>JAJMHL010000003.1:600000-1068717 GCA_030566065.1 Debaryomyces robertsiae
AAAGGTTTCGCCAATCATATCGTTTTTAGTTGCAATTGCTAGTATCACTTGGTTGTTTATTTTACCCTACGATGGATTCTATCGAAACACGTATATATCGGAGAATGCGTTGATGCCGGCGCAAGTAATGTCGTATTTCAGAGAGAGTGAATGGAATATTGTTAGAGGCTATAGGGGGGACGTACATGACTTTGAGAACCAGCAGCTCCACGAAAGAAATGCCCAAGTCGAGATATGGCTAAAAGACATTGGATTGAAGACTTCGTACCACACCAATCCAGATCGGAATGACACGCTCTATGCGATTATGCATGCGCCTAGGGGTGACAATACTGAAGCCATGGTACTTGCTATTCCTTGGAGAACATCGACGGAGCAATACAATGAAGGAGGTGTTGCCATAGGTGTCGCTTTGTTGAGGTATTTCACTCGGATGTCGATTTGGTCCAAGAATATCATAATAGTATTTCCTGAAGATGCTCACACTTCACTTAGATCGTGGGTTGAGGCATATCACACATCGCTCGATAGAACTGCTGGATCCATTGAAGCAGCTATTGTCTTGGAGTACGAGGGAGAGTCTGACTACTTTGATTATTATGAACTCAATTACGAGGGTTTGAACGGTCAGCTACCAAACTTGGACTTGTTAAATACCGCAAACACGGTAGGCCAACAAGAAAGTTTGCAATGTTCCATTCAGGGTACGCCCGCTAATGAATTGCATTTGAATACCTATTATACGAGATTAAGGGTTTTGTTTAAAGGCATTCTTAACTTAGCTATAGCCGGGTTAAGAAGAAATACGCCAGGCTGTGAAGCATTCTCAGGGTGGCAGATACAAGCATTCACTATCAGGGCCAGAGGAGTAAATGGTCCTGCTGACGTTACTCAATTCGGAAGAATCGTAGATTCCACGTTCAGATCTGTGAACAACTTGTTAGAAAAATTTCACCAGTCTTTTTTCTTCTATTTAATGTTGTCCCCTAAACATTTTGTGTCGATAGGTACCTACTTACCTTCAGCTATTTTACTATCAATTGCGTTTGCAGTGAGCTCATTGGGAACCATTTTGAATAGTGGTATTGCACCCAAACAATTCTTTGGATCCTTCGGAAAATTATTGGCGGTATTTACCCTCATCGAACTTGGTAGTTTTATCTTATCGATTACCTTACCATATGTCGCTAGCCTTTCTGGCGACCATGAGCAACAAGTGGTAGCAGTAATTTTGTATGCGTTAACATCCATAACTGTTGCGATTCCTATTTTATCCTGCTTCTGCAAAAGGGCAAAAACAGCTAAATTGAGTAAGTCACTAACATACTTACTAATCTCCTCGTCTACTTTCTTCATAGCGTTATTGATCATTGCTTTGTTGATAGTTCATTTTGCGCTAGCTTTACTGATTGGATTTTTTGCATTGCCTCTTACCTTCATACAACCTATTATCAAAGGAGCAAATGTGAGAAGGGCAGCCAAGTCGACAGTGGCCGGTGGACCAAGAGGTCGACTCTTTAGTATTGCTGATTTCCTTTGCAAAAGGCAATTCTCGAAACTAGCTGTAGGCTTGTGCTTGCTTGTTTCTAGTCCAATTTTTACAATTTACTTAGTTGGTCATTCTTTCTTTGCTGAAACTAATGGATCCATCACACTCATGAGAGGTTTATTGATGTCGTGGGACGACCTACAATGCTGGACTTGGTTCATTATCATCTTGGGTTGGTTTCCAGCATGGCTCGCTATAGGTATCAGTTGCTTATTCGGTAACTTTGATATAGACCACTCGGACTACGAAAGCAAAAAAGTACAATAAACTACATATGGGCTAGTTTAATACGTTCAATAATGCAATATCAGAATCCGCCTTTACACAAACGAGAGGCTGCTTTCACAATTTATCTATCTACAACAGTCTCGAAAATTCTTCTCACTCCTTGAATGTTGCGACGAAATTGCTATGAAACTCACGCCACCTAGTTATCCATTCGATCCCTGGTGGTAGGAATGTAGTTCTTAAATGATAAGTTCCAGGGACCTGTCCAAAACCTGAACCTGGAACCGTACAAATTCCTGTTTTCTCTAACAATCGGACACAATATAATTCGTCGACTGTTATTTCCATTTCGCTGGCTAATTTGAAAAGTTTGGGGTAATTCGTCTCTGTAAAATTCAACCTTGGGAATAGGTACATAGCACCCATTGGCTTATTACAAGAAACGTCATCCATTTCACTAAACGCGTCATAAAGCAGCCCGGCTCTCTCAGCTAAATCGTGGTGTATTTTATTAGTCTCTACTTTGTAGGTCTCATAAGATGGCGAGCCTGGCTGAGGAGGGTTTATCATAAGTTCCATCAATGCTTGCCCGGTTACAACAGAACATAAATTGATTGAAGCCAATTTGAAAATTACGTCTTTAACATCAGTTGAGAATCCATACAATTCCATGTAGCCACCACGTTGACCGCACTCGCCACTTACACCTTTCGATGTAGAATGTAGCGACGCCAACTGGACGTTCTTGTACAATTCAGGCTTCAAGCTAATCAACTCCGCTAATACCTTCTTTACCGATATGAACTCCCCTTCAAAAACATTTTCTTGATACACTTCATCAGCGATGATAGTGATTCCGTGCTCTGCAGCGATATTAATGATTTCAACTATATCGTCGTGAGATAAGATGGCACCCGTGGGGTTTCCTGGATTAATCACAACCAACGCTTTGACCTTGACATTATTTTGGACGCTTTGCTTAATTAATGTTCGTATCTGAGCAGGATTTGTCGACCACCCATTGTCTTCATTCAAATGATAGCCTATCGGAACCGCATCATTCAAAGCGATCGTCGCAGTGTATAAAGGGTACTGAGGGATTGGTATCAAGAAACCGGCCTTTTTGCTGCAAGATAAAACCTGTAATAAGTATGTGACAGCTGCTGATGCCCCATTAGTCAAAAAAACGTTGTCGGGCTTGCTTTCAAACCCGTCTCGCTTTGCGATAAAGTCAGCCACCGATTTTCGAATGTGCGGTATTCCCTGCGAGTGCGAGTAAGCACCCACCGAGCCGATGCTGTGCAATAATTCCCTCGCTCTCTCTACCACATCGGCTGGATAACCAATGTTTCTATCAAGTAGGCTTGGATTTTGCAATATCGATAAAACCTGTCGGTACCACGTCAAGGGTGACTGATCCAATTGCTGCGGATTGCCGATATTTGCATACACAATCTCCTTGAATGGTAAACCGTTGTTTTTGCCTCCCAATTGCTTCTGTAACTCGTCCGCTCTAATAGGAATATTTCCCCTGACGGCGTATTTTGCATCAATACACAGTTTATTCAAATCTTGCAATGCCAATGGCTTTCCTGCCTTGAATGAGACAAACCTTTTTAATGAAATGGTTCCCTCGGCTGCCAATGTCTTTTGTATCATTATGTCTTGTCAAGCGCCCTGGTAGCCCTTAAACTGATGAGTAGCTTCTTCTAACCCTCATATACCAAATACCCCAGGTTCTTGTACTTTTCGGCGATCGGTGACTCTTATATAGTCCTCTCCACGACCGTCCTGCGGATTTCAATATCCGCCGGGGCTGCCAAAATGAAACAGCTAAATACTGCCAGAATCGCCCTGGAGTGTAATTCAACTGTCCGAGTCAAAACCTAGGCGTGTTCTGAAGTACAAGGACAAGCTTATGATTGAAAGCCGACAATTCTAGCTCCACGCTAGCCCCGAGTTGAATTCCATGGTGACCGATAAAGAAAACCTTTCACATGATCTCAAAATCAGTGATATTGCACTAGTATGTTCTTACGATGAGCAAGAGTTACCATCTGTACTTAATTGAAACCTCTGGTATAGGGGTCTAGTGATTTGGGTTTGTTATTATAAAGCCGTTGAGATGGCCCCAATTTGCTCAGGTCGCTATTATGTAATCATAGGACACTTGCTTCCTTAAATAACGGAAGTCCTACCACCCAAAAGCATTCGATAATGTTTATAAACTGCAGATGTTGCTGGTAACGGTTATATGATAACCTATCTATCGATTCTTAGCCCAACTCAGTTGCTTGTCTCGTGGACAATAGTTAGTATCAGTATATCAGAAAGGGAAAGAGGCACATTTTGCAACTTAAGTACGCACAGAGGACTATTCACGAGTCTAAATCATCAAAAGTTACCAGTATGAACCACCAGCGGTTTTCCTTGGCAGTAGAAAGAAGCGAGTCTGAAGATTGTGGGAACAAACCCGTCACAGCTTTTTTAATTGACAAGAATAGGGCCATCTTGGAAGGGTCGAACACAAATGGCGAAGATAGTGAGAGGGAAGAATTGGAGGAATTGGAAAAAAATCGGTCTAATTCGATTACAGAAGATGCTTTTGATCAAGCAAGTATGCCTAAGATGGAATATCCTGGCCCAACCCTGCCTCAAAGATATTCACTATGCGATCTAGATACACTCAATAACCAAATATCCCACTTCAATCGTCCGGAACACGATAGAGCGTATTCATACTCTGGCCCAGCTAGCGCGCTGGCAACAAAGGTTCCCTATTCTGCCATGGGCGCTAACAGCCCTATATCAAAAAATCATAACAGACGCAATTCCGTCGCAATCAAATTTCAAAATCCCAGATCGATTGATAATTCCTTTGACAATGAGGCACCCGGGGCGTGAAGAGATAGTGATCATACGTGACCAATGAGGTATGTTGCTTCTTTCTCTACGGTACCCTTTGCCTTGTATTCTGCATCTTAATATTCGTCCGATAAGCGGTTCCTTTGAAATAACACCAAAAATAATAAACTGCGAGGAAAAGTCGATTAGCAGGCGTATACGGTTTTTTCTTCTGTTAATGCATATGTTCATATTATTTGTGATCTACTGTAGCCTATGTTAATGAGCAGCGATCAAAACATATATAATCAAGCTACTTAATAGAGCGTGAAATCACGAAATCATCATCGAAATCAGGTCCCGAAATAGAGAGAGTCTATAAATCTATTTCTGAAATGCCAATCAGTATCCCTGAAATTCTCTAAATTATACCATGTATGTCCTTCATCCATATTGCTCAATTTCCCAATCACTACGTTCACCATAGGAAAGAAATTAAGAAGACGTCTTAACCCGATCTCGGTTGACAAATAGGTGCAAAAAATTATGTCTTCGGGTTTTACCTTGTGATCCATCAATACTTGAATGGCCATAATAGCAGCTGCACCGCTAATAATTTGAGCATCAAATAAAAGAATTTTCTTGTTGGGAGATTTATCCAAATGTGGAGGCAATGATTCAGTGTGCAATTGAGGTTCACCCGTGAGAGAGTCCGACTGAATTAAAAGTTTTCCAATAGGGACTTCAGGGAAAGTCTTTTTTACCGAATTCATGAAGCAATCCCCCGATCTTATAATATTGACGGCAATGATTTGATCAACTTGTTTTAATCCTTTGTAAGTGTAACCATACATAGTCTTGATATCAATTGGCTCATATTTTTGTAGGATTTCAATGGCATTCTCAATAAGCAATACGCCTATCCTGTCAAAATAAAATATAAAGTCAGATCTTTCTGTAAATTTATTGAATAATATCGAATTAATGCCCCTGGTGTGATTATTATCAGGTAATAGAGCAATATTGTTGTGATTTTCCACTTTAAAATCCTCTTTTATCCCAAGGTTCTTTAAGTTTTCTAAATGAGCAGTAGATTTCAATGCCAATTGCTTTTGTATGTGTTTGATCATTAAATTAATGGCTATCGAGTTATCCAAACCTCTTGGAAGAACTAAGTTTGCATTATTAATTGTCGGATTAACATATCTAACAGCATTGGGCTTCACAAATGTTTCCCATTGCTTCATAGCTCCTGCGAGGTCTCGTCCTCTGAATAAAATATCCCTGGTGAGCCTTCTAGCAAGACAAACGTCTAGATCTGTATCGACATATATAGTTATGTCCATTAAATCAAGAAGTCTCTGGTCATATAATGCATAAATACCTTCGATAATGATCACATTAGCCCCGTAGACAGTTGTCACCTTATTGGTTCTATCGTGCTTACTGAAAGAGTATATGGGAATTTCAGTTTTTTCGCCAAGCTTTAAAGACTTCACTACTTTGTAAAGAAGGTCGAGGTCTAGGGATTCGGGTGTATCAAAGTCAAACTCGTTATTGAAGGCTTTTTCTCTTTCTTCACTCGTCAATGGGTTATAAAAGTTGTCAAAGGACAAAAGTACCGTCCACGGCTGGTTTATTTCCTGAATGATCTTCTGCGAAACTGAGGTCTTACCTGAGCCTGAGTTTCCTGCAACTCCAATTATGTATGGTTCTGTCCAAGGCGGAATATACGCCGAATTATCCTCTCGATCACTAAGGTCAGCTTCAACGCTTCTGTCCCTTACAAGTTTAGTCCCTGAACTAAAAAAGGAGGACGAGGAATCTCCACTGTCGGGAAAAATCCTTGAGGTCTTCTTTGCTTTGTACACTTCCGTCGACATGGCCAAAGACCTCGGCTAATGTTCTGTTCACTAAGAAACGTTAAAAATTATTCTTATCTGAAGATCCATTTTTCCCAGCCTACATCGCTCAAAAAAAAATCGATGAGCATCTCTATTTTCTGTTCTAACCCAAACATGTCTAATTCTATCAAAGAGGGTAAGGGGCACCATCGAAGAAGAGTCCATAATGATAATCAATGGGATTCTGGATCTGAGTCAGATGCTGAAGTTGAATTATCGGCCAAAAATGAACCTGAAGTTGAAGATGAAATTGTGACACCACGGCCACCAGTGCTGGGAGAGACAGACAGTGCTAATGAGGTAGATTATACACATCTAAGACACTTGTCGCGTAAGCAGTATTTGCTGAAGCGGCAGGCTAACAAACTTGACGAGTTGTCCAAGGATCTAGAACGATACAAGGATAGTATTAAAGAAGGAAGAGTGCTATCGAATAACGAAAAGGAAGATTATGAGTATAAACAAAAAATTTATAAAGCAATTAGCGAAACAAATGACTCTTTAAAATCACTTGAATCAGTAGAAAGCTATGAGTTGCCTGAAGACTACGTTAGAAAAGATGGAAAGTTGGATAAGAGGAGAAAGCTTGATGCATTGAACAAAAAAGTTATATACGATGATAGAAACGAAACCAATGAAATGAAATCTAAACGTAACCGATATGAGAACCAATGGGAATTAGATCAATTGAAGAAAGCTCAAATTTTGGATATTGGGAGTACTGACGATATTAAAGTGCCGCATCAAGGTGACTATGAATTCGTTTTTGATGAATCCCAGTTCGTCTCCTTTTCAGAAGATAACCCCCTTGAGGGAGATCCACCTGAGCCGAAGTCAACGGATACTAACCGAAAATCGTCCATGGATGAGGTGAGAAAGTCTTTGCCTGTCTATAAATACCGAGAACAATTCTTAAACGCTATATCGGAGCACCAAGTTTTGATTGTGGTCGGAGAAACAGGCTCAGGTAAAACCACGCAGTTACCTCAGTATTTGCATGAATCTGGACTCTTCAGAAAAGGGGACAAGAGTCTAAAGATCGGCTGTACGCAACCTCGACGAGTAGCGGCAACGTCTGTGGCTGCAAGAATTAGCGATGAGATGGGAGTCAAACTTGGAGAAGAAGTTGGTTACAGCATACGTTTTGAAGAGAAGACAAGTGATAACACTATTATAGAATATTTAACGGACGGCAGATTGCTCAGAGAGTTTTTGAATAATCCCACGTTATCGTCATATGGAGCCCTAATGATTGACGAGGCACACGAAAGAACCGTATCAACTGAGATTATCTTGAGTTTGTTGAAAGATATAATTCAGGTAAGAAAAGATTTGAAGTTAATCATAGCTTCTGCAACAATGAATGCAGAAAAGTTTTCCACTTACTTTAATGGTGCTCCTATATTTAACATCCCTGGTAGGCGGTACCCCGTCGATATACATTATACAAAAAATCCCGAAGCCAATTACATTCAAGCGGCCTTGACTACAATATTTCAAATTCATACAACGCAAGACATTACAGGTGATATTCTTGTTTTCTTAACTGGGCAAGATGAGATAGAGACTATGCAAGAAAGTCTCAATGATGCTTGCCTTAAATTAGGTTCTCAAATAAAGCCTTTGATAATCTGTTCTATTTATGCTAATTTACCATCTGAATTGCAAAAGCATATTTTTGAGCCGACTCCTAAAGGATGCCGGAAGATTGTTTTAGCAACTAATATTGCAGAAACATCGATCACCATTGAGGGTATATCGTATGTCATTGATCCGGGATACGTTAAGGAAAATGTGTTCAACCCTGTTACTGGTATGGAAAGTTTGGTGGTCGTACCGTGCTCTAGAGCGTCGGCTAATCAAAGGGCTGGACGGGCTGGAAGAGTGGGACCAGGTAAATGTTTTCGTTTATATACTAAATGGTCGTTCTATAATGAGATTCAAGCCAATCCTACCCCTGAAATTTTGAGAGTCAATTTGGTACAAGTGGTACTCTTGTTGCTATCTTTGGGGATTACAGATCTAATCAACTTCGATTTCATAGATCCTCCTAGCTCTGACACTTTAATTAAATCTTTGGAACTACTATATGCCCTAGGAGCGCTCAATTCAAATGGTGAGTTGACCAAAACGGGGAGAAAAATGGCTGAATTCCCAATTGAGCCTATGTTTGCGAAATGTTTGATAACAAGCTCGAAATACGGTGTTACCGACGAAGTTTTGACTATTATTGCAATGCTAGGTGAAAGTGCCAGTTTGTTCTATCGCCCTAAAGATAAACGTGAGCAAGCTGACAAGAGGAAAGAATCTTTCCATGTAGAAGAAGGCGACCATTTAACCTTATTAAATTTATGGGAACAATGGTGCGATTCAGGTTATTCTAACCAATGGTGCCAAGACAATTTTGTCCAGTATAAGACATTGAAAAGATCGAGAGACGTGAAGCAACAACTAGAACGGTTGTGTCACAAGACAGGTATTCACGTCACGGAGAATGACAATCCTGACAAAAAATTGTTGATACAGAAAGCTATTACGTCGGGCTTTTTCCCTAACATAGCGAGATTATCAAAGATGGGAGATTCCTACAGGTCACTCAAGAAGAATCAGGCGGTGTACATCCATCCTGTATCGGCCCTATACCCCATGAGACCTCCGCCAAAGCTTCTTCTATACCATGAATTGGTACTAACAAGTAAGGAATTTATGAGAAACTGCATGCTAATCGACGAGAAGTGGCTAACAGAGTTGGCCCCCCACTACTATAGTAAAAAGGAGCTAGACCTTTTGAGTACAAAGAAAGTACAGGCTCGCTTCAAATAGTCTACTTGTCAAAACTTTTAAGAGGTTTTTTTTTATCTCTTGACCCAGTGCATTAACATATACACGGTGATACGCAAATGTTCCTGTAATTTATTTCATACTCACTACAATTCGCCTTACAGATACTTTCACTTTGCAAAACGTATGTTATAAACCAGTTAGTAACCAATAAACTCATTTGCTCTGTAAAACCGAAGTCAAAACTACCACTAGTTCGTTGACTAATGAAGCCTAAACCACTAGATGTTTTACCTTTTTAAACCTTCCGCTAGTTTTACTCCCTGTTTGTGCGACCCTCATTCGACCCTCAGCCGACGATTAAAAACCTCCAAACCTCTGTGCAAGCCCTCTAATTTAGCCCTTGTTCTATTTCGCAGCCATTATAGCAGAACTTCCATACAATAATGCTATAGAGTATATGATAATATCTATTTGAGTAGACTTCCATCAATTTGGTTGTATAGTGTAGTGGTTATCACTTTCGGTTTTGATCCGAACAACCCCGGTTCGAATCCGGGTACGACCTTTCATTTTTTTTTTTTACCTAATTTACGCGTCAAATCTATTCATTATTCATTTTTTTACCGCCTTGATATATCTGCTCTCGTCTCTGCTGAGCTGTAGATAAAGTGGATGATTGCCCTCCTTGGTTCTTAACCCTTCCGTGACAAGCCTAGCACTATTCAATAGATTCTTAGACTTAACGCCGTCAATCGGAGTTCGCGTCACATAGTCGCGAATAGGTATTCGAGACTAACCTAAGTGCAAATATCCTAGCTCTTTCTGAGTTAACAGGGTATACTAGGAAGATAAAGACTCATTACAAGCATAACATGGAGAAAAACAATCCGTTACTACCGTTTGCTTTTAATACTTCATCAATTTCGGAAACGGTGCCCTTGAACACTACTCCTCGGGATCGAACTATAAGAGACGAAAATGCTGAAAGCATGTACCATACAAGGGTAGGCAATAGCCAAAGAAGGGGACCAGTGTTGATGGAGGCCCCCAGTTTAAAAAGGAAGATGGGTGCCAGCTTCAACGAGAAAGACGATGTTAAACGAAGAGATATGGAGCTCGAAGAGCTCGACAGCGAGCCTACATTCATCGATGAAGACGACGAAATAGAGGATGACCGCTATGGGGCTAAACTCAAAAAAACCATTCCTCCAAGTAGTCCTCTTATAGATTATCACATTGCTTCTGAGTTCGATCTATCAACTAACAACTCGGCTAATTACGGTGTCCCGGACTCGCCGATGCAGCAGTTTGAAAGCGAAGACGATTATCAACGTTTTTCTCATAGTGACATACGCGAAGCTCCCAAGGGGTTGCATTGTAGCCTGCAAGTATTGAGCTCCGATGCTGATTTCGGCATAGACAAGTTTAACCGATTCATCAATCGGGCAGGCCAATGTCCTTCTACTGACAGAGATCGCTACGAGCCGGAAGACTACTCAGACCTTCAAAAGAAAATACAAACAAGGGCAAGAGATATCGTTGTTGAAGCATTTGAGAATATCGAGACAACAATAAACCTAGAAAGCATGGGATTGCAATATGTTCCTGATGAGATAAAAGATTTTGATAACCTAGTCATATTCAATTCCGATCCATCCACCCAAATATCGTATCAGTTGTATTTAACAAACAATGGCTTACGTTCCTTACCCCCCTCTCTCTTCAAATTCACAAAACTCAACGTGTTGGGGCTACGTCAAAATAAAATCACAAGAATCCCTCAACTAATTGGCAAATTACATAATTTAACGGATCTCTCTTTAGGGACTAATAGGTTGGAGTATTTGCCGCCACAGATATTGAACTTAGCAAACCTACAGACGTTTAGAGCTGGTCCTAATCCTTTCATTAAAATAACTGATGATGCTATCCGAATAACGACTGCCACGCTCAACCCTACAAAAGTCCTTAAGTACATTTCCCCTGTTAAGTATTTTGTCAGCCCAGATAAAGTCGTTCCTACTTTGAAAACTCTTTGCCTAAATGTGGTAGCTAGATATGACGTTTCTTATCAAGAAACAAAAAGCTGGAAAAGAGCTACACCGTCGATTCATCACCCTTTATTAGCTGAAGCTATATCGAAGGGAAACTATGAAGAGAAATGCAGCTGTTGTGACACTATAATAGTAGAGCCATTTGCCGAAACTTTTGAATGGTGGGATATATTGCAGAATAAGGATGTGCCCATAAAGAGAGAGTTTTGCAGTGGTAAATGCGTAAAAAAGTGGGAGTCTGCTTTTTTGAACGATATGAATGCCTACGAAAGTTAATTACGACATACAATATAATAGCCTATAAAATTCTTCTAAAGTATCTCAACGTAGTTCCCGGGAAAAACACCAACCTTGTCATCAAGACGACCTTTCCACCAACAACCCGACTTGTCAAGGATCTTGATGGTGGCGCCTGTTTTGAATGAAAGATCGCCATCTTGCTGTGCCTTGAACGAAAATATTGCCCTGCAGTATTCGCTATGGGTATCAGAATCAATTTCTAGCTTCAATTCCGAGGACTGCTTCAATGTTTCAGGTGACGACGTTAAGTTATTAAAAAAGTTTTCCCGGAAGTTGATAACTGATAATTGATTTATTAAATCACTGGCTGCCCTATTTTTCGCTGTAAAGTCCTCTATTATAGTTTTGTTTGAAATGCTTCTTAACTTCGCCGAGTTTATGTGAAAGTCGTCTTGGATTGATAATAAATTAACATTAACTTGGTACGAAACTAATAATTGTACGTAGTACATTCTGAGCTGAATTGGCTGCGAAATTGAATCAACGAGTTTGAAAAAGAATGGCAATTCTTTCTTCAATAAGTTATTCATCTCTGTGTATACAGCTTTATTTTCTTCTATTTTCCTTTCGATGCTGTGCACCTGCTGAGACTGTTTTAATGATAATTCTGTTGTCTTTTCCTTTGATATCAAGCTTTCGTGCTTATTGTAAGCCTTGTCATAATCCATAAGTGCGTAGGAGCGATTCCTTACGTGTTTCTTTATATTTGAAATAAACAGGAGCACATCTTCTGTCTTACTTCTGACCACAGTCTCTAATATTTTGAGTTCGTTTTTGATGGATGGCTCGATAGTATCGAAACATTCGATATATGAATTACAATTCATCCACAGGTCGTATTCTTCTTGAAATATAACTTGCTTAGTTTTGGACAGGAAAAAACTTTCACACTGTGACCCAATAGTATTATTTACCTCAAGCTTTTCTTTTATGGACTGTGGTAAGCTATCATAGGGGTCAAAAAGCTCCTTCACTAAAGTTCCTATCCCTTTCGAACTCCTCAAAAGCGACAAAATAACTTCACAATAGACGGAAGTGTATTTATTCAAGTTCTTTAGCTTTCTTTCTATCAAGGACAAGTTTTCAATTAAGTCGTCAAATTCCTCGTCTTTAGTGTATGACAGTAGTTTTGCCTTTTGTCTTAATAACTGTGGGGTCCTTTTGATGCTTCTCCAGTCAAAGCTGTCTTTCGTGGTTGACTTTATCTTAATATCAGCTATTTGCAATTGCTTGGAAACAAGTGATGTAAGTTGGCTCATGCTTAAGTATTTTTAATAGTTTGAGACTTAATTTATCGAATAGACTTATAGTTGTATCAATGTATAATTGTTAGTACTACGCATCAACTATTGAATTTGTGGTTTTTCGCAGCCAATGCAAATATCTATTAATTCTATCGAAACTGAACGCATAACTTTAGTTCATGGATGACCATGATGCGAACCAGGCCAAGCCGAAATTTTTTCGGGACCAGGGGTAGAGCTTTTACTGCTTGTAGAATCGTATATACCTTCGATGGCTTCTACAAAATCATCTGAAATATGTGAGTCACAAATAGTGGCCAACTGCCTCTCGAAGTCGTCTTTAACTTCCGCTTTGAAATCACTACTACTGAGTTCGCTTCGGGTGTTAGCAAGTTTCTCTTCGACAACCTCATTCAAAGTTCTAATTAATCTGTCTCCAAACTCCCTATCCGTGGGTAAGTTTGTATATATTTTTCTATGAAGGTTTCTTACCGTCTTCAAGTTGGCGATGATTTTGGTGAAATACTGTTCAGGTTTAGCAGCAACGAATTTGTTGTCAGACTCTAATGGAGGATTTATTAATAATAAGGCCGCGTAATACAACATGATATGAATATGCACAGGAACGTATTTCAAATTGTTCAAGATATCATTGTCATTGAGTACCAAATTCAAGACTGTTTGTGCTGCATTGACAGCAATACTAGCACTTACAATCGTCTCGTCATCAGATATGTGATCACGATTAGAAATAAATTCTTCGTCATCTGTTTCATCGGCCGAGTCTTCCTCACTGTCCGCCTGCTTTATTTTTGGAGTAGCCGGCTGTGGTTTAACCGAGTCGATCCACTTTGGGAATACACTGCGCCCAGTATCCACTTGAAGTTGCCTAACTGCTGAGGAGTTTATATGCATTTTTGCAAAATTATAGTATATCAAAGTTGACTTTGATGACCACACCGAACCATTGTTGGCGGGAGCCAATAAAACTGTCCACGAAACCATCCACTTGTCCAACTCCAAATTAGATTTTGAAGGGATCCCAAAAGATGAAGGTGCTATAAGCTCCCATGCATTTCCTTTGAAGGCTTCGTTCAAAGCTTGATTATACTCCACCTGCGAAACCAAACGCATATCCGTGATCTTTTGCCTTTGAAATCTTCCTTGATTATGTATATTCTCAGATGTGGTCTTCGTATCCTTATCAGACTTGACTAAAGCACCATCATTCTTATCATCCAATTGAGCAATATTAGATGCTGAAGGTAGTGCCTTGTTTTCTTTTAATAAGATTTTTCTGCTATTTTTGAGTGAGTAATCGTCTGGATTTACTAGCGGCTGTCTATTGAATGTTAAACTTTGCTGACCATCGAGGACGTATAGCAAATACCAGAGTTTCAACCTATCTTGCTGACTTATGCCGCTTGTTGTAGGCCCCGATCTTTTAGGGTCCGGAGAATTCAATCCTATCTCTTTGGCTAATTGCAAAGCCAATCCTGTGAACATTTGGGAGTCAGAGAGCCAAAAGCTACAAAGGACTAACGCGACAATGGTGTTAAAACCGTCTTTTTCCGTTTGGGGTTTCCCTTTATAAAGCAAGCTGCCACATAGGCGATGCAAATACTTTTGTAATGATTGCAGTTTACTAACCAAGTCAATGTTAGGATGATGCATAGATGCAATAGTACAAATTGCACAGATCAATATCGGCGACGTCTCCCATAAAGTATCTACCGAGAACTTCGATATCTCGAATCCGAAAAGCTGTTGTGATATATGCGCATCGAAGAAATTGAAGAGTTCTTGAGCTTCGACAATACTAAGAAACCCATACCGGAAGTCGTCTGGCTTATCTTGTAGGTCATAATCTAATTCGACATTTCTTTGTCTTTTCTTGGTATACCCCCTCACATCATCATTCCCACGCCTTTTTCTGCTAAATTCATGTTCCTCTTCGACTTGACTCTGATCATCTGAACTTATAAGTTGTTTGAATCCATGATGGTTCTCTGGAGTTACAAGCATCTCAGGCGGGGTTGAAGTACCTGAGTGAGCTTGTGGGATGCTACGGTTTTGGAAAGAGTTCTGTCTCGAAGGTGGATATGCATTCTGCCGCTCGTACGGCCCTTGTCCAAGCATTATTCGTTGATTCGTCTTCAAAATATCAACCAAATCATTCAATTTGTTGTCAAAAGTATTTATTCTTTGTTCTATCAGGTGTTTCCACTGTACGTCTGCCCTATTTTGCTTTCCATTTGGAGGCGCTGACGCTGGAACCATGGGTATATTTTGCTGCAGAGCTGTCTGGACAAACAGTGTTTGAAGCTTATTAGCTACCGTCGAAGCACCAGTTATCAAATTCAAAGGCGGAAGAGATAGGCCTCCGTGCGATCCATTCTGTATATTTGCATTTTGAGGGCCAACCTGGGGTAATTTGAGTGACGGGAGTTTGGGAATGAATTGACAGTTCGCTGCCTGTCCACTTTTAATACATCTCTCACACGGTAAATTTTGACTATATATGCATTTAACTTTGGATTTTTTACAGTTGGAACATGGTTTAGTTCTCTTCTCCTTGCCCATAATCCTATTTCAATCAATATGGCCTCTTTATCGCAACAATAAGAAGAAAACAAATTTGGCTTGTGAAAATCGGTATAATTTTTGATATCCCCGGAAAATTACCATGGCTTTACTATGGATTTCAGTAAGTTTGCTTAATCGCCGTTTTATTTTTTTCTATATTTCATCGAAAGAGTCATAGTTAAGAGAGAGTATTCAAGATGTCCATGAAACCTAGAATTAGATCCTTTTTTGGATCTGCAAGGCAGTATGTTGTCATAGGAGCATCCAATGATCCATCCAAGTTCGGGTTTAAAATATTGCTGTGGTATATAAGTCATGACTTGCCCGTGGTGCCAGTTAACCCGAAGGCGAAAGAGATCTTGGGTCAAGAAGTTGTTCCATCGGTAAAGGCAGTAGTTCAAGCGGTTAGGGAGAAAGAGAATATAGGACCCCACAAAATATCGGAGAGTGATGGATTGAGTATCTCTTTCTTGACTCCACCACATATTACGGTAACGACTTTAAAGGAAATAGCCACCATTGACGGGTTCAAAGAAATAATCAAAGGCTTGTGGTTCCAGCCAGGAAGCTACGACGAAAGTGTTATGAAAGAGGCCGAGAAAATCGGGTTGTTTGACCGGGTTGTGTTCCAGGACGAATGCATCTTGGTCAGAGGTGAAGAAGGGTTATATAGTGCAAATTTGTAATTATGTAGCTAATATGTTGACCATATATATAAATATGTCTTCTGAATAGCAGCAATGGTGGCGGAGCCAGAGCTAATCTAGCATTTTCTTGATATAGCTACCCCAGGATTCATCGTCAGCTCCACTGTAGTCTATATCGGAAGGAGCACCATGGTCTACATTGATTGTGTACGGGAACGGAGAGCTATCCAACGAAGTTATAGGAGGAATGTGCTCTTTGTACATATCCGCTAGATCTATTACTTTGCGCAAGTTATGTTCGAAACTTTCAATTGATGTGCTGATTGCTTGCGTTGAGTGCCTTTTTCCTTTAGGTTCTGGGACAAGTTTCTCATCACCCATTGGCACCGGTAGACACTTAACATTTATGGTCCACGATTCCCACAACTTTAGGTCTTCTGAATCACTGCTACGTCCCTGACCAAACCACCCCGTTTTCTTTTTTGACTTAGTAACCTTCTTATCCAGAAATTGTATCACAACCTGGCCAACTGACGCTTCGCCATGTTTCTGTGACTTTGTATCGTCAAACCTTCGCTTGATTAGTCGATTAATCTTCTCATCTATCAATGAATCCAAGTCCGGCAAATCATCTGTCATGGGGTATGTTATACCAAGAAACTCATTAGTAGATGGATTTATGGGCCCAAATAGCCTGTGGAAGAAAATTGTCCATATTATGCCTGTTACTGTTAGTTTCCATTCTATATGCCACCATTTGGGTCGAGCAAAATAACTCCGTAACATACCTTTTAGAGACTCTCGAACGACCGATCTTTCTGCGGTCAAGCTCAATGTATATTCCATTCCTTCGTACTCTCAAGCAAGCGTCTCTATATATCGATGCAAGCTACCCAATGAATAGATCAAAATAGCCTAAGTGAACTAGAGATCCTACTTTTTTTTTTACATAATCCTTATCTCAGTCTCAGACTATATCAAGAATACTTCGAATACAAGAACACTATATATCTAGTGTGAATTCAGGGATCACGAAAGCAAACATGAGGGAGAGAACGGAACTTTGGTGATATGGTTGTTCAATATTAGAGGTTTATCGGAACTCTATGGTTGCTCATTAAGCATATATACAGTGTAGAAGTTACATTAGAATACCTATGAGACAGTATTGGTCGCACCTAATCAGCAGATAAGCAGCTCTCGACATAGTTGCCAGCATAGTGAATTTCAAAGCCACATGAGATCTTTATTAGCGTCTCTTTGTCGTTTCATCTAGGAAATCGTAGACGTATTTTCCTTGGGCCATCTCTTGTAATACAGAGGCTATCTTGGGCATTACGTCAAATGCAAGAGTCTCGTGTTCCTGAGGAGTAAAAGGGCCCAACACATACTCAGAAACGTTCTTGAAACTAGATTTGCCTATGCCGATAGAGATTTTCGTGTAGCATTGCCCGATAAACGAGTCTAATGAGCGCAACCCATTGTGTCCTCTTGCACTCGTACCCTGCCTTCGTATTTGGAATTTTCCCAAGGGAACCTGCAATTCGTCATGGATAACCACTAATGCTGGTGAGTTAGTAGATTTTTGGCGGCTATGGACTTTATTCCAAGCCTTGCTGATTGGTTCGCCCTGAATATTCATGAATGAATATATCGAACGGAAGAGGAGCACATTATCCAATTCACCGTCATTTGCCATGCTACACACCCCACCTGGAATACTTTTATCGACTGTAAACCGCCCAAAATTCTGCCAATGGCTAGACACAAGTTCTTCCAACGCCCAGTGACCCACGTTATGTCTTGTGCCCCGGTATTGGGGTTCTGGATTGCCGAGCGATGCGACCATCAAAAAAGGTCTCTTCCCTTGTTCTAAAGTGCTGATGGCCCTTCTGTTGTCCGCAAACGAGTATCTAGTTAGCGCTTGTTTGAGTTTGTATCTTAATATTTGCATTGGCAAAGCGAATAATAAATAAAAAAGTTGGAGCATAGTGGGGCATCGTGAAGATACGCTCAGTCCTAAAGATCTCTCAACAGCTCAAGAATTTCGATTTCAACTAAAACACCCAAATAATACTTACGACCAGATCTTAAACTCCACTTGTTTTTTTTTTTTTCGCATACAGCTGTAGAGCTGAAACGTCCTCGTCCATATTCTACGGCTGTCGGTGAGGTAATTGAGCAAGTTGCTGCTTCGAATTCGGATCACATCTTTATGCTATAAAAGTCGCGAGATGTTCATTCCAAATCATATATTGGGGAAGGAGATGGGAAGATTGGCCCGGTACATGGTATAATTCATAATTGGAGAGTAGATACCCTTACGAAACAGTATTTGGAAAGAGATAGAGGAGAGATACAAGACTAAAGGGAAGTTTACCACCCACTGTTTCCTGAATATCTGCTAACAAGTGCTAGAGAACTGAATCAATTTTCTTACTAAGAACTATAAATTGGTAAATGCATAAGTATACATATACATGTGTATATAGTGGGGACTAAGCTACTGACTAGCGAGTATGATACTGTCGTGAAACTTTAACCTTTAAGCTTCCAGTAAGCTGCAAGAGAACAAACATCAGATTCTCCTGCACATAAGCATTTATGAAGTTTTATCACTGAAGACTGCTTCTTAAGTGACGGTGGGGCTAGAGAGGCATGTTAACCCGTTGGACGGTGAGCCTCAAACTTGCGAAACTCTCGTTCGATAAGCTGAACTGATTTTTTTATATCCAGCTTGGAGTCGTTCAATGACGTCTCTTTTGCAGTGATCCACCTCTCGGACTTATTGATGCTAAAAGATTAGTACATTATAAAGAGCATGGAAGAGAGATTCCAAGTAAGACATACCGCTCTGCGCTTCTTTCCCGATCGAGAGCAAACAGAATTTCTTGCCACGCTTTTCTTTGCTAAATATATTAGTATCTACTTTCACGAGGAGCTCAGTGCAAAAGAATACTCACATTCAAAGCCTGGTCAAGCTCTGAAAGAATCTCATCCATCTGCATAATGTAGTCGCTGAATATGAAGGAATACGCCTCTTCGATTTTGGACCAATCAAAATTATCAATTTGTTTGAAAGTGTCGAGGGTTCGGAGGCATTGAATGTGGTGGTCGGCAGATTCTCTGACCTCCTGAAGCTCCCGAATATCACCAATACAGTCTGGTTCCTTAGCCATACCTAGTCTTTTAAGAAAACTTTCGATAGTGCCAAATGTTTCTGTTTGGATCGGTTCAGAGAAATTAGCCGCCGGCGCCTCACATTTGATATTCGATTCGTTTATCTTCGTCTTCTTCGAAGGTGTTACGGGTGACGACCCATTCTCAGAGGGCCCCCGTTTGATCCCGTAAGGAAGGGAATATTCATGTTCTATGCTTGTCGGGGTGACGACTTGTTCCGTCGTCTCGTGCCCCGGGTTAGTACTATCTAATTTTTCGTCGTGGTTTCCTATGTCCCTAATACTAGAGTTCAATACCTTACTCATATCTTCGATTATATAGCTCGCGATGACAGACTCAGTTTGACCTGCTTGAGAGCTAAAAAGAAAAAATAGAGAAGTTGATAAAATGGTTTCGCAGCTTCATCCTAGACGAGCAGTTAGACGATACTAATTATGTAGTGACCAAATACAGCCGATTCCTCCACGAGTGCTTGTCTCTTATCTTCGAAACATGGGTAAGGCAGCTTTTTGTAAAGCCATACCCATAGTCATAGTTCGACTGTTTAGCTTTACGGTCTCTGGTCAAAGAAAGTAATAGGTCCACGTAATGGTATACTTGCTGCAAAATTAATGAGAACTTTCAAAAACTGTTATTCTCGTCTACCCCATCGAATATAGCTGAATGTAAGTATAACAATAAATAGAAGGATACGTATTCTGTAGATGTTGCTAGTTTAGACTATAAAGGATATCAGTAAATATTTGTGAGTATTCTTGATATATGTAATGGGCAAAGACTAAATTACAGCAAAAAATGTATCTATCCTTACAAAAATCGTCAATGGACGTTTAATCAGCATGAGGAATAAAACGAAATATTATGCAACATCGTTGATTTTGGTGGTAGCACTGAGTTCAAGTAAGCCGAAAGGCATCCCAATTATGGACTAAAAAACATCAACAAATAAAATTTATAATAATTTAATAAATACATACATACATATATGTATATGAGTCAGTGTATGATATTCACCGTTAAAGACCATTTAACCCTGCTCATAAGATAAACAAAACTGTAGTCAAGCGAATCGAGCTTTAGATTCAAATGCATTCAGCATCATTTTCTTGGACCGACCTTTTTGGTTTGCTTTTCGGTAACTGACTTTGTGCCTGGTGTTGGCGACTCAACACCTTCCTTGGGCAACGAATGCTTCGGCTGCATTTTCATTTTGTCCATACTCTTCAAGTCAGTATGGGAATTGGTATATCTTAAATGTTGAGCGCTGGAAACTTTCTTCAATTCTTGCAATCTTTCTCTCAAGTAAGGAACATCTCGCAAGCTCTTTTCCAACTTCAACCGCTCTTCTTCAAATTTCAATCTCTTTGTTGCATCCAATTCTCCAAAGAAATAGCCACCCTTGCCATCAAACTTCAATAAATAGTGGTGAAAATGCCATAACGCTGGTCTATGGGCAACCGACAATAATGAGATACCCATTTCTTGCGCATGTTTGTACATAAACTGTTCCATATTAGGCGACACAGCAGAAGTACACTCGTCCAAAACAGCAAATTTAGGTTGATGGTAGTATAACCTAGCCATGGCTAATCTTTGCTGAGCTCCTACAGACAATTCTTCTGTCCAGTTTCTGATGGTGTCCCATGGATTTTCGCCCCCGAGAACCTCATCTAGCTGCAAAATAGACAAGATATTTTCCAAATCTTTATCAGTCTTACCCCGAGAGTTATTTTTATATTCTTCAAGGGTATGGGGATATATGATCTGTTCTCTCAACGTTCCTTTACACATATAGGCTCTCTGAGGTAAATAAAACATGTTTTCAGTAGTTGGAATGATTATGCTACCTTCATTACAAGGCCACAAACCTCCTAGCATTCTGAACAAGGATGACTTACCAGATCCGTTAGGACCTGCTATGAGTAAATGCTGACCGTGCTTGACACTAAAATTTAGGCGTTCAATCAAAGTGACATTAGCTGGCGTCACTAACCGGACATCCGTAAAAGTTATCTCATCACCATAGCCAACATTTTGATGCTTTTCAGGTTGCTCAGCGATTGCCGAGGCGAAGCCCGCCTTTTTCAGCTTGATATTCCACAAGACATCCTGGAGATCCGAAACTCTTGTTGCATGACCAAGAACCTGTAAAAGATATCTTCTAGAGTAAATAAGCCTATCCAAGGAGTCAGAAGCACTCAAAAGTAATCTCCTATTGGTAATGAAATCAGCAGAAGCGGAAGGATCAGGTTCCCTACCCAAATACTTATTGATAAAGACTGGCGCGGAACACAAAACCAAACCTGCTGCACCCCAGAAATATTTCACAATAAAAGTTTGAGCAATTTCATGAATGCCCTTTTTCCAATATTCCATCTTCAAGAACCTCTCCAATTGGTAGTAACAGTAGTCAATATAATCTAGTTCACGGTTGTGTCCTCTCAAAAATGCAATCTCTTCATTGTTAGTAACAATCTTGGAGTGAGCCGATCTAAGTTGTCCCTCTAAATTCGCTCTTTCAGACGCAAGCTTGGCGAAAGGAGGAGAGAAGAACCTCAAGATAGTGGTAGAAAAGTGGGCCAACATCCCTAAGGCGAGGGTGCCTTCTCCACTACCGACACCACTTTTTGATAATTCCCTTGCGCACAACAACATATCGAGAGTTGGTTTTAAAAGCTGCCCCGGTAAGCTTGCCAATGCTGTAGCCAAACGAGAAATATCAGTGGAAAGTCTTTGATCGGGATCTTTGATTTTGTTGTCTGATAATTGTATCAACGCATAATAGTTGGGATCAAGGTTGTCCGGTAAGTACTCTTCTATGATGCTGTTGTTCATATTTGTTCTCAAGGAAAGGCGCAAGTTGTCCTTGGTCCACGTCAACAACGAATTCACGATGGATGCTGGCAATCCAATGAGTAACCAAATGGCCAACAAACGAGCAAACACCTTGAGTCGTTTGCTGACTAGCGCCCCGACCAATTTCCCGTCCAAAGAGGCAACCTTGATGGTCAAATATGCCCGCACCACGAGCAATACAAGATGCCCACAGAGATGGGCTACCGCTGGGTTAGCATAACGGGGGATTGCAGACCGAAACAACCGCTTAGCCGCGTCTCGGCTTATCGTGGGCTTCTTTTTCTGCTTCTCGAGGTCTTTTGATATATCATCCGTTTTTTGGCGGCTTTTCGTCTGTGTGTTGGTGGCCCCTGAGAATGCAGCCGTAATCAAAATGATGTAAGACGAGTTCAAGAATAGCGACCTGTTATTTTTGTATACATTGAGGGCAGATAACGCAAATGAGTTATTGCTGTGATTCACGTTCGACATGGCTATTTCGATCAATTTATCACTTAATCAGTCTCAAAAAAACCCTAATTCTATAGATAAATTCCCAAAGCCTTCAACCTCACGTTCTCCTGGTATGATCTAGTACTATGCCTCTAACCGGTTATCTTATTCCCCATAGTAATACAATACATTAATTAGCGTACTTGGGAGCGAGTGTGGAGAGAGAAATCCCGATTACATAATCATACGAAATACCGTGGTTCCATCTATAACTATACCCATATAAAAGAAGAATGTGCTACTGCAGTAGAAGCAGGGAGGTAAACTGTGATCTCGATTCATCTATATGGTGCTCTAGTTCCAGTATTCTAGTGAAATAACAGGAGTTCGCCAAATCAGTGGTATTGCGGCATTCAGGATGGAGCTCCAATAACTTTGAGTAGAGATCGCATATTTCTTGTACACTGGGAGCCTCCTGTAGACTGAGGAGCCCCTGGGATATCGAGAGCTGTGTGCTGGGGTGGTGATACCATTCCAGGGCTATTTTGACGAGTTTTGGTTCCTGGGGATTCACAGACGATGGATCAATGAGCCCATTCATGTGTAGAAGCTGAGTTAGCAACAAGAGGCCTCGCGTGCCAACTGCTGAAGGCTCCATTGTAGTGGGTGGCAGTTCCATGAGCTAGGCAGATGAAGGAGACCAGAATGCAGGTTCTTTGACCAACACTTGTACGGACCTACTGGTGGTCAGGGCAATATTTACGTCTGGACCTTGAAAATCGGAAGTGCGTGTACCAAATAGTCAACATTGGCTGGAACCATAGAAACTAGAATTGATGGAATGTTAAGGACTTCTTCCGGATGGCAAGCATTTCGTGGTCTTGAGGATTTATTTCGATGGTAGAGGTAGCTATGCCTGCGCTGAAGTTGTCGCCGAATTTCGAGGAGCGGTTTGCTTCAATAAACATCAATTTACAGGAAGATAGTACTTTGCACGGGCCAAGGACCGAATCAACGGAGAACGTGCGGACAGCCCCCAGGTCGGGCCGGAAAAAGGTATATCCTCCTAGTTTATACCCAGGGTACTCGCCGATTCCGAATCACACCACCCCTTCGAAACTGCCGACATTGTCGACTGCAGTGCGGGCGAGATCAAGGAATCTTTCGAACCAGCTTAGAACAGCGTCACACACCGTATCACACGAGACGCCACGAAAAACCTCGCATAACGTTACAAAACAGGGCCATAGGTCCCTATCGACGGTGAAGCCACAAGTTTCACGAAGAATATTGAGCTGTCCTGTCACTGAACGGCCGCAGAAAACCAGCGACGGCCAGTTTTCATTCATGAGAGAAACAACCTCATCTATGAGCAAAAATGTGAATATATTTGGAGATAGCAGTGAAGATACCCTTTTCAGGGATAACAATAGCGGTACTGGCCCAGATCTTGTCCAGCAACGGGTGGGCCTGCTTTCAAGCAACAAAAGGAGGCAACTGTCAAACCTTCGTCCCCGAATTATCAGTGGCAGTAACTACACCCGTGGAGGGCGAGAAAGACGAATAATGAGCTCGAATGTTCCATCGTCCAATATAAAGCCTACCGATATAACCAATGTGAATTACAGCATCCCCACTCTGAACTTTCAGGCTGTTAAATCCAAGAACAGAAATTTGAAGGTTCCGAGGTATAACGATTTTTTTAATTACGACGAAGATGTTGGTTTATTGAACTCGCCTTCCAAAACAAGACATGTTTCTCAACCGATGATGGGTAGCTCGAATCGAGAAATTAACGAACGAGTCCACAACAGCAAACCAAAGCTTGACTCCTCTGTCAACAGAAGCACGGTGACCATGCAGCTGAACCCACGAATGAAACATCCTTTGGGCGATAATGCAAATGGCATAGACAATGCAAAAGTTAAGGACTTAACGGACTTATTCGGCATATTATACAAGCAAGACCCTGGGTTGTTCAGCTCAAAAGAAGACGAAAGTACGCTGTTCGTCCAAAGACAGCCTATTGAGGCACACATAGTCTTAGATACAAATGATGTGTCTAAGGCACTAAGCATCTACGAGCGTGGTGAAATTTTGAGAAAAAAAGGCATTTATTTTGCGCCCATGGTACCGCAGTACAATACAAAAAATGATCCAAGAGAGATTAACATCAGAAACTACAACGAGAATTTTGGATTTGATGATAAGCTGGGAAATTACATCATAGTTCCTCGAGATCACATTGATTATAGGTATGAAATCGAGGCCGTTTTGGGCAACGGCTCTTTTGGCAATGTTGTTCGATGTAAGGATCATAAGTTCATCAATCAGAATGATACGAACAAAATGGTTGCAGTGAAAATCATTAAAAACGATATAAATTGGTCTTTACAGGCTGTCTATGAAACCAAAATGTTAAAACATTTAAACGAGAGAGCAAAAAATTTAACCGAAAACAATCCTTCCGTAGACCGGAACGTTTGCCCGGTATTGACTTACTTTGACCATTTCAATTTTAGAGGACACATGTGCATCGTCACTGAAATGCTTTCTTTGAATTTGTATTCTTTATTGGAAATCACTAACTTTCTGGGACTATCCTTGCGCCTCATCAAGCTTTTTTCTAAAAACATTTTGCAGGGACTCGACTTCATTCATACTCAACAGATTATTCACTGTGACATAAAGCCAGAAAATATCATGATCAGATTACCCCCTAATTATAGGCCCACTGATGGCAATTCACTACAAGACAAAGATCTTGTCGTGAAGATCATCGACTTCGGATCTTCCTGTTTCGAAAATGAAATATCATACTCTTACATTCAGTCAAGATTTTATAGAGCTCCAGAGGTCATACTTGGGGCAAACTATACGAACTCAATCGACATTTGGTCATTTGGCTGTTTGATTGCTGAACTCTTCTCAGGTACGCCCTTGTTACCGGGGAAGAATGAGTTGGAGCAAATTGGTCTAGTTTTAGAGATCTTTGGTGCTCCCAACAGTAAGCTTGTTCTCGACTACAGAAATAAATTGATGCAAACGACAAAGAAGCAGACGGCTGCAAATCAAATCAAAAGCATCGCAGCAGAGAATCTCATCACTAAACCAAACATCGCTGGCGGTGGGATTGCTGACGAAAAATCAATTAAGAAGACATTACTCTACAGACTTTTTGATCTTGACGGAAAAATAAACTTGCATTTTCTCAACATGAGAAACCAGGCTGCAGCGGCAAATGGCTCCACTTCTGTTACAGCAACTCCTACAGCCCCCAAGAAGACATTCAAGCTTAATTCCAAGAACTTGGATGTACTCCTACGTCTCCACACTTTTGAAGTTGATAAACGAGATGTGCTTCTCTTCTCAAAGTTTTTGCATGGCCTCTTTGAGTGGAACTTGTCCGAGCGCCCCTCCGCAGCCGACTTACTAAACGACTCCTTTTTATGTGCATAAATAGCCTCATTATATGCCATCCTTTCGTGGTTAAAAAGTTAACGTAAATTCATGTATTTGTAAATTCCTCTAACTGTTAGTCAAATAGTACCACCTGAAGTGATAACTAGAGATAACTATTGACGCTACCAAAAATATATAAAAAAAAAAAGTTTGCGAATTCTGTGGATCGAACACAGGACCTTCAGATTAACTGGACCGAAGTTGACTTCAGTCTGACGCTCTCCCAACTGAGCTAAATCCGCGAATTTCTGATTGTGTTGTTCCACTCCTCGACTATTATATATAAGCCTGTGACATCTACTCTATGTTTTAACCGTGCAAAGCTGGGTTGATAGGGGCCAATTGATGATGACATACTTCTGTGGTCCAACCTTGACCTCGAGCATTTGAGTATTTTCTTTCTTAGAACCATTTTTATTGCCTGGACAATCATGTGAGACTCGAGCTTCTTGTCGCACCCCCCCACAATTACTTGATTTTTCACTTAATTTGTGAAGTTACTGAGTTGTTCATTTAAAGGGCTGCTTAAATGATGGGAAATAGTAGTAAGAAGAACTCCATGTATCGTGACAAAGCAGCAAATGTGCTTTCACGCATGTATGACAAGACAAGTAATATCGCAGGGAATCATTCGGGCGAAAACAAGGGAATTGCCGCTGGCACGGCAGCAACGCTTCTTAGCTTGGGAATAGACAGAATTAACCATGGTAAAGCGACGGAGGGTAATGACGGATTGCCATACAGTAGCGAAGAAATAGAGCGGTTGAAAGAATTGGGCAACGAGATGGAGGATCAAAAGTCATCGCATTTTGTTGATAGACTCATGGAGAGGTTGCTAAAACACGCAATTCCCACAGATGCACCGGATAAGGATGTATTAGAGAAGAGAGTGACAGATCCCGAAAGATCCAAAAAGCCGGACTTGTCAATCCGAATTATCGCATCCAACTTCAAGCGACTCAGCACCAAAATGAGTGCATTTTTTCAATTGCAGTACGGATTGATCCACGTTATTACCTGGAAAAATCCCACTAAGACTTTATCTTGTTTGGTATTATATACGTGGGTATGCTTATGGCCGCATCTTGTTTTGGCATATCCTTTGATTTTTCTTATGTTTGGTGTAATGGTCCCCGCTTACATCCATAGACATCCTATGAGGAACCTCGAACTTATAAAAGTGAAAAAAAGAGGTCAATCGTTATTGGAATTCTTCAACCAATCGAAAGATACCAGCGTTATTGATGATTTGTTTGGCGAAGAGGAGCACGGTGAGGATACCGGTATGCTCACGCCAACCAGCTCCAAATCTTCAGATTTTTCATCGTTCAATCAAAATTCAATATCGGGTTCCTCAATGGCATCTGATACGACTGATATAAACGAGCAGTTGAAAAAGAAGGATAAAACTCATGTAGTGAGGTCTCAAATGACTTTGTTAATCAATATGAGAGATTTACAGAATTTAACGACTGATGTACTCAATGGAATTAATGCCGCAGAAGAGTTTTGGTTTGAAACAGCAGGCTTTAAAGACGAAAGACTTTCCACTTTTATCTTCTATGGTGTTATTGCAGCCACATCGGTCGTGTTGGTTTTGGGTCGTTTCATTCCATGGAGGTTTATATTTATTCAATCAGGTTGGGTTGGCCTTATATTATGTCATCCTCACAGTAAGAAATATCTTCTCAGCATCAAGAAATCTCAAGAAGGAAAATCAGATACAGGGGGGAAGGATAAAGAGGAGGATTTAAAGATAGTGGGCCGAAGATTCGAGAGAAAAGATATCATCGTTGATGATTCAGCAGAAGTTCGATATGCTGAAATATTCGAATTGCAGACCAAAGATTTGACGAGTAATAAGTGGATTCACAACCGCTATACTAACAACATGTTCGACTTGAAAAATTCCATGAGAGCTGCTGGCAAGAGGCCACACGGTGTTGATCATTTGTCTAAAATTTTACCTCCACCAGATTGGAAGTTTGATATGTCTTACGCAAACAAATGGCAAGTGGACACTGAACCAAAGAAATTCCTTTATGAGAGATCGATAAATAACCCTTATTTGCAGGTATATGATGATGAAAAAGATGGCTGGATTTACGATAAAATGAAAGACACGAAGAATCTGGACACCGTCTTCGAATTCAGGAGAAGAAGGTTGTCGAGAGAATGCTATAGATATTCTAGGCCTCCAAAAATCCCAAAGCGTACCTGATTTGTATTCACTAGGAATATCACATATTTATATACCGGCGTATTTATTTATATATAGGTAAGCGTTGTCTTATGTATCACTCATCATCTAGTCCTGGCATCCCTTCAAATAGCCTGCCGTAACAGGAGCTATCATAGTTTTTGTAGTGATCATAAGGTCTCGAGGGGTCTAAATAGGAGCCGCAAAGATTACAGAAAAAAGTACGACAAGAAGAACAGCACATTTTGTTACATCCATCTAACCTCTGGATAATAATTCCACACGTAGGGCATTTATTAAGCTCTTGGTTTTCATCTTGCAACATTTCATCAAACATTTTGTCCATGAGATATTCGTTGGCCGCTCTTCTAATTAAGCTTTTACCATAAAGGTGTCCCAATCTGACTCTTTCGGCAGAATCATCAGCACTTTCTAACCATTCATCTAAAGCTTCTAGTGGAACATCTGAATACCTACTACTTCGGCCTGTCTTAAGGCACTTATAGTACAGTCCGTGCCATGATTTATGACAGTCATAACAAAAGGCATACTTGCATCTTTGACAAATAACTAGCTGATCGCTCAAGTTTTCACGAAAAATTTGTTCAGGACAGCCTACCCTAGGACACGATAATAGTCTCGTAGGGAATAATTTTGCAATAAGCTCATATTGCTGCTTCGTGAAAAGGTCCTGATATCGTTTTGTCAATTTTTCAGCCTCATCGTCGAAACACCTTGATATCAAAATTTTGTATAATAGCTCGAAAGAAAGAGGTGGAGACATAATGCTTCTTCTAAAGTCATTGAAGTTGAACGTGTCTGCTCTAATGAAGTCCAATCTTAGGAATTTGTCCTTCAACTCAAGGAAACGTTTAGTACACTCGAAGTCGGGACAGTGTACTTTCTCTATGTCTCCCGTCGAGATCATGGACTTGAAGTAATCATACAAACAGTCATTGCAGAATATGTGGCCGCAGCCGTCGAAGCGAGAGCAGTTACTACCCTTGAAATCTTCTTGACATATGTCGCAGCTAAAAGTCTTGTTGTTGAACTCTTCGATCAACGCCAGTCTATTGAATTCCTGAAGGTT
Organism: Debaryomyces robertsiae; assembly: GCA_030566065.1. Classification (NCBI taxonomy): domain Eukaryota; kingdom Fungi; phylum Ascomycota; class Pichiomycetes; order Serinales; family Debaryomycetaceae; genus Debaryomyces; species Debaryomyces robertsiae. The sequence continues at coordinate 629,361 of JAJMHL010000003.1, forward strand.
CCTGTATAATTCCGCATTGGACCCGCAATTCACAAACGGCCCTGTAATTTCAACCAAATGGTTATCAACCTTCTCGTGCAAAAAGTCTACCATGGCGTAGAGTACTTGATCTTTGTAATCATCCCATAACTTTTCCAAGTCTCGGGTCAAGCCGTCCAACTTGCTAGCTTCCAAGAAGGACGAAGCAAGTGATAACTCAAGCGGTGCATCGTATGGATACCCATCAACGAGCCTGAAAGTTAAATCTAGCGGCGGAAGGTGCTTCAACTCATCTTTTCTCCCATTTTTCTCAAGATCTTCTTGTGAACCCTCTGGATAAGTCCTTGCATCTGTTTCCCTACCTTCTTCAAAACACACTATCGTCACACTGGTTTCTGTCTTGATAGGAACTGAGATGGTTCCAGTTAGCTCAATGTAGTCGATAGTAATACTATTAGGGTATATTGCTGCTAGCGACTGTAATTCTTGGATTCTAACATCATCAGAAAACTCCATCAGCTCAAGCTCATGATCTTTGGTTCCAAAACTCATTCCTCTGCATTATTATATGATTATTTATGGATGCAAAGTTTTAAGTCCTAGGTGAAGATAGTGAATAATTTTAGTGTTCAGAATCTAGTACGCAAAAAATTTAACACGAAATGAACTTCTATTAAAATATACGCTTTGTTTGAAAAAGTTAGCATTGGTCTTATATTAAGGCTTGATTGACGGTATTCTGAAAGAATAGGTCATAGATTATAGAATATGGAATCTTTTGCTACAAGAGTACGAACCTTCGATGCGTTTCCGAAAGTCGATGCACAGCATACGGTGAGATCGTCTAGAGGTGGTCTATCGACGGTAGTAACGATATTTTGTGGGTTATTGATATTTTGGGTTGAAGTTGGAGGTTTCCTCGGGGGCTACGTCGATCATCAGTTTACAGTAGATGACCAGGTGAGATCTGAATTGTCGCTCAATCTTGATATGTTGGTGGCCATGCCGTGCGAGTTCATTCACACCAACGTGATGGATATCACAGACGATAGGTACTTGGCGGGCGAAATGCTCAATTTTGAAGGCACTGGGTTCTTCTTGCCGGATGCGTTTACCATCAACAGTCAGAATAACGACCATGACACTCCGGATCTAGACGAGATAATGCAAGACACCTTGAGGGCCGAGTTCAGAGTTGCGGGCGCTAGGGTCAACCAAGGTGCACCTGCATGCCACATTTTTGGCTCAATTCCAGTTAATCAGGTCAAGGGAGACTTTCATATCACCGGGAAGGGTTTCGGGTACTCCGACAGACTGAGCGTCCCTTTCGAGGCATTGAACTTCTCCCATGTCATATCTGAATTTTCCTACGGGGACTTCTACCCGTTCATAGACAACCCATTGGACTTTACTGGTAAAGTCACCCACGACAAGCTCCAAGCCTATAAATATTTTTCTAAGGTAGTTCCTACCCTTTATGAGAAATTGAGCTTAATTGTAGACACCAACCAGTACTCGTTAACGGAACAGCACCATGCATACAAGATCAACGACCACGGGTGGCCCACCGGCGTTCCTGGAATCTACTTCAAATACGACTTCGAGCCTATAAAATTGATTATATCCGAAAAGAGGATTCCCTTTATTCAATTTGTTGCCAGACTAGCTACGATCTTGGGTGGTTTGATGGTCTTGGCTGGGTATTTGTATCGTTTATACGATAAATTGCTTAGAGTGTTGTTTGGCAAAAGATATGCTGAAAGAGACACGGAAAAGCTTAGAGGCGGTTTGCTTTCCAAGGAAGCTTCAACGACGAGGAAGGATTACTAGTACATATATATATATATATATAGGTTTGTATCTATATCATCTATTATAACTATAGCTATATCTATATGTGAATAGTCGTTGGAGCGCTTAACCATCTTTTACCTCATTGGGAAATTCGATGCGATATCTAATATTATTGAAAACTACTTAATATAAACGACAATTCGGCGTTATGGTTTACCCATTTCAGAAAAGTCTTTATTGATCGTATGATGGTGTGGCAGAAGACAAACGTATAGATGACATCAGAAGACGGGACCAAGGATCATTCGACAAATAATAAGATACGGCCTAAGATCAAAAGATCGAGAAATGGGTGCCACAACTGCAAAAGACTCAAAATAAAATGTAGTGAAGGTAAACCCAAATGTTCATACTGCATCAAGACCAATACAAAATGTGATTATTCAATAAAGTTGACATGGGGTGGGAGGCCCTATAAAAACAGTGTGAAAACCAGTAAAGATTCTGGTGGTGGGGTGAATTACGTGGATGGGAAAGCACTGCAAAGTCAAAAGCAAGCTGTATTCAAGAATGCCGATGGAAATAAACCGATCCAATTCGTGGTACAGAAAAACGGCCTACAAGAAGATGCTTATGGAGGGAATCTGCAGACGATGCAATCTCCGGGTGGAGGGTCTCGGGCCAATAAGCGCTTCCGCAGTGAGGTTTCACCCAGCCCTTATCCAGCGATATCGAAATCTGCATTTTATGGTTTCAACTCGCCTCATCTTGCAACTGAGTTAGCTTCTTCACCATCGATTGCGAATCTGAACGGTGATTCGATTCTTGAAAACTTTGATATTAATACACTAGACGACACATCTAGATCTTCGGTTCAGAGCGTCGATAGTAAGACTCTTTCAGTGGGACAGCGTAGCCTCTCAAACCCTGGTGACCATCCAACAAACCAAGACATAGGAAATGAAAAACTAAAAGACCAAGGCTCCAGTTCAATAATCGATAACATTCCAGAGCTATCTAATGGAATCGAGAGCCTTTCTCATGCGCTAGATAAAATTTCAAATGGAGGGTACCAATTTAATTTGAAGAATTCGGAAATCTTCAATAATTTCGTACTTGCAAACTTCGATGAAAATGTCGTTCCCGGGATTCAGCTCTCTCAGGACGATATGAGTAAAGATCCCTTGTTGAACAGTATTAAATCTCCCAAAACTTTTGACCACAACAGGAATTTGGAATCGATTGATAACTCGAAGTTATCGAAGGACGAAATAGACAATGTTGATTTCGGTGAATACTCCGCTGATTTAGCCAAAATCGAGATGTATCTTCCAGAAAGGCCAAAGTCTAATTTGATAAACGAATTTTTATCACCAGCATTTTCCTATGGTCTGTTGCTATACAATATGGGTAGCAGTAAAAAAATCAATAACGCAGGTAATGAGGACGATGAAGAAGATGAAGAAGGAGGCGAAGGCGGAGAAGCCGAGAGTAGGCAAATAGTCGTTCAGAATATTGAGAATGAGCTGGAAATACTTCAATCATTCGGGTTTCCTCCCAGATCACCTAGCGAGAAAGACATTTTAACCCCAATCGAGGTTTTACAATCAATTCCACCACTGATTGTTCCCTTACCTGAGATTTTACTCGAGGTCCCATTCTATAGGAACCTCTTACACTTCTGGGTCAATGTAGCTGCTGATAATTTAGTGCCTGCTCCTTCACACATCTATAAAGATAATCCTTTCAAGGTCCTTTTACCCCAAATGGCCATGGAGTGTCCTGCTGTTCTTACTACTTTGCTTGCGTTTGCAGCTTCTACTCGGGCTCTGCTTATTGGATCTGAAGACACTCCAAAGGCTGTGGTCGACCAATTATTGGCGAGATCCTGCGGGGAGCTATTAAGACTGTTGAAAGATAAAAAGGAAGCTACTTCGGATTCAACATTAGCCACTGTACTTCTACTTTCTTGCTACGAGTGCAATACATCTAATAATTTTGCAAGACATAGGGCTCATGCATTAGGTGCCAGACAAATAATCATGGCTAGACATTCGCGTTTACCTATCGCGGCCGAAACTAGCCCGGAATCAGATAGAAGCACCACTTCATCTGCCAGTAGTCAAGATCTGAGATCAAGCTCTACCGTCGGAACTGAAAGTGATATTGCCTTCTTTTTGATGAGATGGTTCGTTTACGTGGACGTAATTGGAGCTTTGTCTGCGACAAAGAATTCCCGTAATTACTGGGCGTCTGAAGACGGCCGTTATGGACCCACAGAATCAATCGCTAATTTAAACAATAGAGAGACTGATGTCAGTGACATCGATAGAAAAAGGGATATAGACCACTTACTAGGATTCGATATTAGGGTTTTACCCCATCTAACAGATATAGCGTTGCTTATTCGGAAAACAGACGATTTTTTTAACGTTCGACCCAGCGACAATACATTGCCTATTGACATCATCGCTGAGGCCTTAGAAGTGAAGGAAAGGCTTACGACGACCTACGAAAAAGGAGAGGCAAGACGCCAGCGCAGACTCGATCGCATTATTGATTATAAGATTCAACGCAAGCGCGAGGCACTCGACACCAATTCTCCACCAAATTTGACTAATATAGTCCAGCAATATAACATTTTACGTTCAACCAACAAGATCTTTTGTGACATGGGCATTCTTAATTTGTACAGAAGAGTTTTACGTGTCCCCCGAGAATCTGCTCTTGTGCAAAACCTAGCAAATGGAATTGGTCAAATCTTGGAGCTGAATATTGAGTCAAGGTCTTCGGCCGAGATATGCTCTATCTTCTGCTTATTTTGCGCTGGTTGTGAAACTTTGGATCTTCATATGCGAGATCTTTTCTGTGACAGGTTCACAAAACTTACGGAAATGGGTAATATAAATGCAAGAAAGGGGCTCCAGATTATGAGACGATGCTGGGAGACCGGAGAGGATTGGATAGATGCTTCCAAACGATTAGATATCGATCTAGCACTCTTATGACACTATACACAAGGTCACGTGCCTACATACGCGGTAGATTTTTTAGAGATGAATAAATCAATATATATGTCGTACGTTCTTCTTGACTGATCAGGCGGTAATTTGCTCTACACTGAGGTGGAAGCATCAAAAGAGGTAACAGAGATTCACACTTGAAGGCCTCAGTTCAATAAGTTTGAGAAGAAGGTGAAGTGGATCGTCCATCGACTACAAATGCCAGAAACCATACCAGATACATCATCGGGCGATAAACCCAAAGGGTTTGACGATCTCGTTGATGATATAATACGCACCCACAAAGAGTCAGGAAATAGTGAGCTACAAGAAGTTGTGTTGAGAAGATGCGTGAAGTACTTGAATGACAATCATTCTGGGCGGCATTGGTTCTGCGATCCATATATGTATCCTGTAGCAGTTCACTCTTTGATTCTATTTTCTTTTCTTAATAATGATGTGTTGCAGTGGCTCAAGCCGAAAATGGCTAGCAGTCTTGATCAGTGTGAAAAATGTGTATGGTACTTTAACCGGGGGAAGTCTACGCTTCGGGACAACTTTGCCATTAACCGAAATATACCGATGAAACAGGTGAACCAGTTTTTGAATGTCATATTGGAATGGGAAACGTCTCGGTTACTAGAAGTAATGGAACCTTTTCAAGAAGATATAAGCAAAGGACTCAGTCCAAAGCCCACTTCCAGACTATCCAACGCCCTCATTGAATGCTTGACAGGTCCAAACCTTTTGAGACAAAGCAATCGAATGTATGAAATATTTCACAATATCCTCAAGCACTTGAGAGATACTGATAATTTCCCATCTCCATCTCACTTAATGCCCGGAACCATTTATCTACTATTCGCGGGAACTTCAGAGTCTAAGTCTTGGGCAGAAAGGTGGATAAATGATTTGAAAAGCAGGGACATTATGTACTCTTCTGACGATCTTGATGGGACAATTACGGACGAGTTCAGCCTTCACCTTTACCACATTCAAGATGCAAAGTATTTTTCTGATAATGCATGTATCGACTTTTGGTCCTCTGTTTCGAAGCTTTTGGACATTGTTGATAAATATTTCATCTTGAAATTTATTAACCAACCTAGAGATATTGAAGCCATGAGCAAGTATTCCAATATCAGATTTTACACATTAATCAGGGTACTTTTCAATAATATCATGGCTTACTTAGCTAGGCCATTGCCCATACTTTTACATGTTTTGGGGAAGTTTCTTCGCAAGTTCAAGTCGGAATTTTGGGGTCTCGCATCCCCATATTCGTTTGTAAATATATTAGATACCATACTAGGGAACCCCGAATTCCGATTACAATTAGTGAGTCCTGATAATGATACTGGAAATTGCAAAGACAACATCACTTTTGACGATATTACTGAATGGGCATATCAACTACCCGAATCATTAGGCGGCTCTCAGAAACAAACAGCTTGCGTGAGGCTCGGGATTTATTTTCTCAATATATCTACAGACAATTTGCAATTAGAGAAATGCAACAAGACTTCCAATAAAAGAACAGACGGTATTTTCAAAGCGGGTTTCCATTTGCTATCGCAATGTTTCTATATACTAGATGAAGACATCAAACTAGGTGATAAGAACTTTTCGGTAAAATTGCTCAAGAGGCGAGATGCCAGGGCAGCTATTGAATCTCAGTCAAACCTTATAACTCAATTAGCATTTGACTTTTCCAACGAAAGGCCCGCGTTAAATGAGACTGTTTGCAATTTGATTTTAAAAGTCACCTCCTATGACATCTTGACTTTAGCACACAACACATCTATTCTTTTTGAGGGTAATGTTCCGCCATTATTTGATAGTTTTCCCAATTTGTGGGAACGTTTATCACTGAAACCAATACATTCTAACGTTAAATTAGGAATGGGATTGCTCAAGTCCTTGAAATACATATGCAATGTCATCACAATCACTTCAAAGAAGAACGAGGATCCTACCAATAAAAACTTTAACATTGCACGCACACAACATAATACAAATGCTTCTCTTATCTTGAAATATTGGGAAATTATACTTGAAAAGTTGGCTCTCGCAGATCCAACTGCGTTGAGAGATATGTTCGGCAAAGATCAAGCTGTTCTGGTTGGGTTTTGGTCTTCCTTATTTTCTCCTTACGTTAACCAAGCAGCTGTCGACATCATATATCAGGTATTCGATGTCGGGGTTGGTGGTCGTTTTGAAACTATTCAGGCGTTACTTGAATCTCATCTAAAGTACACATTGGTCGCTACTAATCTGAACATCCATATTTTGACTGCGATGGAAGCCTTCGAACCATGCCCTAAAACTATAAGAGTTTTGATGGATGTAATCAAGGCGCTTGCTGACCCATTGAATGGCTTTCTCGTCATTTCATCACATGCAAAAGATTGCAAGGAAGATTTGGAAATCCTATGGAATAGATGCTGGATGTTCTTGGTCATGGTTTATAAGAAAACTCTTTCGTGGGCTTCTCAATATCATCTTAACGAGTTAATTGAGTTTACCCGCGACACTCTTGACTTGAGTGATTCTTTACTAGACGCTTTCAGAATCATTCTTTCTGCTATTCTGGACCAAGCTACAGAGAGATCACATTCGTTATTCAGTGCATTTATGAATGCTTTCAATTATGCAATAGTTTGGTTAAGGTTAGGTGACTTATCTTTATTAAATTCATGTGTCAATTTGGTTTTCAAAGGACTTGATTTAGCGAAAGATTTGAATTTCGCCATTGACAAAGATTTCATAATTACTTTTGCAAAATATGGGGCAAAAGCCAAGAAATTCAATAATAAATTGACCGATCAGCAGAGAACGCTCGTACTATCTAAAGCAAGAGAATTTGACCAAGAATCGGTTGATTTGGTCGTCAATGAAACCGAACGGCAAAGAAGCAGAAGTAAAGTGGCTGATTCACCAGTTATTTCAGACGCAAGCCCTACACCAGAACCTGCTAGTTATAAATATCAAACGCATGTTAGGCAACCGAAACAACAGACCTTAGGAAGATTTGGCGTGATGACTTCCGAGCCACCGATTGCTCCACCACCACCTCAAAAAGGATTCAAGTCGGCTGGTCTTGAGGCAATCAGAAATGAGTTAAAAAGCTCAAGGGCTTCTTCAAATAAGCCTATTACGTTGTCAAACAATCCTGCTGCGGCGCCAGCCGCAGCAAGGCCTGCTGGATTTAATAGTAAAAAGACAACTCCGGTGGGCCGCTCTTTGCAGTCGTTAAGAAAAAAGCGCAGTGATTCGGATTCTTCAGAAGAAGAGGCAGAAGAGGATGTGGATGTCTCTGATTTATTTGTCGATAAGAAAAAGTCAAAGCCTAAAGTGGTGGAAGTCGATTTTAATGGGAAGCCTTTGACTAAGCCCACAGTGTCTAAAAGGATAGATCAAGAGCGCAAAGAAGAAGAAAATATGCGAATGAGATTGAACGTAAATCTAAAGCCATTGTATTCGACTATTTTAAAGTGGAATTATAACTCTACTAGCGATTTTCCTACTGACGAACGTGACATGTACAAAGAGACTAAGGATGTCTACTCGGATGCTAGGGACTATGCTAGGACAATCGAGCCTTTATTAATGCTTGAATGTTGGCAGGGGATCCAAGCCTCTAAACAAACGGGTCAAGATACGCCTTTCGAATTAATGATTGGTAGCAGAACTAGTTGTGACGGATTTTTTGATGTTTACGCTTCGGCAAAGAAGAGCGAGCTTAGTGAGAAAAAGGTTGGCGATTCAGATATTTTAGTATTAGGCGATGTCAGCCGTGAACAGTTCGCTACCCCAAAACAACTTGCAGGGTATTTGAAAACACCTACAACTTTAACATGCCTTGCTAAAGTCAGAGAGATCAAATCTGCTAACGCCGAATACTCTGACATTACTTTGAGAGTTTATCCTCAGGGCTCTATGATGGGTGTTTTAACACCCAAAAAGATTATATCAGCAATGCGTGTTATGCAAATGGTTACAATTGAAAGGGAATATTCATCCTTGAAGGGCTTGCCTTATTATAACTTATGTGATGCTATCCTCAAATCTCAGCCGAATAAGCCTGTAGAAATTGGTGCTACAGAGGCAGAAGAAATGTCGAAGCTTTATGATACAAACAGGTCACAAGCGCAAGCCATTTTGGGTTCCTATAACAGCGAAGGGTTTTCACTTATACAGGGTCCCCCTGGTACTGGTAAGACCAAAACTATTCTCGGAATTGTTGGCTACTCACTCTCATTCCAGGCTAAAGAGGGCGCGATATCAGTTCCTCAAAGTCTGTCAAATTCTACTCCAAAGGCAGATAATGGGCCAAAAATATTGATATGTGCACCAAGTAATGCCGCTGTTGATGAGTTGGTGCTACGTTTGCGTAAAGGTATCAAGAATATTAGAGGAGAAATTGTACCACCGCGTGTTGTAAGGTTGGGACGCAGCGATGCTATAAATTCGGCTGTTCGTGATTTAACTTTAGAGGAATTGGTTGATAAACAATTACAGTCACAGTCGGCAAATACAGCAAGCGATCCCAACATAAGAGCCGAACATACAAAATGTATATCAGAGCGTGATAGACTTAGAGAAGAACTAAAGAAACCTGGTATTAATGAAGATGATATGAACGCATTAGAGAATGAACTTCGGATGGTAAACAAGAGAAGAAATGAATTGGCTAAAAAATTAGACGAGCAACGAGAAAGGCTATCAATTGCTTTTCGTACCAGGGAAATCGAAAGAAGGCAAGTGCAGGCTAAGATTTTGAATAATGCACAAATAATTTGTTCTACATTGTCAGGATCTGCTCACGATTTTTTGGCAAGTATGTCCATGAAGTTTGAGCAAGTAGTAATTGATGAGGCTTGTCAATCGGTTGAACTATCTGCGATCATTCCGTTGCGCTATGGCTGCAAAAAGTGTATCATGGTGGGGGATCCTAATCAATTACCCCCTACGGTATTATCGCAAGCAGCAGCGTCGTTCAATTATGAACAGAGTTTGTTCGTTAGAATGCAAAAGCGGTATCCTAATTCTGTTTACCTCTTAGATGTTCAATATCGTATGCATCCAGAAATTTCACAATTTCCAAGTTCCGAGTTTTACCATTCGCGGTTACATGACGGACAAGGTATGGCTGTGTTGAATTCAAGGCCTTGGCACGAAGATTATCCTCTTAGTCCTTACCGCTTTTTTGATATCGTCGGTAAACACCAGCAAAATGAGTTGTCCAGGTCTTTGTATAATCAAGCTGAAGCCCAAGTAGCACTTGAGTTGGTGGATTATTTGATTAAAATTTTACCCCAGGATGAATTCAGTGGCCGTATTGGTATAATTTCGCCGTATAAGGAACAAATCCGCGCTCTTCGTGATGTTTTTAGAAGGAAATACGGACATTCTATATTGTCTGAAATCGATTTCAATACTGTCGATGGGTTCCAGGGTCAGGAAAAAGAAATAATCATCATGTCCTGTGTTCGTGCCAGTGAGACGGGAAACGTTGGATTTTTGAGTGATATCCGTCGTATGAATGTTGCTTTGACTCGTGCTCGTACGTCGCTCTGGATACTTGGTAACAGATTGTCCTTGGAAAGAAATAAAGTTTGGAAACGTCTTTTGGATGATGCTTCTCAAAGGGACCTTATCACCAAAGCCTACCCAAGGTTTTTGCAACAAATAGTGCAGCAGTCTCTTCCTAAACCTTTCAACTACCATTCTATCGAAAATAAGAGATCAAAAGTGGATAGTAGTGAACCTGTCAGCAAAAGGCCAAAGATTGAGCCAGAACAACAAGACACTACAAGTGACAATATTGACGAGCAGGTAAACTATACTCCCCGTAGCCCAATTCATCCTCATACGGATTCAGCTTCAACTATGCAAGAAAATGGCACGAAAGTAAAAGAAGAGAGTCACATGCCTTCTACCCGCCTTGAAATATCAGCGAAGCATAGGAAGCATACACCATCTTCATCAGGGATTGTTTCGAAGCCGAAAATGAAAAAGCCCCCAAGTTTATTTATCAATAAAAAAAGACCCCAGCAGCATCGTTAATACAGGGTGAGATCCTATTACGCATTATATAGAAATAAATAATTAAATTATTTGCATCAGCCTGAACATAAATTAGCTGTAAATTACATCAGTCGTTACGTCTGTCGTAATCTTCATTCCCTCTTTGATTGCTTAACATGATTAGCTACCAAACGACCACTTCTTAAACTGTTATCATCTTTCAAATGAGTCAAATCTTGCATCCAATGAGGGGATTTGTTCGATAGTTCCGAGGATAGCAAATTCAAACCTGTGGTACTAGTTGTAGGGGCTGTTTTCGTGGACCTATATAGTGTGTTCGGTTTCAATATAGAAGTCGATTCATAATTAAGTGTATCTGAATCAAAAGACCAGCTTCCTGATTTTTTTTCATTAATTTCTGACAGATCTGAAGTGGACGACTTAAGAAAGTCTCGAAGAGTCGTAAACTTTTCAAAATAAGAGTTATCATTTGAAGCAACTACTAAAGCCGAACTGATTCCTTTGACTTCATGAAGGATCCCTTTGAATAAAGGATTATTAATAGCGGCATCAGATTCAAAAATGGAAGAATAATCAGCTTTCATGGTAGAGATTGTGGAATTCACATGGTCGTAACTTGCATTTAAGGTCTCAATAATGTTCTTATCTAAATCATCTTTTGACCGGGAACCTTCTGACAATTGTTTGAGCAACTTTTTTTCGTGCAGCTTTATAATATTTACAATGTCATTCCAGATCATTGCATATTGGTGATAAGCCATAGCTTGCTTGGAAGAGTATAACCTTGAGTCCTTCAAAATTTCCAGCTTTCTATCCAAAATGTTCAAGATCGGATCTAATCTAAGCTTACGAGTAATAGTGTTATTGGTATCATCAATCCTCTCGTGGAGCCTGAAAGGGCGCTCAGTTTGATTAGTTTGTTGTTGGTTTATAAGTCTTAAAAACTTACCGATTCGAAGTTTCACACCATAAGACAGCGAAGACCCTCTTTCAAACCCTTTTTCGAAGGGCGTTAGACCGTGTTCATGATTAGCGAGAGATGAATCTCCCCGATGAGTGTTATCTTCAGGTATAATCAAGGGTTGCATACCCATGGAACGTGGGTCATTAGTAGCAGACGGCAGATGCAAATTTGTAGTTTTACCCGTCGACTTAGTTGAAGTGGATCCGTCAGAGTCCTTTTTGGTGCTCCAAACATTTCCTTGTCCATTAGATGGAGCCATCGCTGGTCTTTGATCAGACATTTGGCTTCGCCTATAATTCTTAGTGAATGTAACGTCAACGGGTGAAAAAGATATTAGGCTTGAATCACTGATAATCTCTCCTGGGCTTTGATTCACATAATTCAATATTGCCTCCGATCCTTGCTTCTCCAAATCTTTGAATATGGCAACATATTTGGAGGTCTTGCTTTCCAAAACAGAACTGGTATCAACGATTTCGGAATGAATTAACTTCTTTTTTGCTTTCAAAGATTGTAACCTGTTTTCGAGTGAAACTATCTCCTCATCAATACCATTAGACTCGTTCAATAGCTTTTCAAGCTTGGAACCATGTTTATTTTTGTTACTTTTGATAAAAGCGACTTTTTTTAACACAGACTCTCGTTTCATGTCCCACTTCTCGAAACCTTCACGCAAGGAATCAATGTAGGCGAGTTCTCGAGAATAAATCTCATTCAAGGAGTAAAAATTCTCCGAGAGTTGGTCGAAAGTAGTCGATATCATATAGCGTATTTTGTCTATTTGGTCGTCGCCTTTGGCCAACAGTCGCTTCTGGGCCCCAATGTACTTAAACAATGTTACTTGCAAGCTTGTGTTTGTTTTCTGTAAATATTCAAGCGGCGTTTCCTCGTTGGTTTGTGAGGTCAAGGTGGCGCCCATTTGAGGAAATACGGAAGTCGGTCTAGAAATGCTGAGTTCGCCCTGTTTCAGAAAATTCAATCCAAGTGATACGGACTCATCAACATTTCCTAATAAACCGCTAGGTCCTTTATGAAGCTCCTGGCTAACCAGAGTTCCGTTTTCGTAATCAGATCTTTCGTTTGTGTCTGTGTTCAAGTTATCAAGTATAGTGGTTGAATTGAGCATTTCCAAATCATCCACATCCTCCACTGGTGGAATTCCTCCTCTCTGTAATAATTGCGGCAGCTCCTGTGTTAAAAACTCTTGTGGATCTAGCTCATCGTCGTCTGAGGTAGCCGATACAGACTCGGGTACTCTACTGCTTGCTGGTCCCAAATCACTCTCTTGTTTACTGATTCTCTTGGTGGAGCCCAAATTAATTGATTCAAATTTGTTGGCACTCAGTAGGCTACTGGACATCTTTGCAAGAAGATGTGCTACTTTATTACTCAACGTTTAAATGGCGGAGTAGGCATATATATGTAAATTAGAGCGTTTTGATATCATGGTTTCGTGATAAAGCTTATCAATAGACTAAAATCACACAAAAGCACACGACATTAAGTACTAATGATTAAATAAAGAGGTACCAGCAGCATACTAAGGCCGCTGTTAGCAATATACTATACACGGCAGAAACATAGGCACAACGCAACTATTGGGCGAGAAAATTGCCATGAAAGGGCAACTTCTCGTTGAAAAATGGACAAATGATGTTTAAAACATATTGAGAGTCAAGGCACTCGCCACAGATTTGGAGTCCACTGCATTCTTGAATTCCTGGAAATCTAGCCTTCCGTCACCGTCTTGGTCAGCTTCCGTCATGGTTTTGTCCACGATTTGCTGCAACTCTTCGTCCTGCAAGTTCTTGCCCACCATCATTTTCATGACAATGAAAAGCTCACCGTTGCCAATATACCCATCTCGATCAATATCGTAGATCTTGAATGCAAACTTTAACTTGTCGAGTTTCGATGTCTTCCCGCTGAACGCTGAGAGCCCCGTTATGAATTCCTGGAAGTCGATTGTCCCGCTCCCGTCCTCGTCAAAAACATCCATGAGTCGAGAAGCCAATGGGTTTGACGAAATCCCCGGTATCGCCAAAAACTCGTTCTTGTCTATTGTCCCGCTGCCATCTTTGTCTAGCTTCATAAATCTTTTTCTCAACCGGTCAATCTCATCCCTATCAAAATTTGTACCCTCCATTAAGTGGTCCAATAATTTTGACGACCCTATACCCATTTTTAGTAGCCCCTATTTCTTTGGTAATACCCAAGTCTCTATTCTCCTATCTAATGAGGTTGAATACCAGCTAAAGAAACAGTAATTACTGCTGTTAAGATTGTCTCTCATGAGCCTAAACAGCGTTCTCACGTGATATTTAACACTACAGCCTAGCTAAAGGTCTTTAAGCAAGAAGAATTCTTGTTAAATCATATAGATCTATGTAGTAAAGGAAGGAGATTGGTAGGAAAGACTAAAACTTAGCTGGCATTCCAACCAAGTGAGCGCCTCCGTCAATTGGCAACACAATACCGTTAATGTAGCTGGATTCCTTAGCACAGAGGAACAAAGTAGCATTTTGGATATCTTCCTTGACCCCCAATCTTCCTTTGGGGTTCATCTCAACCATCATTTCGCCCGACACCTCTAGCAAGCCGTTGGACATCTTTGTGGGGAAGAAACCGGGGGCAAGTGAGTTGACATTGATGTTTTGAGGCCCTAATTGTAATGCCAAATTTTTACCCAAGTGAGATACTCCAGCTTTGGACGCCAAGTAGCCGTAAGTGCCCACGGGCTCCGCTGGCACAAGGGAGGCAATCGAAGACATGATCAAGACTCTCGAAGGATCCTCCTTGGTGCCTGCCTTTGCCAACAAAGGCGCAAACAATTGGATAGTCTGGAATACCGCTACCACGTTCAAATTCAACACCTTTTTGACGGCCGAAACCGGGTGTGATTCCAAAGGAGCACCCCAGGAGGCACCGGCGTTGGCAATCAAGATATCGACCTTATCGACCTGACCAGCCACCTTGTCAAAAAACTCTTTGCACTGGTTCTCATCACTAATATCGGCAGGAATACCAATAATCTTGCATTGTTGGTTAGTCTTTTTGGCCACCTCTTCTAAAAACTGTTTGGACTCTTCGCATGCCTTGGCCTTTCTTGACGTAATAACTACCGTCGAGGCCCCATTTGCTACTAAAATTTCTGCGCAATAAAGGCCCAAGCCTCTCGTCCCTCCAGTAACAACCGCTACTTTTCCATTGACATTGTAGTTTACCATAGTGTCTGCTTTAAGCAAATGTTAGAACCAAAGTGCCTTCGCAAAAAGAGTTTCGTTGAACTGGTCAAAGAATTAGAGATTTTCCCCACAATTTGACCTCGGCTCACTTCTTGTGAAAAATCGCAAAACTACTTTGATAATTGAAGATGTATTATAAGACAAGCTCTATATGACTATATTCTTGGGCCGTAGATCAAAAAGTAATTGTAGACCAGGTACCTTTGGATTAGCCATGGAAAAACAGATTTGATTTTCTCTGCTGAGTAAGGTGATGTCTTTTCCCACAATCACTTGAATGAGTCTATTGGAACCGTGAACAAAATCACTCATTGACCACACCTCAATGACCTCATCACAGACCAAGAATAAGTGATTATTGAAAAATGCAACCGATTTAGCCTTGAACTCGAATTTGAGCATAGAGTATCTCGAGAGTTTTCCGTGTTTGTTAGTGAAGATGGCGAAATCATTGTATACTAGAAGGAACTCCGAGTTATTGTTTAGTTTGAACATGCCCATGGGTCTGACATTGGTGGAATTCACAGATTTTTTTACTAAGTCTACGCCCGGATTGTAGGTTCCGCTGACAATTGACCTTCGACTAAAACCGTCTATCTTTTTCCCGGAAGATTCATTTTGAGGAAACTCCGGTACTGATCTCGGCAATAACTTATCCAACTCCAAAATCTCAAATCCTTTATTTGTGTGGACAGCAAACGAGGTATTGAAAATCGAGATACCATAGCATTCAGCCTGAACATAGAATTTCTTGATGACCTTGAACGTGCTGAATACGCCGTCATTATCGGTCTCGGGGATCAACACCTTGAAGTTCGTGGTACCTGATGGATTTCCTTTCTTTTTTGCATAAAAAATCATGTTGATTTCCCTATGCTTGCCGACGGCAAAGAAGGACACGTTATCGTTCGAAAGGGATATGCATGAAATATGATTTTTTTTACCATAGTATAACCCAATTATCAGGTCTAACGTATAGCAGCGCAAGTGCTTATTTCCTAGAATAATGACGAGGTTGATCGATTCTAATACTTCAATATGGGTGATATCATTACCACTGGCTGTCTTCCTCCAACCGCTCTTAGTATCACAACAGTAAATTCCAGATGCAAGACCTGCTAAGTAGTAAAGGGCGCCATCGTAAACAAATGAGGCAATACATTGTACCTTACCAAATATAAGGCTGCCTCTGGGATCACGAAAGTTGTATATGTCACCATTATAACCTAATTCTTTTAATCTCTTCAAGGCGTCGGTGGAGGCTTCGTCAATTGGATCGCGAGGAGCGCAGAGTTGTAATTTGTTAATCCGGTTATTGAACTCATACACAAAATTCGTATTCGAAACAACGTCAACGGTATACGGTTCTGTTCTCTTGAGCCTTCGACAAAGATTAGTTTTGGCAGCCAAAAAATAATTAATCCACTCCTTTCTTTCTTTTTCACTTTTGGTAGTAAATGTGAACGCATTGTGTTTCCCACGGCCTGCGTATCTGATCTTGAAGGGATACACTGCTGCTTCAATGTCATCGTCTTGATACTCGCTTGGAAAACCAGATGGGGATATTGGACTTGACAGCATTGCTAATGATTTGGCCTTAGGTTTTAATTCTAACGTTGAAGTTGTTTCCCTTTCCTTTATTTCGAATAATAGCAATTCTACCGCTATAGGATTTTCGACAACTTTATAGCTGTACAGACCCACTTTTTGGTTTTTGATCTTCTCCGTTATAAACAAAAAGTTATCCAACAAAATAAGATGATTATTGTAAGAATTTATCTTCAAATCACCCTTTCTAGTTAAATCACCTCTGTAGAAAAACCTTCTGTTTTCAGACCCTAAGTTAACATTGACATGACTAACATTTGTTTTCCATACCATTTGTTTATGAATTCTTTTTAAAGCATGCACGTTATCAGCATGTACCTTCATCTCGTTGACTCTGCTACCTAGTTTTTTGATATTATCGATGGCACTAGTGAGGGAGATGTA
The DNA here is from genome assembly GCA_030566065.1 of Debaryomyces robertsiae. Taxonomy (NCBI): domain Eukaryota; kingdom Fungi; phylum Ascomycota; class Pichiomycetes; order Serinales; family Debaryomycetaceae; genus Debaryomyces; species Debaryomyces robertsiae. The sequence goes on from JAJMHL010000003.1 coordinate 646,388, forward strand.
CTCCTGTTCTTGAGGGTCAAACAGGTTTCTGATATCAGAGAGCTGTAGTGGTAGTTGCTGATAACGAGAATTAAAAGTACTTAGTAGCAAAAGAGAGCCGTTCACCTTCAATTCTTTCACTCTGTCAAAGTTGCTTACCTCTACATCTAGCCATCTCTTGATATTCTCGTTTTTTAGAATGCCCTCAATCATTGGCACGGTACTCATATATTTGAGCATGGACCCTTTCACTACTTTAGACCAATTGGAATAAATATTAGCAATATCAGCTAAGCCCTGAATAAATCTACCATCAGATATCAATATGCGAAGAAGTGGCTCGAAAAGACTCTTCTCGTGAATCTGAACTAACTCCTGGCCAGGCTTGAGAACATCATCCTCGAATCTGTTAATCAGAATGATATCTTTTGTGTCTACAAGGAGATGAGCAGCTTTGATAAATTCTGGGCCCATAACTTCCACAAAACATTTGGCCCTCTGAATGAACGTCTGCTCATACTTTATTAAATCGAAGATCAAAGATTGCCTTTTCGAAATTGGCTTATCATATCTCCTTAAATCGTCTGCTGTCAACCTCCAATGTGATGCCCAATCGTCTCCAAGAACAATTTCATTTATATTTGTATTCCTTAGCTGAATCTCTTGATCAATCACCTTGTTTAAATGGCATTCATAAGAGTAACACTTGTGTGACTTGGCGACACTTTCGGAATTAAGCTTATGATCCACATCAGCACAATAGCAATCCAATAAATCAGCCAAGACACCGGCTACGTAAACTGAATTATTCATAAGGACATTGGGCTCTTTCGTGGTGTTTCCTTTCTGACTCAACTCAACCAGTTGATTATTGAAATTATGGGTGTCTTCTTCGCTGACATTAACACCATAGTCGTATGAAATAGCTTTTTGCCCTAACAAGCTCTCAATGATTTGGTCGACATTCTGTCCAACTATGTCCAACGGTATATCTCTCTTGTAAAAAATTAGCAATTTGATCAATGCCTTTTTGAACTCTTTCTTTGGTATAATCAGATCATGTAGCCATGTTTTCAACTTCAAACACCATGCGAAAATACTCCTAAGTGACCAGACGTTCTCGCAAGCATTGAAGTGCTGAACTGCTAAAGATGACGATGTGAAAGGTAACTGGGGTAAATCAAGCGGTACAGGAGGTAGTTCGTCATCCTTTTTCTTTCTGGCACTAGCAGAAAGCGTGGGTGAGGACAGGCAAGGATGCGAATCTCTTTTCAAAAAAGAAATAGTGGAGCTCAAGGTCATTCTCTTGGACGGCGATGAAGGCTGGTAGTCGTTTGATGTGTTGGAGGATGGTAGTTCAGGTAGAGTAGAATGATCGAAGTAGTTTGTGGTGGCTGATTCGGAAATTTCGTTAGATTCTTCGTCATCAAAATATTGATAACCGCTGAGATCTGACTTTGAGTCACTGGTATCGATGGAGCTCCACCGAGGTGGTGCGTGCAAAGAGTTCTTGTTGAACCTGTCTTCCAACTCATCATCGTTGATATTAGGATTTTCCGCGAAGCTATCGAAAAAGTACGACTGCCCGTAAGCTAACGACGGTGACCTTCCGTATATCTTTTTTGGGGAAGGAGACCTGCTACCCCCATTTCTCCTCTCTGAGTACATTCGTTCCATATAGTGGCCAGTCGTCGGCGAGCTTCGGTCAGGTAGTATAACAGTTTGAGCTCGTGTTGGCGAGTAACGCCTTGGAGGACTTCTGTCTGCTTCGCTTGAGGTGTTCATACGTCCTGAAAATCTTGAATCACGACTTCTTGGAGACGAAGAGGAAGAGCGAGCAGAATTGTCGGGACTGATATCAGTATTGGGTCTTCGAATAGGAATCAGGTCTCGGGGCGGTAACGGGGGGCCTCCCAACGTGTTCGACTGGTTTAAAGAGGGTATTTTCGTCGGCGTACTCATCGACTGACTTATAATCTCTGATGTTCGTGGGTTAGGTGGTGATGTGTAGTGGTGAGCGTGGTACAACCTAGACGGTGTCAACTCCGGAGAAAAGAATGCGCTGTAGTCGCCCTCGCTCTGCTCGTTTAACCGATCTACTTCCTCCTGGATATCCTTCGTCGGGTAAGGTGTTGCACCATCGTTCTCGGTGCCAAAAAACCGTTGTCTTACTGGCGTGGTATATTCTTCGAACCCTGGTAACGACTTGGGGCCCATGGGCCGTGGACTATCGAAAGACATAAATGATTCCTCATTGACCTCATCCTCGTAGCTCCCGTCATACTCTCCATCATATTTGTCGCCTTCTCTGCTGTTGTGGTACGATCTCAGAACCGACCGAGGGCCATACGCATTGCTGCCGACCGTATTGATCGTGAGCTTGAGACGGCTGCCGCCCGGCAGCATTGGCGATAAATTTTCCTCTGTGACCCGTTCCAAATCACCCCGATGCACTGACAGCACCCTTTGCCGCCTTGGAGATGAGTCCTGCTCCTCTATGACATCAAAAGATGGCGGCGGCTTTCGCCTCAACGATTTTTTCGTCTCAAGCGATTTTCCTAGCATGCTACGCTGTCTTGCACTATTTTCCGACATTTTAAATTGTCATTCAATTCTTCACGGCTAGTTCGTTCTTACGGCCCATTAATTATCTGCCTGGTCCTAAACCTATCGTATGCTACCCTTACTTCTAGAAGACTTGATATATAACAACAAGTAGATTGATCTTTTGACAGCAATCTGCTCGTCACGTGACCCATTTTGATCCCCAGCCATTTAACCAGAGTCGTTATAGGACGCGTACGAGACGTTTTAAGAACTGCAACTAGTAAGATAAAAGACTGATCGAGGGTGATGGTATACTCAGAGGCAGTCAGTAGGTTGCTTTCGGAAGGTTCAAAGTTTTACGCCGTTAAAGATTTCGATTCAGCGTCAGAAAAGTATGGAGAAGCGTGCGAGACCTTCAACCACGAGAATGGAGTAGAAGACGCAGACTTGCTCTTGCTATACGGGAAATCGTTATTTCAGAGTGCGGTGACAAGATCAGAAGTTTTCGGGGGCGGAGGATCAACTGTTGATGGAGGTGCTGGAGATGCAGTCGAGGAGCAGGAGGACGATAAAGAGGAGATGCAGGGTAATTTCCAGTTCTGTGATGACGCGCCGCTAGCAGAAGAGGAAGACGATGGCGGACATGAAGCGACAGTCGAAAGCGAAGAGGGACCGGAAGGACACGCGGAAGAGGAAGGAGGCAACGACGAGGAAAATGAGCAGGGGTCGGTCCCCGAAGAAGAACAGAGCGATTTCGAGGTGGCATGGGAAATATTGGACTTGACCCGGTCGTTATTCGAGGAAAAGTTGGAGGCAGCACGGGGAGAGGGGGAGCAGTTGAAGGTGCCATATTTGGCTAGCGACACCGAATCCACCGCAAACGAGTACATAGTGTTGACGAAAAAACTCTCGGAAACTTACGACTTGCTCGGAGAAGTGTCGTTGGAGGCGGAAAATTTCCCACAGGCAGCACTCGATTTACAGCATTGTTTGGAATTGAGATTGAAGCTATACAATCCTGATAATAGTTCATTAATTTCGGAGTCCCACTACAAGCTCTCGCTAGCCTTGGAATTTTGCGTCGAAGACCCGAAACTGAGAAGTAAGGCCGCCGAGCAAATGAGACTCGCCATCAATTCGGTCAAGCACAGAAATGAAAAGGAGGTTGATTCGTCAAAGAGAAAGGAAAATGACGATTTGGTCCAAGATTTGACGGTTAGATACCACGAGTTAGAGCGTGATCCCACAGAAGATCTCAAAAACGAGCAGATGAACATAATCAAAGGCATTTTGGGTGAGCCCACCAAAGAATCTCTGGCTCCGGCTCCTTCGGCTTCCCTCGTGAACGATCTTTCCTCCATCGCAAAGAAAAAGTCCGATAAGCCATCCGTAAACGATCTCACGTCTTCGGTGAAAAAGAGAAAGCCCTCTTCCAAAAATGAAAAGCCAACTAAGAAAAGCAAAAACTAAATTTCTCTATAGATCTATTGTACCATACACTTATTCTCACTTTCTTTCACTTGCTTTCACTTGCTTTCACTCGCTTTCACCTGCTTTCACCTCTCTGGTCAAAAACTAGGCCGTGAAGGCTGTTTGCAGCATACTCGATTGTATACAGTACGGACTTAATATTAAAAAAAAAATTTAGACACTATAGATGGTCAAACTTATACTTGATGTAGCATATTTGGTGTATATCAGTAGAATGGCTGCTCCTAAGGTTAGAAATGAACAGATAGGCAACTCAAACAATAGTAGAAGGAGGAGGAAGAAGAGAAGAACCGAAGATTTTTCATCGGATTCGGATTCTTCATCCTCATCAGACGAATCGATGGATGAGAGAGATCAGGGAAAAGACAAGGAACAGCAAGACTCTTCAACACAGCCAGGTTTGATGAGCAATATCAATATCGATGACATTGAAATAGAGTCAGAAGATGAGCTGAATCAACATCAGACCAACGAGTCTCATATGGCACCAGCGTCGCTATCTAACGAAACACATGAAAAACTCGGTAAGATCAATTTCACCGCTACTAAATTAACTGATGTGGCAGGAAATAGCAAGGCAAATAATGTTGATCTCGACGAGGTTAAGACAAAGTTGGCAAAGGATAAAGAACAGCTTAATAACGAATACTTGATGTTAATGGCTTCGACCTTCAGCGATGATTTGGACGAACTAAGAAAGAAGCCTGATTTCACCGATAAATCATTAGTTTTGCTTGCCAAGACTTTACAGTCTGGTGCTAATATGTTTGATGAAGACACATTGAATGCGGTGCTTGATCAGTAGGTTGGCTCGCTTTATTTACATTGTACACTAGATTATTACTTTCATTTAGACCTCAATACTATTTTCTTCCTCATTATCCATACCGCGTAGTAAGCCCTACGTCACTACACTGCTAAATCTGTCGGTGGTCCCGGTGATCGTGAAGACTACTCTTAAAACTTTGGGCTTCCGTAATACTGAAATTAAGAGAGTGGCCGTCATTCACTAAAGGAGCCTCCAATGTAATTCGAAGTAAAGTTGCTTTGTCATTGCGAAGTTGGAGAATGCAATATATAACAAAGATAGAAGAGTCGAAGCTGCTATATGGCATCCACGTCAACTCAAAGCGTAAACATGAGTAGCCCTCACAAGTTGAAGAGATTGTTAGAAAAGGAGTGTGAAAAGAGTTTTCACCAGGATATAAACAAAACATCACAGTGTAGCTACTCAGAGTTGGCCTTAGCCTTATGAACGTATATGTCATTGTACTACTTATTCAATTGCATTCAACCATTAAGCAGATTAGCAGCCTGGCTAGCTCAATCGGTAGAGCGTTTGACTCTTAAAAGAGAAGCGATCAAAAGGTTGCGGGTTCGACCCCCGCGTCGGGTTCTATATTTTTTTTGATATTATTTTTAATATCAACGATTAAGAAAAGAAATTGCATGGAGAATAAACGATGTAGATAATAACATTACATGCAAATCTCTGACTCGAACAGAAACAAAAGCATAGATTGTGGCGTCTGTGTTTTTTCCAGGCGTCTTATAAACTTTTATAAAGCCCGCGTGTACTTTATTTTGCAATCATTGTGATCCTCTATACCTCTTCCCTGTATCTTCTATAGCCTAGACCTCAAATCATGAAAACGCTATTTGCATCCCCTTTTGAATGGATATTTTCTGGTGTTAGCGTCCATGAAGGCGCAGCTATTAAATATGGACAATCGTAGCTTCTTCAATATTGTTGACAAAAGAGCACAGACCAAGGAAAATTACGAATAGTAGAGTCATCCTAACCTATTACTCGTTAAAGTGTAAGCTGTTAATATATTTAGTTACGTGGTTAACATTATACTCTATTATAACAAGACTAGCATGTCATAAGAGAGTCACATCTATAGATAGAATTTTTGAATTAAGTAAGACTTATTGATTCAAAAGCATTAACTTTCAGATTAGCAGCCTGGCTAGCTCAATCGGTAGAGCGTTTGACTCTTAACAGAGAAGCGATCAAAAGGTTGCGGGTTCGACCCCCGCGTCGGGTTCATCTTTTTTATTATTTTTGCTTTTGTCATCTAATGGGCTCGAGGCTACAGAACGTTGGGGCTTCTACACACATTCCAGCATCCAATGACTGCATATCATGTATTTACTGTATACGTGAACCCATACACTTCTATACGCAAAATCATACTCTCTATACGTAAATCATCAAATGTTGTATTGAGCCTGACTTGACAACTTGTACTTCTGTATAGTCAAGAAAAAGACCACCGCAAGCACAGCCACTATGCTTAAAAAAACCACAGACCACTTTTCGAACGTATGTTCTCCCTGTCGTGTCTTGTTGCTCGTCTTTGCGTGTTTCTTCGTCTCGCTGGCCTCGCCCATCTTCGTTTCTTGTAAGTTAGAAGACGGATTTTTAACCCCAGCATACTTGCGGCATTCGTGGGCGACTAGCAACCCCACCTCATTCGGCTTAAGCATCTGCCACGCATCATCAGAGTGGGCCACATCTTCAAATGCTTCGGTGGCATCCACACCGCCGCAGTCAAAGAGTACCTCCGCGCTACCAGGATGCTTGGATATAAAAGACGTTACGTCGTATACTCTGTTGTATATTACCATCCATAAGTCATCGGGCTGGTCGTGCTGCTTCACTTGCTCAAGAGTATACCTAGGAAGCACTTGGTGGCCGTTCTCGTGCTCATAGCCCTCTATGTGACTCTCCAGCTTCAGAGCTTCCACTCTCATATCATTTTACGTCAATAACCTTTCTCTAACTAGTAGCAAATCAGTAAAACCGGCGGTAGAATCAATTTAGTACCCATCAAGACTAAGAAAGTGAAATTTCAAAGGGGACCAGCGTCACGTGATGTATACTATTGAGTCTTCCCACTGACGGTGATTCAAGGTTACCATAGCGCCAATAGCAGTTCTTCTTGACCAGGGTTAATCCGTGATAGAGAGTCCGGAAATGAGCTACTATAACAGACATTCATCACATTCATCGTCGGTATTGCCCTCTTCGAAGAAGACTCATTCGGAGAGACACAAACAGATACTAAAGCAATTATTGAAAGAACATGCCAACAAGACATGCGTTGATTGTAAGACGGCAACGCACCCTCGATGGGCGTCATGGAGCTTGGGATGCTTTATGTGCATAAGATGCTCGGGTATACACCGGAGCATGGGCACACATATCTCAAAGGTGAAGTCGGTTGACTTGGACGCGTGGACGGACGAGCAGGTGGAGCTGATGGTCAAATGGGGCAACGATAAGTGCAACGTTTACTGGGAAGCGAAATTGCCAGACAGCTATGTCCCCGACCAGCTGAAGATCGAGAATTTCATTCGAACCAAGTATGACATGAAGAAGTGGGTATTGTCGACGACGGTGCCTGACCCCATGACTCTCAGTGGCTCCAAGAGCGGCGCTGCGGCAGCGCCCAAAGACCCCGAGGCTTTCAAAGCCAAGCCGGGGGCTTCCTTGGGGCCTAAGCTCCTGGATGATGCTGCTTCGAAGTTCGAGCCTCAGGGATCATTGTTGGATGACGATTTTGGGTCGTTTACCTCGATACCATCGCCAAACCCCACTCCAGTGACATCGACAAGAAACGGGTCTGCACCGAAGTCACCGCAAAAGAATAGCCCGTTGCCAAAGTTGCCAGTACAACACGGTGGCGACAGTCACAAACTCCAATCTGCTCAGTCCACTGGCGGTTCTGTTTCCAATAATAGACCAGATTTGAAAAAGTCTATCTTGTCATTATATTCGTCTCCCCGTTCGTCGACGTCTAGTTTTCTTCAATCTCACCAGAAGCCGTCCAATCAAGCCACATCTCACGCACCTATAAACTCGCTCTCTAACTCTTTACAGGGGCTTGACTTCAATGCTTCACCAGCTAATAACAGTGCGACTTCTAGCCCTTCTGTCAATTCAACTACTTCAATGACTGCATCTCAGCCCCTTTCCACCCGACAGCAACCTTCCACTAGCGACATCCCATCGACTCCTTGGAATAGCGAATGGATGGACGTTAATGCATCAAATAATAGTTTATCAAATCAATGGACCACCTCCAACGCTACCAGAGCTAATGCTAAACCCGCTTCCTTGAGCGCCTCGTTGGATGAGGACCTCTTCAAAAATGTTTGGAGCTAATAAGCTTACCAGCATAACTAGTATTTAGAAACTGATTGTCATTGAGTAAACTACGAAATGATATACAATCTACATAAACAACTTTAATCTTAGTGTCCTCCTGTTGTAGGCAAGCCAACGTAGACTTTGAAAGAATCGTAGATAAGCCATTGGAATCCAGTCAAGGTACCGATCATAACAATTCTAACAGGCAAACCGTTCCAGACACCAGTGAACCCAATGTTACCATAGATTCTCAGTAAGGCCTTCCCAATACTTTCTGTAGGCTTCTTGTCAGAATTGATCTTTGATACCATGACATCAGCGGGGTGAGACACGACAGCACAGAAAACACCAGCAATGTAACCACCCAAGAAAGAAACACCCGTTTGTTGTAATGTAGTATACGAAGAAGCTGGCTTTCCTAAGTAGTGATAGATTTGCTCAACCGTCTTTTCAAAAGTCGCAAACTTGACCATGGTGTAGGGAATTTGTCTAAACCACAAAGGCACCAATCCCTTGTACAAACCCCCGACTCCTTCTGCCGCGGTGATTTTCGACCACCCATCCCACACAGAGGTGGCATAAGGAGGAATGGTGGTCTGGGTCTTCACCTTGATCATTTCCCATGGACATAAGGCAATATCAGCCAAGAATTCGGCTGATGCGGATGCCGCTAAGAAAACCCCGGTCTTGTACTTGTTGGCGTATTCGGGACCCACAATGTCACCGTACTTCTTCTTGAAGAATTCGTAGAATCCGTACTTACCGGCACCTTGGAACGAATACCCAATGAACGTGGCTCCCAAACCTGTGAAAACCGAGTCTCCGCTAGTTTTCATGATAGTTTTCCATCCTTGTAAGTTGGACTTGTACAAGTTTGCATCAACCTGACGACGACATTTCACTAAATCCAATGGTGTCACCGCTGAGTGTGTTGGTCCACATGCTATAATACCACCCAACGTACAAGCTGCAAAATACTCCTTGGAGAACATCTTGATTCCTGACGATTTCCCGTCCGCACCAGATCCAGACACTTTATCTGAAATCTGTCGAACTTTATCATTGACTGGTTGCGTAATTGCTTCTGCTAAGTTGGTAGATCCCATCCTTTGAATGTTATACTGTAATTGAGCTAACTGGTTAGAAAGAGAAATTAAGGGGTTTTGAAAACTCCGGCAAGATTGATTGCTTATAGCCGAGAAAGAACCGATTGCTGCGAATTTCATTGATATCGATTTGCTCTTGAAATAGAGGATAAAATATCAGTGTAGTAACACCGAGACGCTTCATTAGTGGCTGAAAGGTGGCTGAGACTATCGTTGGGATGCAGCAACCCTGCATTGACTTGTGGTCTCATCGATTTTGATTTTGCATGGGACACAATAACTCTAGTGGAGGACTGGGACTGCGTAAGATCTGCAGCCGGAGAGAAGTGCATCTGATTTCCTGTGGTGTAGTTGAAGAAGAATAGTGATGTTTCGGTCGAGATGTAGGCAATATAGCCCTCAATTTCAGTACTGAATACTGGATGGAATGGGTACGGGTATGGGTATGGGATATTGGCTTGATCTTCAGACTATGCGCATGAATTTCGAGAACACTACTCAACATGATTCAACTGATTCTGCATTATATAGGAAGGGAGCAGATACAGAGTTTCTACATTCCAGGCTACGTGTAATGATGAGACGGCGATTTATGAAAGGTGAAAGGGCTAGGTGTGACGTATATTGTGTTGGGGTGAATGGTCTCTCATATTCTAAGCTATTGGCTCTGGATCGAGCACCGCGGCCCTCGCTAATATAGAACAAACACCTTGCAAGTTGTACAGCAATATAAATGCATGAATTCATACTATATAGGCGCCCTGTGGCCCGCTGGACCACTAGACAACCTAGTCATGTCTAAGAACGAGAGATTTCCCACTTGACGTCGGTCACACTGACCTCGACTCCTTTTTTGTCATCGTAGTCGTACCATTCGCCGTCTTCTAAGTCCACGTCGTCGAACGGAGTGCTCATGCCAATCCCACGGCACTCAAACTTACCATAGGGCACAAACTCCACCATTTCCACCCCACGGGCGTCGATTTCCAACACCGGAACCGGCTTGCCCGTGTTCTCGATAGTGAGCTTATCCCCCGTCCTAAAGATATTGGCCGAATGCTCCAACTTACACTCATGGCACCTGAATACAAAGCTAGCGTCGCCTCGAGAGCCCCCAATATCGTGTCTTTCGAATCGGTTGATGGTCACCGGCTTGTTATGCACCTCTCGGCACGAAGTGCACTGCACGTTGAAGGTGTATTCAAATGGACTTTCAACGGTATCTACCGGCTGTAAATCCGTGACATTATTCAATTCCGCTGTCGCTTTCAATAAGTACTTTCCCATAGTCGATTATACTCTGGATTGATGCTAAATACTTGAATTTGCTTATCATTTGCTACTTTAATACCCTTCAGTTTTTTGTGTGTGCGAAGGTTTTAATTCCTGATATTGCTACGGTGATATTACGTTGCGCTGAGGGAAGGTTGAAGCCCGATTTTATCGCAACCTCAGTGTGCTTGGGCGGCCCCCAGCTTAGTGCTTGCTTAAGACAACCATATATCCTCTTCTCCTCGGTCTTGTAGGAAACTTTTAACGTAGCCCTTACGAGCATAGTATCGGCTCGGCTACAAGACTTATTGCCAAAATTCTAACATATTCGAATATCTCAAAAACCACCCCAAAAAATAGCAAATTTTTTACCTTAGTAGGAAAGAGCTACCCGAGTCCTTGATACACTAGTGCCAGGATCTGTCTTGGACCTATATATCCCCCATAAAGACCCCAGTCAATGCTAGTTTGCAACTTTCGGTACACGCACGAATTTTCACGGCAGTTAAACAGCGAGAATAGTGTTTAGATCTATTAGTATAAGACACCACCAAATAAACAATAGCATCGAGGTATAAAGGTTATCGAAGAATAGATTACCTCTTCGTATAGACACATAGTGTGGGCCAATAACTTTTGCGGGACCAAAGTTTACCATTATAGAATAGACCCCCTTTCTTAGAGGGATAAGACGGCTATTACGATGTCCACAAACGATCGAGGTGGGTTGGACGACATAACGATGCTGCCAATAGATCGAGACTTTTCCGACCGGGTTCAAGGGGAGGACTTGGAATTCCGGGCCCCAAACAGAACCCAGTACGAGCCAGTGCACCGGATGGATCTGGTGAGGACGTTTCTGGCCCCGTCGGTTCTCTCGAAGTTTTCGACGAATCAGTTGGTGACGATGTCAGGAGCGGCGTCCGGGTTCCTCGCTGGGGTCGTGGTGTGTCCTTTGGATGTGGTGAAGACTCGGCTTCAAGCTCAGGGAGCATTAACCAGCTCCAAGGGCCACAGCACCAAAATATACCATAAGTACAAGGGGTTTTTCGGAGCGTTCAACACGATAATACGCGAGGAGGGCCCGCGAGGGTTATATAGAGGGCTTGTTCCGATCACGATAGGGTACCTCCCCACATGGGCGATCTATTTCACGGTGTACGAACGAGCAAAGCGGTTCTATCCTCATTTTTTGAAGTCGCGTTTGAACTTAGATATCGACTCCCTCAACCATTTCTGCTCCGCGTTGACAGCGGGCATGACGTCGTCAATCGCGGTGAACCCGGTGTGGGTAGTAAAGACTCGGTTGATGATCCAGACTGGTACCGGCACCATCTACGACAAGCTCGGGAAGCCTGCCAGAGGCGAGGCGCCACCACTCGAAAGGACTTACTATAAAGGCACAATCGATGCCTTCAGGACCATGTACAAAGAAGAAGGAATACGTGTTTTTTACAGCGGGTTGGTCCCATCGCTTTTTGGACTTTTGCATGTGGGGATCCATTTTCCCGTGTACGAGAAGCTCAAGGACTTACTCGACTGTAATATGAATCCCAGCACAACGGAGAAAACCAAAGGTGTGTTGGGCCGGTTGATCATCGCATCCTCGGCCGCAAAAATGGTGGCAAGCACCATCACGTATCCTCACGAAATTTTGCGGACCAGAATGCAGATTCAAAAATCGAACTCCAATAAGGCCGCAGACTGCGATAACAGGCTCATCAATTCCATCATTAATATCTATAAGAAAGAGGGCTTAAGGGGTTTTTACGCCGGCTATGGCGTCAATTTGGCCAGGACAGTGCCTGCTAGTGCCGTCACCTTAGTTAGTTTTGAGTACTTCAAAACTTATTTATTAGAGATAAGTGGGAATCGATAGACTCATACTCATAGCATTATTCAGTTAGCATTATCTTCACGTATTATTATCATCCATTCTACTACTTTTCTAATATTATTATAGTTCGCCTACTAAAGAGGCTTTACTGTGGGCGCGATATGTAAAGTACCGAAAACAAAATCGTAGATCTGTTATATCACCGGCTTTTGGGCTTTTTTTTTCACAAAGACCGTTTAGTTATGAGGATATCTGTTGCTAGGGTTGCTTTGCTACTATCATCGGTACAGATATTATTAGCAGAACCCGCTTCTATTAAAAATGTGGGGTCTCTAGAAGCTGTGGACAATAAAGAGCATGATGAAAAGCGTAGCAATGCCGAGCCAGGAAACGTGAATGATTTCGTATCAGAGACCGCCAGCAATACCGGTAAAGACGCAGAAGGGGAATCGGGAAAGAAGGATATAGTAGAAGTTGAGTTACCGGAAGCATTGACGTTACAAACATTTGATAAGGCCACTAGCGAGCAGCTCTCGTTTGTTGAATTTTATTCACCGTACTGTTCACACTGTAAGGCATTGGCACCAACATGGGAGGCCACCTACCGCGAGTTTCACCAAGATATGAGTAGAATGAAGATACAGATGCGGCAGGTAAACTGCATTGAGAGCGGCGATTTGTGCGAAAGGGAAGATGTCAACTCGTTCCCCAACCTCCGGCTTTACATTCCTGAGCAGGACAAGACGTCGGGAGAAATTATTCCAGGAAAGCTGAAGTTTGTCGGTTCATTCCCTCGGTCGATTCAGAGAAGCGTTGAAAACTTCAAGAAGTACATGGTTAACTCGGTGGCCGAGTACGATGCTGGGGCCATCGACATGCCAAGCTCATCTTCCTTATTGTCTGTTGACGAAATGATGAACTTGATGGTGGGACACACGGACCAGACGCACTTTGTTACGTTCTTCCCAGCCAAGGACGAGCAATGGCAGGGGTCCGAGCAAAAAAACAAGGACATGTTTTCCAAAAACTGCTTCGATTGCTTTGAATCCAAGCGTATATGGGATAAACTTTCAAACCAGATCTTGAGCACCGTAAAAACAGGTCATGTCAATTGTTTCAGTAATCCTGCCCTATGCGAAAAACTTGGATTTGATGATTTAACGCGTCCTGGTACAAGGTCACTGCCAAGGTGCGCAGCATTTTTGCCTAACGTCACCGGGAATATTCGCTTTGACTATGATGGGATATTGGCTTTGGATAAATTGAAAACCTTCGCCACTAAATTGCACGAAAATTCCCAGTATGAAAAGGTGTCAGCTGCAACGTTGGGGGAGCTAATGGATTACAGAAACAATTTGCCATTCGAACCCTTGTCATTACCATATCCTTTGGACAACAAGGTGGCCATCGTATTTTACTACGACGAAAACACGGTCACAGAGGAAGATCGAGCGATCTTACCCTATTTGTTGCAATATGCAACTGAGTCGCCTTTTAATATAAAGTTGTACACTGCGAAGACTAAAAAGTTTGAAACCAATGTTAATACTCAAGCAGAGAACTTGATAGAATTTATTAACTATGATGAAAATGCTCAACCAAAGAAATTTAATCGAGCTATGTATTTGGCTACAACCTTGACTTCTAAGCCAACAATTTTGGTTTACAGAGATAATGCATTATTCACGAGCGTGTATCAAAACTTTGCTTCGGAAGATATGAGGGACTACGCTAAGATCGAGGAGTTTGTCAAAAAGAACCAATACCCGTTGTACCAAGAAATCACTCCAGAACTCATTCCTCATTATTTCGATCGGGACAACGAGAAACAAACCGCCGATAAAGTGGTGGTCTCGTTCGTCGATACAAGGGATGCTAAAACTCGAAATCAGGCTTTTTACAATATGTCTTTGATTGCTCATGATTACTATCATTTGAAAAAAGAATACTATTTCAACGATATGATGCAACGCAGGCAAAAGAAAAATAAGAAGGTGGCCCAATTAGAACAACTGAACGCCGAGAGTATAAAGGTTATCCATGAGATGAGAAGAAAAGTGCCTCATTTCTTTGACACCAACGAGGTATTGTTTACGTTTGTCGACGTTGCCAATAGCCCAGATCTTGCCCAAATGAAAGGGTGGGATACTAGTGGCAAGCAGTATAAGCCAGGCGACGCCATCATCGTAACTAAAGACGATAGATACTATTGGGACTCCAATATATTTGGCCAGAGTTTGACAAATGATCCCTTCGAGTTAAGGCCTGTTTTGCAATATTTATTAGATCCCGAATTGTTGTTTGGTAAAATACATGAAAGAGACATTAAATTAAGCCTGAAGCTAGTTGGCAGCCCTTACGGCGACAGATTGAGATTTATGGACCGAGTGCACGAGCACGGCTTTTTCGGATACGTTGCCTTGGGCTTCACTCTTTACATTTCTATTACAGGTATAAGGCGGCTCATGGCCAGACGAAGGCGGTCAACCCTGAGATCAAGCTCAAGCCCAGGTCTTGGTATTTTGGGTAATCCAGGCAAAAAAGACTGAGCAATCCACTGTCTAATTTCTTGCTCCTAAAACCTGCAATTCCCTTGCTTCAGTTTCTATCATTCTTTTATAGCTAGTGTTTAGGTCTTTTATCTCAAAATTAATACCCGGCACTCCACTCACCTCGCTGAATGGTGGCACCACCATTTTGGCAGGTACCACCGCTCCTTTCCGCACCAAGCAGCAATCGTATACTATCGACAAGGTGCCCAAATGACACTCGGGCTCAATTAATACTCGGTTACCAATGGTGGCCAGACGCACCACGCTGTTTTCGCCAACTATGGAATATGCTCCGATACTTAATGGCCCAAAAACCACCTCTTTTTCAGTCTCCTTGATCACAGGGGGTATGATTTGCGCTCCTGTCCCCAAATAGCTACATTTTCCTATCTGTATGGCCGTCTGCTGGGTTCCAGCAACTTTCACGTCCCCTCGCAATAACACGTTTTCATTGATGGTACAATTACCGCTAATCAAAATGCAATTGGGCCCGCGTATTTGGGCCTTTCTAGAGATCCTATTCCCACTGCTTGTTTCGATCCATTCCATTTGTCAACACTGTTAGAATCTCTTCTCTATCTATTCTGAACATCAAAGGTGGTAGAACCATAATCTTACATAATCTCGATGTTAAAAAACTCCGAACCAACTCGTGTCCTACAGCCGTGTTTTTGATTTACTATAGGGAGTTCTTTATTGGATAGATACGAAAAGTGAGTATAATGACAGATAAGTTGTTTAGAATTGATTGTGGGTACCAGAACTACGACTGGGGCAAAATTGGGACGAGTTCGACCGTTGCACAGTTCGCAGCGAGCTCAAACACCCAGATAAAGATTGACGAGAATAAGCCGTACGCTGAGTTATGGATGGGAACCCACCCCTCTGTGCCCTCGATTGCTGCAGAGGCAGGCAATAACACGGGGAGGACATTACGAGACTTAGTGGCTGAGAATCCAGAACAGTATTTGCACAAGTCAGTGATTGACAAGTTTGGGTCTTCCAAAGAATTGCCCTTTTTGTTCAAAGTTTTGTCGATTGAAAAGGTGTTGTCGATCCAGGCACACCCAGACAAGAAGTTGGGGGCCCAGCTTCATGCTTCGGACCCCAAGAACTATCCCGACGACAACCACAAGCCGGAAATGGCTATTGCGGTGACGGATTTCGAAGGGTTTTGCGGGTTCAAGCCGTTACAAGAGTTGGCGGCGACGTTGGAGACGGTGCCTGAGTTGCGTGCAATTGTGGGAGATGACATTACCAAGGAATTTATTGATGGGATCAAACCAGAGGCTGCGGCTGGTTCCAGCGATGATACTGCCAACCGTAAGTTGTTGCAGAAGGTATTTGGGGCCTTGATGAACACCGACGACAAAGTCATTGAGAAGCAGGCTGCTTCGCTTGTCGAGAGGACCAAGCAGAATCCTGAACTTTTCACTAAGATTGCGCCCCAATTGCCAGAATTGATTCAAAAGTTGAACGTCCAGTTCCCCAACGATATTGGGTTGTTCTGTGGGTGTTTGTTGTTGAACCACGTGTGCTTGAGATCGGGAGAGGCCATGTTCCTACAAGCTAAAGACCCTCATGCTTATATTAGTGGTGATATCATCGAGTGCATGGCCGCATCCGATAATGTCGTCAGAGCTGGGTTCACGCCAAAATTCAAAGACGTGAAAAACTTGGTTGAAATGTTGACTTACTCGTACGACTCGGTCGAAAAACAAAAGATGCCATTACAACCCTTTGCCAGGTCTAAAGGCGATGCTGTTAAATCCGTGTTGTACGATCCTCCAATTGCTGAGTTCGCAGTGTTGCAGACGATCTTAGATTCCAAGCAAGGAGCTACTCAGCATTTTGATGCATTCAATGGTCCCTCCATATTTATCTGTACCGGCGGTAAGGGTTCAGTTAACGTCAAGGGCGACTCAAGTGTCAAACCGGTCAATACAGGTAATGTCTACTTCGTAGCCCCTAATACCGCAATAGACTTGGCCTCTAGCTCCGATGGCGAAAAATTCACAACTTATAGAGCATTTGTCGAAGCTTGAGGTCACCTTCCAGCCCCTTGATTAAAGCTTTATAGATTATTGCAACTATTATGACGATATCAATAGTCTTAGCTGTAATATGTAGATCTCTGCCATTTTTTCCCGTGCCCCTTTTTGGCAGTGTAGTCGAGTACTCTAGGGAAGGAGCCAATTGCTATCAGCAAGAAGCTAGATTACAAGTTATTCAATTGAACAGCCACCGATATATTAAGGAATAGGGAATTCTCAGCCGATTGAGTCGACTAGGGCAAAAAAAGTTTGAAAATAACCAAGGGATGAGTGAAATAACTGAACCACAACAAGAGATCGTCGCCCAAGGTCCAAGCAAAAAGACGACAGAGACTGAAGAAGAGAAAGCAGAAAGGATAGCCAAGCAAGAAGAGATTGACAAGCGTTCAGTATATGTAGGAAATGTGGATTACCAGTCAACTCCTGAGCAATTGGAGTCGTTTTTCAAAGTTGTGGGTGTAATTGAAAGGATCACCATCTTGTTTGACAAATACTCGGGATTGCCAAAAGGCTATGCCTATGTGGAGTTTGAGAATCCCGAAAGTGTGCAGAAGGCAATTGACGATTTGCACAGTAAGGAGTTCAGGGGACGAGACTTGCGAGTTACTCCCAAGAGAACCAACTTGCCCGGATTTAGGAAGAGAGGTCCTCCAAGAGGCAGAGGTCGCGGTCGCACCCGCGGAAAAGGCAGAGGAGGAATTGTAAGAGGCAGTTCGACAGTCTCCGACTCCGCCGATACCTCAGGTACCATCGAAGCCCCTGAAAAAACTGAACCGGCCCCCCCCAATACCAGCTCAGTCGTACACTCAGATGCCCCGTCTGTACAGGGTGAATAAATAGCCTTCATAATATCTTATGCTGTTTGTCTGCTGCCGCAAACCTCTAGAAGCTGGGTCTTTTAGGAACTGCGGCTAGTTCCATCCATAAGTAGTTTTTGCAGCCTGAATTCTTTTTTTTTTTAAAAACTTTAAGTCTTCAGAGATACCTGCTATAGCAAGTGGCCAGAATATACTTACCGATCAGCTTTTATGCTATGGGGTAACATCTGTATACCATATCTGTAGTATCTCTGAACCCATCGTTAGCACTCACCTGCACATAGGGTGGGACATAATTCTTAACTTTTTTTTTTTTTTTTTCAGAGAATATTTAGCTCAGCTCATCTCATAGGAATAAAGAGCCTAAAGGGATAGAGATTTTAGGTGATATTTCAACGACTATAGATTAAGGAGACACCAAAATGACGTCGGTGAGAAAGAGAAAGATGAACCGTTCATCGGTCCGTAAAAATACCAGGAGAGTCAAGGATAAGCAGAGAAATATCAACATACATTCGAATCCAATCATCGCCGCTAACTGGGACAAATCATTGACATTACAACAAAACTATAAAAAACTTGGGTTGCGGGCCAAACTAGGAACGTTAGCAGGGGGACAAGAGCAAGAAGTGAGGTCATTGTCGCAAATTAAAGCGAATCAGGGAACAGACCACAAGCCTTCTCTCCAAGAAATCGAGCAAACAGAGGATCCAGCCAAGATACCAGAAGGAGAAGCGCGGTTGATTCGGGACCCTGAAACTAATGAGGTAGTGAAGGTCATTTACGGGACTATGCGGGTGGATCAGAAGCCGGCCACAGAAGAAACAGTGTCGCCTGTGGTGAGACAGTTGGAAGAGTACGCCCAGAAACATGCACAAGTTAAAAAAGAGCGCAAACCGTCAGCAAGGGAAAATGAATGGTTACAGGCATTGTACGAGAAGTACGGCGACGACTACGACAAGATGATGTGGGACAAGAAACTAAATGTGTACCAGCAGAGTGCAGGTGACTTGAGAAGAAGAATCGTTAAATGGAAAAAGGCCCACAACGTAGATTGATAGTCCATTGAATAGTTTTTGCATTCTTTTGTCTTTATAAAGTGTATATTAACGCCATAGGACTGTATAGGATCCACTTAATTTATACATGCTTACGCGAGTCAGGCCGACGTAGCCTAAATGCGAGAAGGAAGCGAAGGTTCTAAAAGTTTATCGGTAATGTCTCGCATGATATCGCGGAGCTCACACCCCTCATATAAGTCAATCAACTTCTTCTTACCATCGTTCTGTTCGTTATCCTGGGTCTCCACCATCTCCACAAACGTTGGATCGATAGGGACGTTGCCGAGAAATTTCAACTCCAAGCTGTCGCTAAGCGCTTTTCCACCACCGCTCAGAAATATGTCTGTGCATTCGGCGCAATGGGGGCATATGAAGCCGCTCATATTCTCCACGATGCCGAGCACTTTAAAGTTGACCTTTTTGCAGAAATTGATCTCCTTGCGTACGTCCGCCGTGGCCACCTGTTGCGGCGTCGTCACAATCACAGCTCCATCTGGCTGGGCCCACCGTAACTCCTCTGCAATCGCAATGTGCTCGTCGGATGTACCAGGTGGTGTATCGATTAATAAATAGTCCAAGGGGGCGTTGTTGTCGCCCCCACTCCAGACCACATCTTTGAGAAATTGCCGGATCATCGCTGTTTTCTTAGGACCCCGCCACACCACCGAGTTATTTCTGTCTCCTAGCAAAAAACCTAACGACATGAGCGATAAGTTACCTCTTCTCTTGCGACCGTCAACTTCATCATCCTCGCTGTTATTATACACCGAAACCGGTACCCACCCAGCAGACGACTGGTGCACTTGTTTCTTCTCCACTCCAAACATCCGAGGCAATGAAGGACCCGTTAAATCAATATCTAGCACTCCTACATTGAGTCCTTTATTCACTAACGAAAGCGCTATTTGCGTGGTCACCGATGACTTTCCAACTCCTCCTTTACCTGATAAGATCAATAAAATGTGCCTCACATTCCTTAGAGACTTCGGTACTTCCTGAATTTCTGTTTCCATACTATTAATGCCTGTATTCCTCTATACGTCCACCGATATCCGTTTCCTAAGACTTTAAGTTGTAGTTTTCGACAAAAAAAGCTGTTACTAATAGCAAATCGAAATGTCAAATGATCTCGCGATGTTACTTTATTAACAAAATCACCATAAACCACATATAAAAGAAAAGAATTGGGACTCAATCGATATATAATGAGTTCGAGATACCCAAATGGAGGTGAAGCACACCAGCGGGATATGAGAACGCAATTATTTGCTATACCGCCCAAAAATGGGTCTAGCAGGCCAGTATCGAGGACAAGTTCGCCATATGAGAAAGGAGCAGGCGACAGCCAAAAATACAACGAGTCGTACTTACTGTCGTTGGAGTCACAGAATAATGAAGAATTAGACACAATGAGTCAAAAGGTGACGATGCTCAAGAGCTTGGGGGTGAAAATGGGTACTGAGATCAACAAATCGATAAAATTGAATGATGATATAACAAACACGATGGAACGGGGTAAAATAACTTTGAAGAACACATGGAAAAAAATGATAGTGATGAGCCAAAGAGCTGGCATTAGCTGGAGAATGTGGGCATTGGTGTTTGCAGTGGTAGGATTGTGGTTTTGGTGGGTCTGGCTCTTTTAAATTTCAGGTGAAAGGGTCCGACGTTGGGAGACGGAGTTGGATATACGCTATACGCGGTTGGAAAGAGCATGAATTTAAGTAGTTTGGGCGTAGTCTAGACTAATTATAATAAAGACAATCATACGTACTCTTTTAGCCTCGCGATGGACTTCAAGCTGACGGTATCAGAAGCATCATCGCGTAGGACGTGGTCGTCTCCAGTCCACGGGATAATTTCGTTTTCATCGTACTCGTAAACATCTGAGTCAGGTGAACCTATAGCAGTTGCTTGTAGTAAAGTTCCTTGGGCGTTAATACCGGTCACTTGAGTGAACCCTTTTTGAACGTTGTCATTGATCTTGGCCTGCTCGTAATATTTACTACCACGAATTGGCGTAGATGGTGTCTTGAGTTGAGGTAATTTACGTGCTTTATGGTGAACTCGAATATCGTTCTTTGTTGTTGGCATCTTTAGTATTGAGCGCTTGGGCTTCAATGAATAATGTGACGGTATATGCTTTGGTGTAGGGGACATTTCTTTGTTTTGATAATTACGAGTCCTATGAACTTCTTGCAAACGATCTCGCTGCCGTCTTTTCTTGTGCCTCAATTTTGCTTTAAACAGTTGGTAAAATTGATCCGTGGGAGCGGTCGATTTATGATCTTCAGAACTGCTAATCAGGGAATCATAGTCGGACGACTCAGATGATGTGGGGAAATCACTGCTGAAACCGTTTATTTCTGTGTCCGAATACACTTCGGGGTCGTCATTTGCACTAACGTGGAAATTGCCGAAAGCTTCCAATGAATCGCTCAAGGCCTGCTTAGCTGGAGATTCTGTTCCACAATCGTTGGTAGAACATACCAACGGAGTTTCATGGTGCTCGTTGCATTCACACGTTGGCGGTTCTTTCATTTTCCGAAATGTGGCCGACGTGATCGGAGATCCATTGATTCTCAATTTCTTGAAATGAGACGTTTGTGGTGTCAGTTTGACTGTGGCAGAAGATTTGATGCTAAAACCGTTGATCATCAGATGGGCCTTTT
This sequence comes from Debaryomyces robertsiae, assembly GCA_030566065.1. Taxonomy (NCBI): domain Eukaryota; kingdom Fungi; phylum Ascomycota; class Pichiomycetes; order Serinales; family Debaryomycetaceae; genus Debaryomyces; species Debaryomyces robertsiae. The sequence goes on from JAJMHL010000003.1 coordinate 667,936, forward strand.
TTGGTGTCAGGCCGCCGATATCGCTAGAAGAACTAGGGTTATTGATAAGGGACGAATATAATAAACTTATCGGATTCCCCGATCTATAGCCTGAACTACTGCTTTCCAAAATATAGTTTTGGGGATTACTGTCGTTTTCTTCCGAGAAGAGATCGGTGCTATTGTACTTAGTCAGTTGCAAATCCCTGTATCGGCTGATTGAAGATGACATGAACAACTCAAATTGTTCCTCATCCATTTCCTCATTCTCAGCCGAACTTGTTGTTTTTAAGAAGACATTTTCATCTTCCTTAGTTGGATTCTCCTTCAAGGGGCCTTGTATAGGTGCAGTGTTTGGCTCGGCCGTACCATTCGCCCTGCTGTCAGCGCTGAGTGGCTCTTTCGCAACCTTCGTCAAGTTTTGAGGAGCTTGCTTAGGTCCGTTGATGTCCTTTACGAGTATTTTGTGTACATTTGGATACGAGTCTTTCCTTGTAGAGTCGTTTCGTTTCAAGGATTCGTTATTCTTATTTATTCTACCATCAATTATCGCCAACTTTTGCATTAGCGATTGCACCATATGAGAAGATTTTAGAGACAATTCGGCTAATTGAGTCAAGTCGTCGTCGATGGAGCTGTCAGCAGCCAACAGGAGAAGGCTTGTGGAATTGTTACCTCCGCCTCCTCCATTCCCGCTATTATGTATCGCTTTATTCAACTTTCTGTTCCTGTAATCGATAGCCTTGTTTATCGAGTGCGAGAGCTTCGCTATTTCTATATTTTTGAACTGTATCTTTTGTTCTATAGACAATTTTTGCCGTATTTCGCTTCTCAAATCGTCTTGATAATTCGTGGCTACTTTCAACAACGAGTCCACAACATCCTGTGATTCTTCAACTAGCTCCTGGGAAAGTATTTGGTCAAGCCGGAAGGCATCCACGGGTGGTATTTGAGGCATATTATCTGGAAATTTCACTGTGTGATGCTTATCCACCACCAGACTCTTGGTAATGTGCTTTCGAGTATGATGGGTGTTTGTCTGGTTGGAATCACTATTCGACATCTTTGAAGGTTACTTGGGTAATACTCTCTTCATTCAATGACTAGATACCACCATATGCCGCCCTATGCCACCCTAAATATCACCACTTACTAGGATTGTTATGAAGTATGGAGTAGAGAACTAAAATATAAATTATTTATCGCACCTCAAGTCTTTTTCAGTCGGTTTAAGCACCAGGACTTGATTTTAATGTTGCCCTAGGATAGTAGTGCTTAAGGCGGCACGAGATGCCATGGAAGAGTATCACAATAAGGTGAGCAATTCCAGGAAGGTAGGTGGTGTAATTTGGTGTGGGAATATTGGTTTGACATGGGTTGAGAGATTGTAGCTAGATGGGTTGATGATGTGACCGATGGCTTTGTACCTGATTAGAGGATGAAAAGTTGCTCAATTGTATCAATTCTGCTTAACGGACATCATAATGGGGCTCGGATGATTTTAGCTTATTTCTTGGATAGGTTTCTGCCCGAATATGATAAAAGGACCTTGGACAGAAAAGGGCCTTGGAACAGGCGATACTGTCAGAAGACTTACGTGGTTTTCGAAGAAATGAAGGAACATTGGCAGAACATGGCTTTTGAGACTAGTAACTTGCTGTAGAAGTATGGATATTACCTATCCTATGAGGTAGCCCTTTGTAGGTAATAGCTGGCTCTTGAAATTTGTCATCGTTTGAAGAAAAAAAGCATAGTGTTCATCTAACTTACAGTGAAGCCATGGCAATACACAAAGAACATCCAATCAAACAAAGAAAAAAAAGTTTATCTTGACCTGTAATGTGCTACACATCAGGGTAAAAAAGGATTTAATAGGAAAGTTATATACGGATGAGTTCAGAAACTGCATTTATTCAAGATCACATATTCGTTATGCGACTTCATTCTTATCTCCAAATGGATCACTGGCAACGCTATTGTTCGTGTCCACTTTCGTAAGATTCTTGTTGAGTAAAGCACTTGTGAGGCCTGGAGGTTTTGGTGGTCGTGGTGGTGATTTTGCACCCAAAGGAGTACTGGAAGTACCCTCGTTCAAATTTACCGTTTGTAATGAATTTTCTATCTGATCGCTTTCGTCTTCGTCGTCTATTCCCTCCTCTGAGGACTCATCAGTGTAATAGCTCTCGTATCCATCGCTGTCTGTATCTTCGTCGTCGTAATTGGGCGCGGGATTATCATCGTTGTAGCCGCAGGCCGCATCGAATTTCTTGAAGACGTTAACAAGCTGTTCATTTGCTCCAATCAAGCTCCCAAGAAATTCCTCATCCATCGCCAACACTTCCATGCTTTTGGTGCTTTCATCGCCGGCTCCCACGTACTGCAAGTATCTAAGAACCTTACGTCTGATCGAACGGCACTTATTGAATTCAGCCGAAATTTTCTTATCATCCATAGGCAATGTGCCTATAGGTAAAGCTATTAAAGCATTGCTTAAGGTGGTGGTGTGCGTATGACAATCAGCGATAACGGTACGGATCCGAGGAGCTTCCACTTTGTAGTTAATTTGGGGAATACGATACTCTTCGTCAGCATAGACGACACCACGATGCCCTCTTCTACGTCTCTTTCTTGTTTTCTCTTTACGGGGATTGGGCTTGGAATAGGGAGAAGCGGTTTTTGGTCTTGGTGGGGGTACCCTCTTACTAAGGTCGGGCGTCGTTGGGGCACTAGGAGATTGGTCGAGCGCCGACTCAAAGACATTCTCGCTTGCGCTTCGAGAGTGAGTCTTACGAGAAGCGGGTATAACTTTCCACATGTTGGTCAAGTCCTGGTATCCCTCCATGCCTTGCAACTCGCTCCTCCATCCCCGGGCCAACCCACGAGTCTTCTGCTGAACTTCTCGGTGGAATGTTGCCCCCGACCCTGTTCTTCCATGCCCGTTAAGTATCCCCTTCAATACATCCCGCAATTTCTCATCTCGAGCTAATACAGGCCCGATTTTGGGGCCTGAGTTGAGCACCAAAAGTTCGAGTATGCTCAATGCTCTCAATTGCTCGTCCACTCTTTGGCCATACTTAATCTTCTTCCTGATAGCGCGGGCAGCTTCGATAGCCCCTGCTGACGACTGTATCTCGATCAAATGTATCAAGTCCGACAAATAGAGCTCAATGGATGTATCCCTCTCGTCATCCTTCTGTGGGGACGCCAACTGATTGACCTTTATAGTGATTGATGTGTACGGGCGTTCTCCAAAAACCGGCATTTAATCTTCAAATGATGTTGGCGAACTGTTTCAGCTACTTGATATCCGATAGATGCTCGATTGTGCTACTGTTGAGCCATCAAAAAGAAAAAAGTCCCTATCATTATGATACTCTCGGAATTCTGTCGCAACCTCACTTCACATAAATTTATTGTTTTCTTCTTTTCGGCATATTTTAAGCGAAATTGGGTTATAGGAGCTAGTTTAGGAAGCAGTATGACATTAGATTCAAGCGCAATGAAGGCCGTATTCAACAGGCCCAATAAAAGAGTTTTTCGGATCGTTTTGGTTGTTTTTATGGGCGTTCTAGTTGTTGGATTCCATTTTATGGCAAAAACGGAAAATATTGTCAACAAGGCAATAACACATAGTAGCATTGCGGACTTTGTGGGAACCCCGATGAGAGAGGAGGCTGCGGTTAGTGACGGAAGTATTTATGGCCAGATTTTGAAAGGCGACGAAGGAAAAGTCTTTGAGCTCAACATGCAAAATAGCAGCGGCAAGGAAGGAACAGAAAGTAAAGCTGGTGATGTAAGAGCGGCAATGGTTATCGTGGTGCAAAACAGGTTGGAGGAGCCTGGAGTATTGCGGACTATAAAAAACTACCAGGAAAAGTTTAATGACAAGTATAACTACGATTGGGTGATTGTGTCGCACCGGTCGATGATGAGGCGAAACCTCGAAAGTATTGCTGAAGTGGCGAGAGGGTCTAAAGTCAAGCTCGTTGATATTAAGTACCAATCGGAGGTGTTGACTTTCCCCAAAGGCACCGACCGAGAAAAGGCCCGCGAGGCCAAGGTCAACAGCGACTTGCCTAAGAAGCTAAGCAAAAAGAACCTTTCTCAGGCAAGACATGTCGCCAGATTTATGCTTGGACACTTCTATAACTTAGATAGCATCTGGAAAGACTACGATTATTACTGGAAGGTTCCCGTGTGGTCGCAACTCGAGTGTGATGTGAGCTACGACGTATTCCAGCGCATGAAGGATAATAACACCAAATACGGATGGCTGTTGATGCAAGAAGATTACAATAGGTTACACCCGAGCTTATTCAATCATGTGAAGAACTATGTGCTTGACCCCAATAACAACTATTTGTCCGATTCGGGTCCTGCCAGGAATAACTTTCAGTTTCTTTTGGATGACGGCTTGGACCTTACAGCTTTGCAGAACCCTGAATCCGACTGGCAGCTACGTCCCTGCAGCTTTAATAGCGAGTTCGAACTCGCAGATGTTTCGTTTTTCCGATCGAACCAGTACAAGCATTTTTTCAACTACCTCGATGATCTTAAGGGTATATACTACGAAACATGGCGCGAGCCCATCATCAAAACCATCGCTACCTCGCTCTTCCTCGATACATCCCAAGTAAAATTCTTCGACGACATTGCCGTGCTGATGCCCTCCCAAGGGCTCGCCAACTGCCCTATCAATTCGTCCATCTATATCGAGAATAGGTGCAGCTGTGATCCGTCACAGCACGGACAAGAATTCAAGACGAAAAACTCCCCTCCGGTGACAGCAGAGTATATGCACAAAAGTAAATGCATTGGTGCCTGGTTAAGGGCTTTGAGCTTACAAGAACCACCTTCATTCCAAAGTAACGATGATCTACTTTTCCCCATCGAAGACAACAAAAATGGTGAAAAGGAGCCTATTCTGAACATTTAAACCGCCAAAATTTTCTCCATGCAGCCATGCACCTCCACTACTTCTCATTACTACTTCTTCTACCCTTCTACATACTCTACCTCTGTATACTACTGTATAATAACGATATATCTACATTTATTTGCCTTGATGAGTAGTGTGCCGGAACGTCACTATGAAAATTTTTTATTCAAATATCGATTACCAGTAGGTTTTAGATTGAATATTCTCTTTAGACCCGAATATTCAATTGGTACAGCGGATCAAAGCAAAAGCGTGGGATATGTCAGAAGAACAGCAGTATAATCAAGAGAAGTTGTCGCAAGATCTTCAAAATACGTCAATCGGCGATGATGGGCAACAATATCAGCAGTATCAGCATTACCAGCAATATCAGCAACAGCAATCACAGCAGGGGGTCTTCAATCCTAACACAGCAAGTACGTTTACTCCAAGCGGGCAAGATGGATACGCATACACTCAGGGGTACCAAGGTGGCTACCAAGGAGGGTACCAGGGAGGGTACCAGAGCTATCCTCAAGGAGGGTATCAGAACTACCAAGGCTACCAGAACTACAACCAGGGGTATCAAAACTACAACAGAGGGGGCTATCAGAGTAACAGTAACAGAGGAGGTTACCAAGGTTATAATAGAGGCGGCTATAACAACAATAATAGTTACAATAGCTACAACCAAGAACAACAGCAGCCCCAAGCCTCGGGGATGTCATTGGCTGATTTTCAAAAGCAGCAGTCATCACTGGCGTCGTTGAACAAGCCCAAGAAGACTTTAAAATTAGCTTCGTCCTCGGGTATCAAGTTGGCCAACGCTACTAAGCCAGCAGAAAAGAAGGACGCCTCCAAAGAAGCGGCTGCGGCATCAGAAGACAAAAAGGAGACACCAGTCTCCACTACTAAGGAAAGCTCTCCAGCTCCTGTCGCTAAGGACACGGTCAAGGCAAATTCACCCGCACCAGCCGTCAAAGAGTCTACACCTGCAACAACTGAGAAGGAATCCGCTCCAGCTTTAAGTAAAGCAGAGAAGAAGGCAGAATCTCGGGCTGCTTCTAATGTGGCCACCAAAGAATCGACCCCCACCACATCTGATAAATTGGCTAAGCAGCAAGAGGATGAGGTGGATGAAGAGGTGGTCAAAGAAATGTTCGGCGGTAAGGACCACGTTTCTATAATTTTCATGGGTCATGTCGATGCCGGTAAATCTACAATGGGAGGGAACATCTTATATATGACAGGATCGGTTGATAAGAGAACTGTAGAAAAATATGAGAGAGAAGCCAAAGATGCCGGAAGACAAGGGTGGTATTTATCATGGGTTATGGACACCAACAAAGAAGAAAGAAGCGACGGTAAGACCATTGAAGTCGGTAAAGCATACTTTGAAACCGAAAAGAGAAGATACACTATCTTGGATGCTCCTGGTCACAAAATGTATGTGTCTGAAATGATTGGTGGTGCGTCTCAAGCAGATGTTGGGATCTTGGTCATCTCTGCTAGAAAGGGTGAATACGAAACTGGTTTCGAGAAGGGTGGCCAAACCAGAGAACATGCATTATTAGCCAAGACTCAGGGTGTCAACAAATTAGTGGTCGTTGTAAACAAGATGGATGATCCAACCGTCGGATGGTCCGAGGACCGTTATAAGGACTGCACCACCAAATTAGGTGTCTTCTTAAAGAGTATTGGATATGCAAAAGAGGATATTATTTTCATGCCAGTGTCTGGTTACACGGGAGCTGGTTTGAAAGATAGAGTAGATCCAAAGGACTGTCCGTGGTATTCTGGCCCATCGTTGCTCGAATTCTTGGACAATATGAAAACAGTTGACCGTCGTATTAATGGCCCATTCATGTTGCCAGTCAGTGGTAAAATGAAAGATATGGGTACGATCATTGAGGGTAAGATTGAAAGTGGACATGTCAGAAAGAATGGTAATTTGTTGTTGATGCCTAACAAAGCTTCTATTGAAGTCGTCACTATTTACAACGAAACCGAACAAGAATGTGATGCTGCATACTGTGGTGAACAAGTTAGATTGAAGATCAAGGGTGTTGAAGAAGAAGACTTAGCCCCTGGTTACGTGTTAACGTCGCCCTCAAACCCTGTTAAGACCATCACTAGATTTGAAGCTCAAGTTGCGATTGTTGAATTGAAGTCTATTTTATCTAATGGTTTCTCATGTGTTATGCATTTACATACTGCTATTGAGGAAGTCAAGTTTGTGGAACTCAAGCATAAATTAGAAAAGGGCACCAATAGAAAATCGAAGAAGGCCCCAGCATTTGCTAAAAAGGGTATGAAGGTCATTGCTGTACTCGAGGTAAGCGAATCTGTTTGCGCCGAGACATACGCCGATTACCCACAGTTAGGTAGATTCACTTTGAGGGATCAAGGTGTCACCATTGCTATAGGTAAGATTACCAAATTGTTGTAAGAAGGTTCTGGCAGATTATCTATTCGTCTTATGTAATTTAATCTAATTCACTGTTTTATTGATTTTCATCGCTCAACAACTGCTCAAAAATCGTAATTAAGTTTTCGACGCCGTCCACGATATTTTCGTCGTATCCGTGGCCGTCTACGTATTTGGCATGAGCGAAGTCGATCAAATTCAAACTGCTTAAAGGTTTTTCTTCTTCTATAGCATCTTCTTCTTCTTCTTCGTCGTCGTCACCAATATAATCTGACCGTACTAGAGGATTTTTAAGGTTGTACAGATCTTCACTTGTTGTCGCTGCTTCCCATCGAAGAGGATCATTCTCGATAACGAACAAAAGAGACCCAGACACAATTCGCACCTCCGTGTCTAACAAACAGTTGTAAAAAAGCTGCAACCTCCGAAGATATGTCTCTATGACTCTTGTCTTCATACTGCTGTTGTCGAGCCGACTGAAAAAGAGCCCGATCCCTTGTTTCACGGTGCCCTTGGTCAACGAACGGCCAAAAAACTTATCGAATTCAAGGTACTTTGTGCCGTCAACCTCGTCCTCTACAAGCTTGACAGTGTCTCGCATTTGTGGGAACAATTCAGTCTCATTATCCATACGGCTCCCTTGAAAGAGTTTCATGCCGCAGATCCTGAACCCCAATGGTCCACTAGTGGTATCGCGGCTCACCTTAGCCAATCGGTCTTTTTTTTCGCTGCTGGCACTGTCATCGTACAACACCGACCCCAATTTGATATCCAAAATACTCGGCCGGGCAAACCCATCGTACAAATTCTGAAGTACCACATACTTCTGCTCTCCTGGGGCCCCTGCTTCTTGCACCACTGCTTTTATGGCCCCTCGATCTTCCTCGAGAGGCGGAATCTCAAACACTCCCTCCTTCGCGGCCCCAACCTTACTCGCCTGCAATGTACCCAAGTATACCGGCATCCAGTCCCCCAAAACGCTCCCCAATGGCCTGTCCGCGTCCAGCTGTGATCGTCTTTGGGTCTCCTCGTAGAATTCAATCTCCTGCTGGCTCGTTTTCTTCACAAAAATCGCCCCGTTTTCGGCAGAAATAAGACAACCATCATGACCAGCAGCCTGGTGTCTCGATGCCACGTATTGTTCTTGCATTTTCAGCCAGTGCAGCCACTTTCAGTCGTTATCTTTCTTCTAGAGAGTGAAAAATTCGAATTCTGATATCGGTCCTGCACACAAGAACTCAGCCATTTTCACCGGCGGCTTTGTACAAGTGGTGAAGAGAAGGATAGTACAAAATAACACGAAAAATTGGACCTTTGTAACATCATCTAGTGATTTGTCGAAGACTAGGAAGTGTGAAGGGCACGAGTGGGAGAGCACATTCAATTATTGATTTCAAAGGAGGCCAAAATTATAAAAAGAAAACAGGCAAAAACACAGAAGGTACTACAATAGACACGTAGGAGCAAAATGAGTAACCCATACGGCAACTCATATGAGATGAGTAACTACAACAAGTATTCTTCTGGGTCAGGGTCGGGATCCAATGAGGATGACTTTGTATCATTCATGAACGAGATTAACGACATAAATAACTCGTTGGACCAATACTCGAACTTGGTGAACTTGATTTCGAACAAGCAGCGGAATTTGGTACAAGAATTGGATTTAAACGAGGAAGACGCTGACTACAACTCCAAGCAAATTGATGCGTTGGTGTCCGAGTCACAATCGATGCAGGCAGACTTGAAGAACCGGATCAAGAATGTCCAGACACAAGCCGCCCACGCCAGGGACCACCACAAGATGGACCAGGCCGAAAGCTGCCGGAAGCGGTTCTTGGAAATTATCCAGGAGTATCGGGTGGTTGAAGCCAATAACAGGGAGCAGACCAAGGTTCAGGCCGAGAGACAGTATAGAATCATAAAGCCGGATGCCACCAATGACGAAGTCAAAGCTGTGGTTGAGGACGGCAACAGCCAGCAGTACTTCCAACAGGCGTTGATGCAGTCCAACAGACGTGGAGAGGCCAGAACTGTGTTGAATGAAGTCCAGGTGAGACATCGTGAGTTGTTAAAATTGGAAAAAACCATGGCCGAGTTGACCCAATTATTCCACGATATGGAAGAGTTGGTGATTGAACAGGACCAGCCCATTCAGCAGATCGACGAACAAGTTAACACGGCCCAGAATGATATTGAGCAAGGGGTGGGCCACACAAACAAGGCAGTCGTCAGCGCCAAAAAGGCAAGAAAGAAGAGATGCTGGTGTTTCGCCATCTGTGTTATCATTATCTGTATCCTTGCTCTTGTTCTAGGGCTTGTATTCGGTGTCGGTAAAAAATGATTTGTACTTATACTATTTATCATATGTCTTATTACTTTCTATCCATGTATGTTTCTAGTTTGTTTAGACAATCGCCTAATATATGTAATACTTTTGCTTATTGGCCGCCGAGCGACCAGCCCTCCTAAGGTTTAATCAGCATAGCTTAATTTGAGTAAGTTCCGACACCTGAGCTGACTTAAAAATATTTTTACCAACTGAAAATTCAATCTTCATCACTCGGTAATGATACCTAACTTGATTGAAAAACTTATAGCAGGCTACTATACCCTGGCAATCATATGCATATTACTCATAAAGTTCATTAGACCCCTAAATGATTTGCTCAAATATGGCAAGACTTACGCTGATAGGGCCCCAGCTACTTCCCTGTTGATAGCATATGCGACTTCATTCACGGTGCCTAAAAGTTGGTTTCTTCACTTTTACGTCGTGTACTTCAGCTGCTGCATTGTTGGGGGCTTCATTTTGCTAGCTCTTAATGCATACCCCCAAGCTAGGTCGGTCGTGGCTGGCATCTTGACTTACTGGTCTCCGAAAACGCTCGAATCGGCCTCGCTAGACTTCCAACACTACAAAATCATTTTTTACTTGCTTCTCGTCCAATCAACCAGAAGACTTTTCGAAAGCTTGTTTATAACCAACTTCAATCCTTTCGCAAAGATAAACGTGTGCCATTATATTATTGGGTTGCTATTTTACGTTACGATTTCGCTCAATTGTGTTATAGGCTTGATTCCTCACTATATCAACCAAACTCATTCCAGTCTTGATCTCGACGTGCTCGACAAACTTCTTCTCACAATATTCGTACTACTATCTGTCGACCAGTTCCAAAACCACCATTACTTGGCAACTATCAAGAAGTACTCGTTGCCCAACTTTCGGCTTTTCTCCGTGATAAGCTGTCCCCATTACTTTGATGAGATAATGATTTACTTGGTCATCGCCATTTTTGCTAATTTACACCAATCTTTCTCCCTTACAGACTTAAATTTCATCTTCGGATGGTTATTCGTGCTGGTAAATCTCTCTATCAGCTCTTTAGAGACTTTCAACTACTACAGATCGAGATTTGATTCCTTTGGTGTCAAATATAGTGTGATTCCTGGTGTAATCTGAAAAAGTTTCCTATTTCGTCATTTATGTCCTCTACTGTATATAGACAGATGAATTTATGTCCCGAAGTTATTATGGTATCTTATACCCAATAGTTAATACAACAAGCATGCCTCCAAAGGTCGCTTCGCCAGTGATGGTAGGGCTACAGGCAAGCGAGGAAAGTGTCGTTCGTGGTTGTCCAGGGGTTCCGCGAAGTGTACCACGCATAGAAACGACTATTGAATTAAGGCCTATGAATGGTATCCCATTTACTATTCGATCGGTGGCAGTTGAATTAAGAACAGTGCAGAAGGTTGTTGTGCCGTCCACATTAGGGTCGAATGATGTAACGAGAGAGTACAAGATATATGAAGATCCTTGTGTATTTCGGCCAGTGGTGGGTGACTTTTCGGAAAAATTATTAGGCCTAGATATACCAGTCTTGATACCCATCCGCAAAGATATCATAAGCAGCGGGCAATTCCCGCAATGGAATGCCTCGACCACCCATAAGCTAGTGGTAAGGGTGGCATGCGGCGATACGTATGATAGTGAGATCAATTTCGTGGAAGAGTTTCCGATCGTGATCAAATTGTATGACACTTTACCTCTCTACCGACAGTTTAACGAACCAATAATAGAAACGGGAAACTCAAGCTGCAAACAGGTGCTAACTGACCTATCGTTACCAATGTCGTCTATAGGGCCCATGGATGATCTAATATTAATGGCCAAAGTTATGGCCAACCCACTCTATAATAAGATCAATAAGAATTTGCGATTGAAGTTTATGTCATTCCAGATCAAAGAAATACTTGAATGCCATGAAGGGGGCTTGCCATCAAAAAGGGAACATAAGATATTCACAGAAACGAAAAGTTATATGGGCGACGACTCCAAATTGAGCACCCAAGGGGTATCTCATCGATTCGAGCTACAGTTTCCCTTAGAAAACGATTATCTTCAAATGTACAACAAGAAACCACGAATAGCTCCAACTACTGGACGATTTGCTGTCCCGAACTTGCAGGAAAAAAAGAACAATAAAATAGTTGAGGGCATCCCTCTCACCCATACCCAAGGCTTCTCGACCTTGGGTCAGTTGTTTTCCATACGATACGAAATAATAGTGAAAGTGAAACTCATTCACGGCAAAGATATGGAAATAAGGCTACCAATAACCATAAGCCCCTACAACAGAGAAAGCAGCGAATATCTACTACAATGGATAATCAAACAGTGTGAAATAGCAAGAGATAAGTTTGGCAAAGATTTGATAAACCAACTAGTAGAGGCAAGGTACGAGCGAGTAGACTCGGTTCTTAAACAATTCAATCCTCCGCCCATAGTCTACAAGTATACGAAATCAGATTGGGTCAGGTTGGGATTCCACGGCGAAGCTTTTGGACCGAATAAAGCTGGAAAAAACTTGGTCCAATATATTGACTAGTGCTTTACCCCAAACCAGTGCCCTATAGACCATTAGATGACTAACTAGAGTTCAATTTAACGATTCAGAATTGCTCCCATAGGGTCAATACTTATAAAGAAGCTTTATCTGCAGTGCGCATTTAGTATATTTAAACCGTATGGTCTATCAGCATCTTCATTAGATATTTATAGTCATATAACAGCTATGTCAGGACCAAATGCTCCCCCATCATATGCACCGACAGCAAACAGCTCATATACTCCCAGTAATGCTAATCATATAAGGTATCACCAGGCAATTGATAAATCAGTTGTCCTTAAGACCCCATTGCACAAGATCATATATGATTCACTAGCGGAAATATACTCTATTTTAACGGTACTAGAATTGATAGAAAAGTCATTTTTGAAGGATTATATAACTAATAAGGATAAATACACCTCAACTACGTTAAGATTGATAAATCAGTATCAGATAATTGTCAAGGGTTTCAGCGATGATCCGTCAAAGCAGGCGATTTTGTCAGAGATAGTACCGACCACTGGAGCCAGTACCGAGGATTTTTCGGCAAAGTTGGCTAAGAAATATAACCTTCATGCTCCGTTGGCGATAAAAAGATTGCAGGTGGGGATTCCAATGACAATTGAACACCTAAGCACTCACGTTGAAAGCTCAAGTCACCCCACAAACGACGCTAGTGCCACCAACAGCACTCGAGCTAGTGGTAGATTGGTGGCAGAGGTTACGGGCAACTTCATAACGTGCATGGACGCATTGAAGTTGAGCTACAAGACGAAGGAGCAGTTGCATCCGTTATTGTCTGATTTGGTAGTGAGTTTGAATGATCTAGTCACAATGAATGACACCAACGACCAGGATAATGGGAAAGCAATTGAATTCCCAGGTAAGTCTAAGCTTATTTCATGGCTTATAAAAATCAACAATTTGCAAGACCAGGAATTACTGCAGGCCGAGATAGATACTTTCTTGAACGATCTCGACGTTGCCTACAAAAACTTTTATACATCATTAGAATAATTTGAATTGTAAAATATACAAAGCGGCTATACGATAGACTCAATCTGTTCAGCATAGCTCAAGACATTATTGATTATGGCGTTCGCGTTGTCACTGTCCTCATCATCTCCTGTTTTACAATTGAAATATATGGTGCCATTTTTAAAAGTCCAGTTCGCAACCTCTAATTCTTGTTCGCAGAACTTTTGAAACACAGCCTCTGATTGCTCTTGGGGAAAGTATAATAGGTTTTTGCAGTTACTGACCGGCAATGACTCGTAGGTTTTCTCTAACGATTTGGCGATCTCAAACCTCAATGCAGTGATTAATGTCTCGTTGAAATGCTTGAACTCTTTGCAAGGCATCTTGCTGTCTGACTCATTTAATAACTTCCAGATCTTGTTGTAGTTGCCTTCCATTAAGTTTCTTTCCAAGTTTACTGGAAACTGTAAGTATGAGTCTTTCTCGATGTTGTATTGGCGTTTATTGTAGATATTCTCCAATTCCACATGGAACTTCGAGATCAACCCCTGCGAAAGCAAATACAAAAGGTACAATGAAATGACCTTGGTGCGGTCGGTATTGACCTCCAATTTGCTGTGTAGCTTCTCGTTGCTGTAAAAGGGCCTCACCTGCGCAAAGTAATTCTCAAACCCCTGATAGTCATTTCCAAGCAATGACGCCAACGACCCGATCTCCATGATCCGCTCAGCAATCTTCAAGTCATTCAACTGGTCCTTGTTCTGCGTGTTCGATACCAATGGCACCAAGAGATTATGCTTGATCAATTCTACCTTGATAGGTGTTAAGATCTTCTGGCACTGTGCATAGTTTTCTTTTTCAAACAACTGGTACAACTCTCCCGTGAGTTTCTGTAATGACATCCCTGTTGCTCTATCTTTGTTTCTGCCTGGTTTACAGCGATTGTCTGTCAATTATCTTCTTTAACTACCCTGTTGCCACCTATAGTAAATGCCATATTGTGTTCACAAACCAAGAAGAACATCGTGCTCCAACCAATTACAAAACATCCAAACATTATTTACACCCAAACACCAGAGGGTATAAGTTCGCTCTACCTTCCTAGTTATGTATAACATTACCCACTCTTTATCCAGGGCCCTACCGTCCAAAAGCCAAACAACAACAGTATCACAACCTTTATGATACCCAGTATGTATAGTACGTTACCAATGCTGACTGCAGGGTAACATCTAGTCTTCTGCCCGTTTAGCGCCCACTAGGGTTTACCAGCCGCGGGGGAACTATTGTTACAACTATTATAGAGGATATGTCTGCCAAGTTTAAAACGGCGGGCAATATAGACTGGAAGGCGATCTATCGGCAATCGAATCCCTGCAAAACATCGTACAGACTTAGCAGCATCCGTGAGTCACTGTGAACATGAATTAGCGATCTGATAAGAAGCTAAGAAAATAACAAAGAGGGCGCGACCGGAATTGGCCAGGCGTTCCCCGGTTCATACCGAGCATAAAATTAGTCACCCACAGCGAGATAAATTTTTCATTTGCCAAGTACTTAAGACTTTTGATTTCGACTTCTAACATAGCGAGAAACGTCGTTAAGGTTGATTAATATACAAAAAAGACATGTGTGGTATTTTTGCTGCTTATAGGCAACCGGAGATTGACCAGTTCAAATCGAAAGCGTTACAATATTCCAAGAGAATCCGTCATCGCGGGCCAGACTGGTCAGGCAATGTTATTCAGAACTCGACGATCTTGTGCCATGAGAGATTGGCGGTTGTTGGGTTAGATTCGGGAGCGCAGCCTATCGTATCGGAAGATGGCAACTACACGTTGGCCGTCAACGGAGAAATTTACAACCACATCGAGTTGAGAGACGAGTTCAAGTCGTACCCATATAAGTCATTATCGGACTGTGAACCTATTATTCCGTTATTTGAGAAATATGACATCGACGCACCAAAGTACTTGGACGGTATGTTTGCTTGGGTGTTGTACGACAAGAAGAACGATCGTATTGTGGCCAGCAGAGACCCTATTGGAATTACTACTTTGTATATGGGTAAAAACTCCAAGAGCCCCAAAACCCGTTATTTTGCCTCCGAGTTGAAGTGTCTCACCGACGAGTGTGATGAAATCATTGCTTTCCCTCCGGGCCATGTATACGACTCTAACACCGATAAGGTCACTAGATATTTCAACCCAAGCTGGTGGGATGAAAAATCGGTCCCCACCAAACGGGTCGACTATAAAGAGGTAAGAGAAACGTTGGAGTTGGCTGTCAGAAAGAGACTTATGGCCGAAGTTCCTTATGGTGTATTGTTGTCTGGTGGTTTAGACTCTTCATTGATTGCATCTATCGCTGCTAGAGAAACTCAGAAAGCCGCTGAATCCATCAGTAAAGAAGGTATTGATGCCAACAAAGAGTTGTCTGGTGTCGACGCTAAAGGTTCCTTGCATACTAGCGGCTGGTCCAAATTACACTCTTTCGCTATTGGTTTGCCTGGTGCTCCAGACTTGATCGCAGCCGAAAGAGTTGCTCACTTTATTGGTACGATCCACCATTCACATACTTTCACTTTAGAGGAAGGTTTGGATGCCTTGAACGATGTCATATACAATTTAGAAACTTATGATGTTACTACCATTAGAGCGTCTACTCCTATGTATCTTCTCTCAAGAAAAATCAAGGCTCAAGGTGTCAAGATGGTTTTATCCGGTGAAGGGTCGGATGAAATATTCGGGGGATACTTATACTTTGCTAACGCCCCTTCGGCCAAGGATTTCCATGAAGAGTGCGTCAAGAGAGTCAAGAACTTGCATTACGCTGATTGTTTAAGAGCCAACAAGTCTACCATGGCTTGGGGTTTGGAGGCTAGAGTTCCTTTCTTGGATAAGCAGTTTTTGGAAGTCTGTATGAACATTAACCCAGAAGACAAATTAATCAATCCTGCTGAAGGTAAAATCGAAAAGTATATATTGAGAAAGGCTTTTGATACTTCAGATCAACCAGATGTAAAGCCTTACTTGCCGGAAGAAATTTTGTGGAGACAAAAGGAACAATTTTCTGATGGTGTTGGCTATTCATGGATCGATGGATTGAAAGACGCTGCTGAGGCCGCCGTTTCTGACAAAGAATTTTCTAATCCTAAGCCCGAATGGGGATCGGATATTCCAACTACTAAAGAAGCTTATTGGTACAGGTGTAAGTTTGACGAAATATTTGCGTCTAAGGCAGCTGCCTCTACGGTCATGAGATGGGTTCCAAAGGCTGAATGGGGTTGCCATGCGGATCCTTCTGGTAGATTCGCTACTATTCACGAACAAAAAGTTGATCAAGCTTAATTGTGGGTGTTTGACTAATGTCTGTACATACTTATATATATCTCGTATCGGTATAGTTGCTCACTCGTTTGTACTTTTAAAAATATAGAATGAAAGTTTGAAACGTAACAACGCTTTACTGTTCAATAAACCCATTTTCAGATAACCATTGTTCAAGTTCTTTATGATCCCTATTAAACCATGCCGTGTTAATGGATATATTATCCAAGACTTGATTGAATGATCTTTCAAATCCATGAATATTTTTCCCCGTGAAAAACTGCTTGATTTCGTCATACATCTTCGAGGATCTATAGTTGCCCAATGTGAGCTTCACAAACCTGTCCAAAACGACCATATTGGTGGACATAATTTTGTAAATGTCGTTGTAGCTACTCTTGAAAAACTGCCAGAATTCATCCTTAGTCGTTATATTAGTTGATAACGAACGTGCCAAAAAATGTGAATCCATTGCCGGAACTATCTCGGGTCTTACTAAATATCCAATCAATTTGTGAGCCAACTCTTGGTTGCTAATATGCCCAAGCGATCCTAATGTAATCTCCCGGGAATCCAATGACGTGGGCTTAATCACCTCTTGCAACATTGATTCGAAATTGGCTGGGCTGATTAACCTTTTGGAAGATGAAACCGTGGAGAATACGAAAGATCTTAAAGATGGATGGATCGATTGTCCTGATTTCCATTCGCCAAATAATTTCGACGCATAGTCCTCTGCTTCGCGTATTCCTGACAAACCAGCCTTACCCAAAACTTCAGCTCTCAACTTGTTCATCAAAAATTGGGAATTATCAATTTCTTCTTTATCTAACTGTTGTAAAAACTTTGTTGCTATCTTTCTGTAAACATATTTTGAGAAACTATTCAAGCCACGGGTGAGCTTGTCGTCAAGGCCAGAAAATGCAATTTGTACCTTCTCTAGCCGTTTTCCTAGCTCTAACCATACCACATAATCCTCTCCGATACCATCAGAATCAATGATTGACTTAATCAACTTAAATAAAGTTGTAGTTGATGTGAACTTGTCTCCAGACGCGGCAATTGATGATATATCCGCTATGATCCCAACCTTATCCTTGGAAGACAATTTATCGAAAAATGGTAATATATTTTGTTCTAGCACCCGGGGAGAGTAATTGACCCGGTAAACACCCTTGGTGTCTTTGTTCAATTTGAAAAAATCACCCGCTAATGGAAATGCATCAACTGTCAAGCTTGAAGATTCGCCTGAAAATTCGTTTTTATCCAGCGATAAAACTAAGGTATCCTCTGGTTCTGGACCAGTAGAAATATTCAAGGGTATCCACCATTTCGTTTGATTCTCTTCAGGCTTTAAGTCACCACCATTTAAGAATCTCGACTGGTCAATTATCAACTTTTTAGACTTCACATCAATGTCCACATTAACAATAGGAAAACCAATTTTTTTGATCCAAGAGTCCATCATTTTGTCCACGGGACGGCCAGAAGCTTGCCCAACCGAGGACCACAAATCATGGGAAGTGGCATTCGAAAACTTGTTTTTGTTCAAATATTTTGCTACACCTTTTAAAAAGGTTTCGGTTCCAAGAGATTGAGATACCATGAGTATAGTCGAGGCACCCTTCAAATAGGAAATGGCATCAAAAACTTGATCGATATCTAAGGCATCGACCACCGGCACCTCGATAGGATGAGAGTTACGCAAGCCATCTAAATTGAGAGCTTGTTGTAAAGACTCTGACACGAAACCGCTAAAAGTGTCCCACCCAGGATATAAGTAGTCAACGGCAAGGAAACCCACCCAAGTAGCAAAGCCTTCATTAAGCCACAATTCATCCCACCATTTCATGGTGACCAAATTACCAAACCACTGGTGTGCCAATTCATGGGCTACGACGTAAGCGACTTTCTGTTTATATGAAGGGTCAGACTTGGCTTCCGAATACAATAATGCGGTACTGCGGTAGGTAACGAGACCCCAGTTTTCCATGGCGTTGTGAGAGAAAGAGTGCACAGCGATCAAATCAAGCTTTGGTAATGGGTACTTGAGCTCAAAGATCTTGGAGAAATAGTCTATAATTTTTGGAGCAATAATCGACGCAAATTCAGCATCCTGCTTATATCCTTTGGTGGTATAAATACGAACAGGTAAAGCTTTGCCATCAATGTACTTATCCTCCGTGAAAGTTTCGGTGTATTCAAATTCACCGCATGCCCACGCTAATAAGTAAGTGGACATGATGGGAGTCTTTCCGAAGTGAACGCACTTCAATCCCTCTTTCAACGATGTCTCGTCCACGACAGGCATGTTTCCTAAAGCGGTCCATTTTTGCGATAAGGTGATATCCACAGAGAACGTTGCCTTTAAGGCAGGCTCGTCAAGACAGGGGAAAGCTCTTCTGGCATCGGTGGCCTCAAATTGGGTTGAAAGCATGAATCTTTCCTCTCCGTCTTCCTGATACCCCGACTTGTAGAAACCGGCCATATTGGTTTGGATAATGCCGTCATACTCGAATGTGGCCTCTACAGTTACATTCTTGTCTGGCTTCACCGACTTGTCGAACTTGACGACAAAATATTCTTTGTCTTTGAATTCTTTCACCGACGAAATGCCCACATCAACTAAATCATCTTCGCTTCTAGTAGCAATGGTAATATTGTCTTGCGAAATCACCAAATCTCTATAATTTAACCACAATTCGTCGGTTTCTTCAACGACCGACAAATGGATCACAACTTTACCACTGAACCTTTCTTCACTCACATTTACGTTGCCAATTGACAAATCATAGTGGAACGGTTTCAACGATCCTGGCAAAGCCTCGTAATATGGCTTGGTACTCAGCGAACACATAATATTGCTATATTTGCCTGTAAACAAAAACTTTGGTAAGAGCCCAATATTTTTGGGCCATATCTCACTTTATAGCCAATTCTTCCAGATTCAATATTTTCACGGCGAATTTACTTATTTTTTAGTGAGCTTGATACGAATTGTTTGGGTACAGGGGTACTTGGGCCTATGTTGATAGGGTCGAAGGCGTACGGGAAGTAGGGTTTCGTTCAGCTCTCTCAAATTTTTGCGTATGATCTCATTGAGAGTGCCCGATATTGCTTCAAGACCGTTGAGGTAATATGGCCGTGAACAATAATTCGTAATTCATAATTCATGACCTCATTGCACTAGTAATATTACGGGATGGCTCAGAGCTCTCTCTCTCACTAGGACATACGTAGGCATTCATTTAGGCGCATCGGAATTGTGTCGTTCTGGTTTTTCTATTATAGTTAGAATAGCTCACAATGAGACCCATGGCTGGAATGCCATGCCCCGATTCACCCTTCTTACGAAACCACTAGAAGCCACTACAACTGCCTAAGGCAAGTGCAGCGGCTATCGTGGACTATATTTGCAGAAACTAAATAGTTTAGCTGCAAAACGTCCCTAGTCGCTCGGGCTGCTCTATACACTGCTACAGGACGAAATTGTCCCAAGCATAATTGCCAGGCACAATGCAACAATGTCCCTATATCGACGTATAGACGGTCATCCAGCTTCTGTAGCCCAATTTTAAAAAGGATACTCGACCTGTGACCGGGTCGTCTACGCTTGCAGTGATTGTGAGTACGTAGTGATCCCACTTTATTAGGGTCCAATAGTCGCGCAACAGGGGCTTAGAGAAGGGCTTGGCGAGGACAGCTCGCTCCTTTTCGGTGGTTTATTTACTGTCGTGCCAGCTCCTCGCGAAACTCTGCAAGCTCCTCTCATTCTTTCCCCTAACTTGTCGCGAACTTTCCCCTGGCTTGTCGTAACCTCTCCCTAGTGCCAATCCCTTTCGCGAGTTCCCGTTGACTACTCCTTTTCGTCCAGTACGTACTTCTTACGGCATCAAATAAATATGCAAGGCATGGGAGGCATCTGTAGGCGTAATATGATCCGACGTCATGCATCAAACCCAATCTTACCACTCTATCAGTAGAAAAACTGTACGTTTTAAGGAAATAGCTACAAGAACATATGTCTACAAGAACATTTTCATCATACAACTCATATCCCAATAATACTACCGATATTGGTACTCATGGTGGATTTGCTGAAAAAAAAGGCTTCAGGCGCTTGTCAAGATGACTACAAGATTTGGTACGTCGCAGAACGCTGCGCACATTTTTGGCATTGTTGGAGGCTTTCCGTCGTGTACCGCTAATCCTCGCATGAGCTGTCAAGGGTTTAAATTGAACCCGATACGCTAAATATAAACATATCAACTATTATTATCAGCCTAGCTTTTTTCAGGGATAACAAGACAACAGCGGAACGAAATGCTAATGAATCAGTTGTATGCGTTTGTGCTAGGGTTAATTGTCCATTTAGGGATGGCCCTGGCCTACATGTTAGGAGAGATGGAACGTGGAATCACTTTAACTGAACATGAAGTGGTATCGTGTGGACCCGTTGCATATCAAAAGAAAGGAGCTAAAGAAGCATTGATCAGGCTAAGTTTGATGTCTTTGGAGGCTAATGGTACAGTTCAGAAGCAGGACGTCAGAATACCTACGTTGATATTTCGGTACAAAGACATTGCTAACTTCACAACGTTGCCTTTGCGAGAAAGCTACTATCACAAATCCAAATACCAACATAATTTCAGATACAGAGAAGGCGACAAGATTGTCGATTTCGAAAAAAATAAGTTTATTTTGGAATTAGCGGAAGGGCGCAACAAGGTGGACGAGGATAAAATTTTCAACGGACATCTTTCATTCTCGGAAAAAGATGCTTCTTCAGTGAAGTTCCCGGTTTACGAGTCCGGTATCTACTGCGCTTACATTGCGCCACCACCTGGGAGTAAAACATTCGAAATTTCGGTCGACTACCAGAATTCGTACGGCTACTTACCTTATCTTCAGTACAATTTGTACACTCAATCTAAGTATTTTATTCTTGTGGGAGTAGCCATGTTGGGATACTTACTTCATTACATTTTGAGTTTCAAGGTTGGTGACAACTTCAAGGATTTGAACTCGATTTCTGTGATTTCTAAAGCAGTCATTTTTTATGTGCTAATCCCCTTTGTACTGCTTCAGAGCATTAAATTAGTCCTCAGTTTTTGCTTGAACCGCTACATCCCAAGTGGCGAGAGCACCGGGTTTTTCAAATTTCTTGACATGGCAATCACTTGGCTCCAGTATAACTTCAATATATTGGTGCACTTTTACACTTTGCTCTTTTCTATGGGATATGGTGTTATCTACTATCACAACGGTGGCTCTAGAAACTACCGACACATGCGGTCTGAATTGATGAATAAAGCGGTGACGTTGCTAATTATCAACCTTGTTCTGTTCAATGCTAGAGAGTTCCTTGATTTTTGCGGTCATAATATCACTGATGTTATGTACGGAGACTTTTTGAGACAACACATTCAAGAATCCGGGTCTCATGTGGATTCTGAGCTAGTATACTCCTTGCATTCTTTTCTCAATCTTGTCGTTGAGCTTTTTCCATTTGTATGGCTAGCCTTTACGGTGGTATACTACTTCAGAACTAAGAAGGCAATCAGCAAATTTCCACCAATGGCATCAAGCACTACTGACACATCTGATGCAAATGCAAGGATTTTAAAGTCATTTAGACAGTCATTTTTAATCATATTTGTCTTGCCTGTAGCCATTATGACACTATACATGGGTTTCATTATCCATCAGGTCCCGAAAGGCGATAACCATTCAAACATTAGGTTTGTGTCGTCCCCCATGGCTCAGCAAGAAGTTTCGGCAACAGTAATTTTGGAAAATACAATTTTTGAAACGTTTACTATAGTGCCAGCAATTTGGGCCAGCTATTTGTCTATTTATTTGTCTATCGGGCTCATATATGCTATATGGATTAGAAACAACAATGGTCTTGTGGTGGAGAAAGAAAACGAATACACCGAAGTGGCCACAGAACTCTAGATTGACATTTTGCCCTATTCACTATAGTAGATGATGTCGTGGCTTGAATTGCTAAATCAGTTTTTTTTGTACGCGGTGTATTCTTGTTGAATTTAAGTTAACTGCATCTATACATCAGATTTTAGTTTAGAGTAAAAATACACTTAGTAGTAAGAAAGGGGTCAATCGGGGAAAAGAGGTTGGGCGGGTTAATTTCTACGTCTATTTTTTCCATTTGGCTTGAAGTTCTTCCTGTGTTTGAAATTCTTAAAGTGCTTGTTGCCGAAATGCTTCCTCCTGTGGCCGCTAGGCGATTCTCGATCCACAATTCCTATTTCTCTGGCTAAAGCGGTACCGAGCTCTACCCCAAACTTCTCAACTCGGGCCAAGTCCTTTCTGGCTGCTTCTGCGGCTCCTTCATCTCCGAATTTCTCAGCCCTCTGGATCTTCTTGTTTATCAAATCAACCGCCAACTGCTTTCTTTCTTCAGGCGATAATACTAGTGGTTTTGGCTTAGAATCCTTCTCAGTCTTTTCTGCTGGCCGAATCACTGTCAATGTTGACTCTCCATCACCGTTCGCTGCTGTTTCCTCTGTACCTTCATTTGCTGGTTTACCCTCACCACTATCTGCTTCCTTTAGAGCTCGCTCACCCGCTGCCTCTTCTAATCCTTCACTTGTGGCATCGCCTGTTGTTTCGACTGATTTATTCTCTGTTTGCTCTGTTCCAGCATCAGCACCCTGGGCGTCGTTGTCCTCTAAACGTTGGACGAGATCGGCCTTTTTGCCATCTGTGGCTAATCCTCTTGACGTCAACAATTCCTTCAATTGAACTACCGTTTGCGATGAGTATTCAGCCATTATATCTTTGATAGATTCACTTGCTCTTGCTCTTATATCACGCAGTGTTACTAAAGTATGTTGGACCTGATATCTGAACCTACGCGGTGAACCGTGTGTGTAACAACCACTATGGATTTTCACCAATTTCACTAGTATAGTAGGCTAAAGGCCATTGTGGGCCCATGATTAGGCATATACGTAGTCTATACAGTTGAAATGAATGGGGTTGTCTTGGCATCCACATAATGTCAAAAAGAAGGGAGCGTTTCGTAGAAACTAGACCTCAAATTACGATCTTAATATTCAATATCAAAAGCAATATGAGAACTGCTAGGTTGACGGCAAGGAGTACGACCACCATTGCTCTTGTAGCAGGGAAGAATTCCCGTGTAAGCATAATCTGGACTTGGAAATATCTGAATGTCCCAAAAAGTAATGCTAGGAGTCCTAGAAGTATGCTCATGGTGCCAACGGGCCTACCGAGGGACTTGAAAGCGCTGTGGACGTGGTCTTCATGGATGGGATAGGTACCATCATCTATCATGACGGCAAATGCTTTGTGCTCGAGTCGA
This sequence comes from Debaryomyces robertsiae, assembly GCA_030566065.1. Classification (NCBI taxonomy): domain Eukaryota; kingdom Fungi; phylum Ascomycota; class Pichiomycetes; order Serinales; family Debaryomycetaceae; genus Debaryomyces; species Debaryomyces robertsiae. The sequence continues at coordinate 691,817 of JAJMHL010000003.1, forward strand.
TAGAACTGGGTGAAGCCAATGCCTATAGTGATGAACCCCAAGGCTGTACGAGTCCACGCTAAAAAGGTTCGTTCGTTTGCTAGCTTATAGAACGTTAGTAGATATAACGACGTAATTGTAGTCAGTATACATACATGATCCCTGGCCACCGATCCTTTATTATCCAACATCAATGACGTGTAATTCATAAAGTTCAAGAATCGGTGCCCACCATTGAAATCGTTTGCGGGTCGTTGGGCTTTCTCCATATCTGAATCCAGATCCTGAACGGTTCTTAAAGGGAACAATTGGTCCTGCAATTGTACACCATCAGGCGTGGGCTGCGCTGGTATACAGTCTGGTTGACTTGTATTCACTAGGGAATTTGTGGGAGAAATACCATCATCTGTAGTAGGCTTATTTCTGACGTATCGACTATTCTGGGAATTGCTTCGTTTTCGTATCACGGACTCGGTCAAACCACTTCTATTACTTGCTACTACTTGATCCATTTGGGTCTTGGGTCTTCTCGTTAAGATTAAATCTCAATTACTAGATTTGAGTATTTGAAACGTACGTTATTGAATTTATGAAGAATACAATTCTTCCTCATTACTGGTAATGACCATATGGATCGTTACCTACGCGAGATGGGATTCGCTGGTACTCGTATTAAAGATCTGTATGGTTGTCAATCCAAACTAAAGATCAAGTATAATTACAAAAACATAAAAAACTAAATATTTTACAAATGCTTTGAAGGAAGAACACTAATATTCCATGTCTTCGTCTTCGTCATCATCCCCGCCGATGAACATTAATGTTTCACCATTATCAATCTTCTGCCACACACCGATATGGTCATATTCTAAAATACAGTCGTCGAATTGTTGCACTGTATAGCCTTTAGCAATAACTCTTTGTCTCACGTCTTGCATTGGTAAAGTACGAGATAACCTCGAACCATCACCCATGGCAATATTTCTGATGATTTGATAGATCTTGGATGTAGACGACTCATCTTCTCTAACTTGATCGTCGTTGGTGTACAAAGACGACTTGGAGACTTGGATTAATCTTAACGCTTCGTCGACATCTTCATTTGTAACAATGTTATCAAATCTGATCCGTGCTAGCGCTTGCGACATTCTCAAGATACCTAGCAAGGTTCTGGGTGTAATGTGGGAAAATTTCTTGACCGAACCTTCATTCCTGTGAGATTCTTTTCTCATATTGATATACGATTGAACAACGTAATCGCCGACTTCTTTAGGAACTGTTGGCCTATAAGTTCTGGCAATTGATATGTACTGCCTTATGGTCGACGAGTCTATGGGTTCAAAGTCCATTTCGGGCTGCTTATTATGCATGTGCACGAAGGCAACATGATGTGCTAGCTTTTCGTCAACTTCTCTTGATGGTTGGTCCAACATTAAAAACATGATATCGAATCTGGACAATAATGCAGCCGGTAAATTGATATTTTCGTGCGGTGATAATCTCGTATTATATCTCCCGTACAAGGGATTAGCGGCAGCCAAGATCGAAGTTCTTGCGTTAAGAGTAGTAGTAATACCTGCTTTCGATATCGAAATAGTTTGTTGTTCCATAACTTCGTGGATAGCAGTCCTGTCTGATTCGTCCATCTTATCGAACTCATCTATACAGCAGATGCCATTGTCCGCCAACACTAAAGCACCTCCTTCCAACACCATTTCATCTGTAACTGGGTCTCTCATAACAGCGGCAGTCAAACCAACACCTGAAGAACCTCTACCAGTAGTGTACACAGATCTTGGAGCAATTTTACCAATCGCTTTTAACAACTGAGACTTTGCAACCCCTGGGTCACCCATGAGACAAACATTAATATCACCACGAATCTTCAAGCCGTCACCTATTTCCTTAGTGACACCCCCACAGAGTAATAACAATAAGATTTTTTTAACGTCCAAGTGGCCATAAATTTCCGGTGCAATAGATTTGGCTAACTTGTTATATATTCCACCCTGACTATGTAATTGCAGAACCTTTTCTTGGATCTCAGCCGTAATTTCTAATGATTCGTATTGTTTTTTGTGTTGCGATATATATTGTGCTTCCAAGTAAGTCTCTGTAAGCAACCCAGCCTTCAAAGCTTTGAAACCAGTATAAGGCGAAGGCATAAACACTCCTGATATATCCACAACGTCACCAGGATTCATGCTTCTCACCAAGTCACCATTCACATGGACAGTTAACGCCCTAGGTATATGACCTACTGGAACTTGATTTGACATTTCCTGAATTTTCACTTCTTGAAATGACGAGAATTTCGAAGCCCTCGTTGACATAAATAACTGTCCTTTGTTATTATCTGCTTTACACGTACTGGAGGTGCACTCGGTCAATGGAGTAAAAATCTTGGAGGAAACTTCTTGAAAAATTTCGAACCCACACTTGTCGCAAGTATACGCATTCACAAGCACAGAAGGCTTCACATCTGTGACCCTCGTAACAATACCTCTTACGGTAATAAAATGACCTACGTAGGCGCCCTTCACCTCTCTTACTGCTAAAGGTTTGCCGGCCCCTTTAAAAGTGTCAGTCAAAGGTTTGAAGTACAAATAGTACCGACGAGTCAACTTGGATGGAAACATATTGTCCGCTTGTTGATCTTCCTGCTGTGAATTTTCCTGGATTCCATCGTTATTATCAAAATTATCCCTTAAATTGTTGAACTCTTCGTTGTTTTCTTGCTGTAACCTTAAATTTCTCAACTTTCTCTGGTGCAAGATAACATCCAATACATCATCCCTATAAGAGATATCCTTCGTTGGTTCTGGCATCAACTGGTCGACCACAGAGCTGAATATTTCAATGAACCTATATGTATTTCTAGTAATCTGGTTGATCAACGAACTAGGAGATATCACCGACTGGGACTGCGATTGCACATATTGATTCTCCTGATATGCTTTTAAGTCGTCTAACTCAATATACAACGTACTAATTTCACGATTGGCAATCTTCTGCAAAAGATGCATATATTTAGGTCCCCCAGCGATCAAGTTGTCATCGTCGAAGTCAATTTCCGTCTCGTCACCAGACGTTTTGTAATGAGTTAAAAAATCCTTAATGGAGTTTCGAATTTCGCCATAATTGATATTCAATTGAATGGACGGTAAAACGGTCGATGTGGTGGACATGTTATTATCCCTAGCTCTTATGCTTTACTTTCCACAGCAGCAAAAGTATAAGAAATGCTGATAAAAAGTGGATAGTAAATGAAACTAGAATGAAAAAATTCCTACGCGTTGTAATTTATCCCAAATAGGAAATCACCATAATTAACATGTTAACTGTAGAGATGCAATAATAATTAACATACGGAAGCGAACTAGTAGAGTATCGATCCCACTGCCCATAGTGGCAGTAGTAGCCGTGCGTAATATCTAAAATTCATTATAGCTAATAATCAAAATCAAAAGGTCTTAAAAAAAAATAACATTTGATGAATTGAACAATTAGAATTAAACAGACATCAAATCGACTAGCGCACTAGCCGCAGCACGCTCATCATTCTGGTCGGACTTCGAATGGTCGCGATCGTGACTATCAGCGGTAAGCTGTTCGTTGTTGCGTTTATTACGCAACGATTCAGCCCCCATAGTGGCCCAATCCTCCTCGTCGGTATCGCTCATGTTGCCGCGGCTTTGATGAGACTCGAATTTTACCGGCGGTGACGACTGCATTATGCTATTGGGATGCAAGCTTGATTGCGAATGGAAATGAGGATTTGGATGGGAGTGCTTAGGTAACGACGATGAAAGTGTTGATCTAAGATGCGATTCATTGAAAGAAGATTTTCTGGTGCCAGCAGCAGACATTGTCTTTGCAATACTATCGATCCCATCCGGAGACGTCGTCAAGCTGCTATGAGGGTAGCTTGAGCCCCAGGATGCAATTGGCAGCCCCGATATGGTAGTCGTGACCGGAGGGGGAGGCGAATTTATAGAGACGCTCGAATTCTTGGCCGATGAAAATATGTAGTTGTCCAAATTTTCAATTGAATTGAGCCGCGACCGATTCAAAATGCCCCTATGGCTGTGAGGGTGCGTATGTATATGCTTGGATATGGAGGCAGTATTGGATGACGACGACTTGCGCCGTGATACCCCGGGAGGAGGGGGACTGAATTTTAAGGGAACCCGGTTGGCAAACTTTATGGGAGGAGACTTGTTTTTCACAGACTTGTCGTCCAGATCAAAAGCGAACAATTCGTCGTCTTCCTCGTTCTCGTCGCTGTCGTCGTCGATATCCGCATCATCCTCGACACCCGATAACGCGTAGTCGCTTTCAGAGTCCAGCTCTATTGCAGCAGACTCGTTCTCTATGTTTTCACCGGGCAATTTCACATTGTGCAAATTGGCCTGTCTGTTTGTTATCGACTCTCGTCTCCGGCTGTCCTGGCTCGAAGGCTGTTTCTTTGACCACCCCAACTTTAGTCCTGTTTGGCTCCGCAATTCATTTACGTTTATCTGCTTCTTATCACCATCATCCATGTCGGTCCCTTCAGTCACAATGTACTCGCTGTTGACCTTGCGTACGGCCCACTGGCCCCAGCCTATTTTTTCAAACACCACGTTGTTGACAGGATCAACCTGCTCCATGGCTCCCATAATCAATCGCCGCTGTTTCGACAACGACAACAACTCGAATCCATGCACCTCGAGCGAGAGCTGGCTTGTAATATGCCGAATGGGCAATGGTCCCTTTCGTATCAACAAATTCGCCAATCGGGTCGGTGTTATTTGCGCTGCAACCTGTATCCCTTCGCGAGAAGACGTCGAGAGCGGGTGTTTCTTACCACCCAACCCGTCAGGATTGGGTGGCGAACTCGATGCCCCCTCGGCCCCGCCCCGGCCCTCCTTATCCATATCTGTATCGTGACCCGTCTCGTCCCCAACGGTTCCATTGGGCCCATTTCGGCCTTTCAATAGTTTCGACGTACTTTCAGCCATCGTCATCTTTCTGCTACCGTTGTCGCGTTCTCTTCCGCTACCTTAGTTACCGTATATACCTTCGGAGGTATCTCAATTGGTGCTTTCCCTAGCCAGCTCAATCTCCAGCTAAAATGAAAAAATGACTAACTGATACTGGGGCGTGTGAAAATCACTTTTTCACGCGCGCTCTTGGTTGTGTTAATTATCGTAGTGTATCGTATAAGGTCTGTGATATATCTGCTGGTTATATAGTGTCACTTTTTTTCGGTTAAATGGGGGCCATTTATATAAATCACGTATTCTTGAGTAATGAATGGAATATTATGATTAGTGGCGATCCAAAAATATACAAATAATTGATGTAATAGAAGTAGTGGCCAGGAACAAGTGTATATGTGTTTAAATTTCAGTGTTTAGGTGTGGCTAGCCGCTGGGCGCGAGACATGGTCATTCCGACTCGTGCGGAGGGCAAGCACCGTAAGCTTACGTAAGTTTTTGACAACTGCTTGCCATCCATACACCAAATAACACACCTGTAATGACGGTAATCGACAGCGAGTGAATACGAGAATAGGTGGGGGTAGGAGGGTGTGACGTTGGGCTGTGGCGCTGAGATGTACCATCAGTTTCGGGTGTCTGGATGCAACTGGATAGGTATAGGACCGCTGACTTGTACCATGTGACACGGTGGTGTTATTTACTGGTACGCGCACTACTTTTGTTTTTATGCTTCGTCCCATCCCCAGCAACCGATGCTGAACTAGATAGCCAATGTGGAGGAGTGCGGGAGACGGCACTGTTGTTTTCTAGTTATAGCAGCAACTGCAACACGAAGAGGGGCAGAAGTTGGCCGCAAATTGGCTAGATCAATCGATCAAATTGGACATCAGGCGATCGCAACAGTAATAACTACAGACCAAGACAGCCGTTGTGAAATGGCAGAGGAAGCACCTAAGTTGCCGGAGTCAACGATATCCATGCTTAGGGAATCAATTGTAGCGTATAGTGGCAGAACGGACGTGGGCATCAATGTGTTGGCAGTATATAATGAATTGAAGCAATTGGTGGGGGCCATCGATCTCACGCAGCGACAGCCGCAACCGGTTCCAATGGCGCAAGCGCGCCAGTTGGTAGAAATCGGGAATCTGCTCGCAACAAGTGCAGGCCAACTCGACCCACAATTGCAGTTTATAAAGGCGAAGTATCCCGATAAAGAGTTGGTGGTGATTCCAGGAAGTCCATACAACGTAGTAGCGGAGTGGGTGGGATCGTAGATTCCTACGTACGAATTGCAACGTAACAACAGTTTTTTATATATAAAATATATATAAATTATAAAACATTTCTGTTAACTTCAAAACCTTACCGAAGGCGCTAATTCGGTCATAAACGAAGCCATTGGACGGCCCAACTAATCGTCAATCTGACATGATTACAAAGGGGGGAAGTTCTTGTCGTTGACAGCTGGCTTTTTAGCAGGTGCGGTTGGCTTTCTACCGTTGAAACCACCTCTGTCGCTGCCACCTCTCTTTCCACCTCTGTCGCTACCTCTGTCGCCTCTCTTGTTGAAGCCGCCTCTCTTGGACTCGAATGATCTTGGGTTAGGGTTTTGGTCAACAAAGGTGGCCTCGAAATCTAAAAACTTCTTTTCCTTAGCAGCCTTGGCCTTGGCCTTCTTGCTAACGGTTGGAGCCACGTAATCTTCTTGTTCCTTTTCAACCTTGGTGGCGGCAGCAGACCACTTGCCTTCGTTACCGGCATTTGGAGGTCTGATGATTCTTCTGCCGTCTAATTCGTGTTGCTTCGCTTCCAAAGTAGCAAAATAGTCGTTTAATGATTGCTTAGGCACATTGTCGGTCTCGTCGCTACCTTCAGCCTTTTCGGCTTCAAGATCGTTGGCGGCATCAGTGGCACCTTCCACTTCGGCGTCCACTTCGGTGTTGTTGTCGCCCCAGCTTTGTTTAGCATTTTTACCGGAATCACCCTTGTTAGATCTTGAGTGACGGTCAAATGGCCTCTTGTAGTGTCTCGATGGAGTAGAAGAAGGGCCAGGCACTGATTTGTTGTCTGGCTTGGCCTTGAAGGCTCCTTCGTTACCAGTTGGCTTGGTCTTCTTCTTGGCCTTTGCTGGGTCCGCAGATGGAGGTGGGACATCAGACTTCTTGGACGAGGTGGGGTTCTTAATCACTTCTCTGATTGGAAGCTTTGGTGTCGAGTCGTCTTCAACATCGTTACCCAACAAGTGGTACAAGTTCTATAATTGTTAGTATTTCCATTGCCGCAACTACCCTTGATGACCTCCTCAATTGCTCTCTAAGGGCCAAACCCTTCTCTCACCACTCAATTACTGTATACTTCAAAACTCAGGTACCCAATTCAAGTATATTACTCTCGGACCCATCTAAGGTCCTTCTCTACGCTTACACCGTCCTCTTGAGCACGCTGACTCCGGCGGCTAATTCGCAACTAACCTCACCCTGCAATTGAACAATTTCGGTCGCCACACAGTTTTTTATGGATAGGTTTACTTACTTTGTTTTCGAAAGACATGGTGAATCAAAATCTATCAAAACCTCTCTGTAATTAACGCTGAATTGATGAATTCCAATAATTGCTTGAAAGAAAAAGTTGAAAAATTTTAGCTGACCGTCCGATTCTCAACGTCGAAGTTTGAAGAGCTTTTGTGTAATTTTATTGTTACTCAGGCTAAACGGTGAGTAAATATGTGTATGGATAACAGGTAAGAGCAAACTTCGATAGCTTTGATAGAAGGCCTTCCGATAAGCAAGCTGTAGTCTAGCAAGTAAACAAAAAACGTGAGCAACACATTCATTAGTAGTATATAGTACAATTGAAAGGGCGAGGTTCCGTGGACACATTACAGGAACCCGAGACGTACAAAATATAAAATAAAAAATGAATGAGGATGAACTGAACAGACTGGACGAAACTATCTAGTTAGCTGTAGGGGAGACAAAAGTGTCACCGACGCGAGCCAAAAACGACTGAATTGCCGCACGAAGATCGGGAGTCATGCTTCTAGAGAAAAGCTTCAATGTCAATTGATACATGACGGGCCCATAGTTGACAAAGTCGTCTTCGTCAAGTTCAACGAAACCCTGAAAGATTTCAACGATCACAGGTTTCCAGGTTGAGATGTTACGCTGCTGGTTTGTTTCGTCGAATTCGGAGTAGCGCTCGGTAATGGCTGTGCAAAGAGGCACGATCGACTCGATGATGGACTTTTTGCCCGGGCCGTCCGTTTTGTCGTCGTCGCAATACATGCGAAACATGATGTTGAGAAAAACGGCAGACGAACTCGACTCCTGTTTCAAAAGGTTTGGTAGACGCTCGATCACACCCGCGTTCCATAACCGGACCCTTAAATCGTAGTTGTCGTTGAATCTCTTGGCGAACTGGTAGCTATCGTGAAGAAGAGACGACATCTTGACCAAGTATTCGTGGGGCACTGCTTCGTAGAATGTGTCGTTCTCGAAGAGCTCTGAGAGTGTTTCTATCATCAACAATTGCAATACGCACTTGACCACAATCGACGACTTGTCCTTAGATTTCTGTAACCTGGCCTCAGTGGTGTCGAAGACGTGAGCCGAGTTGGGGCTTTTGGGCTGGTCAATCTTGTCCAAATCCAAATTGGATCCAACATCACCTATTTCGTAATCCTCCTTGACGTTATGCAGGTGTCTTGATACCCTCAAGGGATCGGAAGTAAAAAGCTCTTTTGCAGTGGTCAAACCAAATAGGTCTGCAAACGCGTTGCTTATCTTCTCCCACTGCTCGTGATTAAACTTCGTTGCATTATCAATTAATAATGTATGCAAACACGATCTTCCAATTCTTGCAATTGTATCATTTTCCAGGCAAATACAAGAGGTAAGCAAATTCAAGTATCCACTCAACAACCTGCCTAGAGCATCGAAATAATGGGTGAATAAGGTGATCATATTTCTCAAGGCTTGAATCAATGTAGTAGAGAGCCATACCGATAACTTATCATTATCATCAACGTTATTCAATTCCCAGTGGTTACTTAACACACTAAAAATGGGGAATAAGAGTTGATGGCATATGAGATCCCAAAAGTCAAACTCGAAGTACTCTCCGTATTTCAGTAGAATATCAAACAAATAATTCAAAGCTCTGGACCTAACTTCCAACTCTTCACCAGTCATGATGATATCATGGAAACCAAACAACACGGGGAACCATAATTTGACCAAATTATCATTTTTGGTCGCCACATTCTGATCTTCCACGTCCTTATCGACAGCTAAGGTCTCAGTGTTATCATCGAAACTGATACGAGCAATCTGAGCTATCAATTTCAGTAACACGTCCAACGATAATAAACTAATTTTCTGGAATCGTTCATTCTTAGATAGTTCGGTGAAACAAATAACCAAATCAGCAAAAGACTCCTGAGCACGTACCTCTGATATATATTCTTTATTAATCCAAGTGGCCATCTTGAAACTTTTATAGACCAATGCCTCCTTGTTCTCTTTAGAAGCAGCAGATAAAACCCCGAAAATCGTTTTCCACCCTGACTTGATCTTTGCTGCCTTGGCTAAAATCATATTATTGATACATTCGAGGATCATATCCTTAACTTCCAAAGAATCATTATGGATGATGATATGTTCAAAAGGTTTTAAGAATTCCTTTTGAAATTTGAAATGTGATAACTCATCAATCTCCAAAAACCTCATCGATAACTGCCTTAACGAATCCAAAGCGAAAAAGACGACTGCCAGATTACTATGGCATCCCACATTGTTGAAAGTCTCCCCCATTATAGCCCATAACTGAGACCACTCAAGACGAATACGACTCATGTTATAGTAACAGATATCAACAACTTTTTGCAACGAAAACATTCTAGGATTGTTGCTCTGACCGGAAGACTCTATTTCCTCGGACGACACCTTGGATAAGGCCTTGACAAATTCAACAATGCTCTCACCAGATAAATTCGCACTGTTAGTGAAAACTTTATCCATAGCAACTTCGAGTTCAGTCTTGGTGAGCAACAGAGCCACTTGGTGGTTCAAGTGTTGGTTGTGGAACTTATTCGAGGCAACTTGTGATGCACTACTTGTAGAAGTGAACAGGCTGAAGAAACTTGATGCAGCGCTAGCTGCTGTACTATCGATAGATGATCTGTTAACAAGCTTGGCAATCGAAACATCAGGTATCGAATCTTGGTCGACTCCTTGAGCTATTAATTGTAATCTCTCTAACTGAGAGATAGACGTTAACACTTGAATCCATGATGATTTTAGAGAGTTAGCTTCTGAGACGGAGACCTCTAGCATAATGTAAATCGCCTCGACATTTTTCTGTTTCATTTCCTGAAAGTTGTTCAAATTTTGAAATTGAACTAAAGCCCCAATAAATGAAGTTCTTGCATAGTCTAAATCGAACATGCAAGCAATCCTAATCGATAGCTTGATTCCTTCTAAGCAAGTTTTGATGATGTATTCTTCATCGTATTCCTTGAATGGGGGAGTTAAGCCTGCCAAAATAGACATCCATAAGGTATCGAAAATCGATTTCACATGGTGAACATGAGATGCTACGTAGAAAACACCGCCATTAGAATCATCTGATTTCAATTTTCTACCCAAGTTTCTAACCAATTTTTCAGTCTTCGTCGACATTTCTTTGGAGGCATGGATATATGCCTCACGATTCAAATCTCGACCGCCAAATAAACCAATTGAAGGAGATGAATGAGGTAGGGAGGCATCTCCTGATAACAAGGCCGCGTGTTGCTCAGATTGTAACTTGATCTCATTGGCCAGAATTTCATAATAAATGTCCTTCAAAAACTCATGCGGTAAGTCCTTTCCATCATCTATACCAGAATTATTCATAATAAAATTATCAAGTGTCATTCTGGTTTTGACTTGGGGGGAATGCAAATCAGTGTTGAGTAAAATAACCGAGTATGCCAATACATACGCAGCATCAGCATTCGCGAAAAGGGTCGGATTACCCAAAAGGTACCTTTCGGCGAATTTCAACATAAATCGATCTATCTTCTGAGCTTCACCCGGTAATCTGAACGACTGCAAGAACCTCCTCATAGCGTCTACAAAATTTGTGTTAGTGAAATCCATTTGATCAACGAAAGCATGCATTATAGCGATATTTTGATCGTCACCATCACCTAGAAATTCACCAATGGTTGCTTTATCCAAGCCATCAGTCTCTAGCAAAAATACTGCGATGTCCCTGGGGTCATTCGAGGGAAGAAATTTATGCTGCAAGAAATATGAAAGACCCTTTTTCGCTTTCTGGTTAAACTGCCTGATCCCTTCTAAAAACGCTTTCTTACGTTGTTTCAAATTTTCGAATTGTTCGGGATCATCAGTTTCGTTCACGTCGCTACTCGCTGCACCATTAATGAATGAGGCGTTACGAGAATTGTTGATAGTGGAATTGTTGGAATCAAGAGTATTCGATTTTTCCATGTTGAGGGATAAGCGTGAACCATTCTGATTAATACTTCCGCTTTTCAGTCTTGAATTATTAGATATCCCCTTTTGAGCCCAGGAATACAAAGATCTCAAAAATGCAACTGAGCAGCCAATCGAAGTCATCTTCAATGCATACTCCAACGGGAAATGGGCATATATATCAGGCTCTGGAGGCTTTGACGACATCGTGCTGCTGGTTAAATTAGCTATCTTGCTTATATCATAAACTGATATTCCCTTTCTCCTATTCTCCATGTAAGCATTTTTTTGTTGAGGTGTCACTTCTATCCTAATCAATGAAAGCTTGGTTAAATAATCTATTATCTTCTCACAGATATTTGGCATAGTACTATCGCAATCATAATTCAAATAAAACTCTATGATACATCTGGAGTCATTGCAAAGCTTTTCAATAATAGAAAGTAAGTATCTCTTTTGATGAGCAGTGGAGGTCTTCATTTCTGCCACAGGAAAATAGATTTCGTCCCAAAAAACAGGAATCTCCCTTTTAAACTCCGAGCGTAAATTCGAAATAATTAGCCAGAATATTTCTAGTGAGAGCTCGAAAACTGGTGCCAAAGATGATGCTGCATTTCTGGATAAAGATAAGCATAAATACTGTCTCACGGCATTAATCAACCTAGTCTGCTCATTGGAGTAGGATGATAGGATAACGACATCATGGCTCAAAAAGATTTCAATATGTTCTTTGAGAACAGTGTGAATGATATGTAATGATAGTAACTTAGACCTCACTGAATGGGATTTCATATCCACCGTCTCAGATTCAAGCGGCTTCACGGAAAGCTTACACATTGCTCTGAAAATTAAAAAAGCGTCTTTCACGACCAAGTCCTCGTCATTTTCTGTAGCCTTATTCGCTTCATCCACGCGTTCATTGTCATTACTAGCACTTATTTTTTCCAAATTTTCTAAAGTAAGCCTTTCCTCTGTAGTTTCGTCAGGCGTGTTGAAATCTTCTTTGCTCGAATTCTGCGGTGATTTGATGTTCGAATTGCTATTTTGTTTACTTAATCTATGTTTCATAGCCGCCGAATCATTAATTCTTTGGAATATGGCGCCAATCACTTGAGTCAAAATACCTTGTGCAACGGCTTGATTCCTGCCATTCAACGAAAATATGAAGACGTTGTAAATCTGTCTCACGGCCTTCAAAAGTGAGGCACCGTGGCAAGGCATAAGTAATATACTGTGCATTAAAGCACGGACGACTTGAAGTTCTACTTCGGGCTCGGTACCTTCGCCCTCGAAGCACGATGATATTGTATCGACTGCAGCATCCGTGAGTTGGACTTTTTCACGCTCAGTATCAAACACAGCGAAATCAAAAAGCTTGATAAATAGATCAATTGCCTTCGCTTTGAGTTCACTACCACCCTTTTCGCAAATAACCTTCAATGCTTCGAGTACGACTACGTGATCTTTAGATCCAGCGTTGATAGACTCGAGTGCCTTCTGCACAGTTTCCTTGAGCGCATCATTCTTTTTCGCTTCTTTACTGGTAAGGATCAAATCGAACGTCTTCTTAAAGATCTGGCTGTTATCGACAGTGGCGTTCGAATTTAGTGACATCACTGACTGCTGATGTGAATGCGTGTTGGTAGGTGTGCGAGAGGAAATAGATGCAACCCGCAGTTGCGGTACGCTTCCCGACGCAATAGATTCCTGATCCTCCAGAGTTTCCTTCGCCGTATTTTCGTCATGTACTTCAATTTCGGGATTTGAGTTTTCAACCGGCGCCTGTTTCCCTGTCGGCATGTTCTCCTTTGACTCGTTGTTATCGAGTTTTTCCTTCGCTCCTTCCTCATTGACTCCTACTTTTTCAGCCTCAGTCGACTTGCCTTGTGCTTCTTTTTTACCGATTTCCTCTGATGTTCCCGTATTACCCGCCACCTCATGAGTCTTATTGTCACCATTCATGTTTTGGTCGGGTTTTTCAAACTTGACTTTCTCTGAATTGCCTCCATTTTCTTTACTTTCCTGAGACATTATTAAAGCATCTATCACTCCTACCAGTTAAATTAGAAAGAATACACCAATATCTTGTAATAAAGAAGTATCTCCACTAGCTGTTTATGCTTTTCGACTAGTAAAATCTACGTTGGATCGGCTCAAGGCCAACTTCACCGGTCGAATCGTGCACGACCTTTTCTCCTTACCGCTATCAAAATGTTTATCTATTGAATACGACCAAATGAAAGCTGAATGAGTGATTAACTAATTATACGTTTATATGTATACATTTCGCAAAAACAAGAAGAAACTCGTATAGCAGCATATAAAAAAACCTAAAACTCGCTCAAGGCAACAGCAGTAGCCTGAAAATCGTCATGAGAAATCGAAAGATTGATCTTTTTCACACCCACCGAAGCGGCAGCCTTCTTAGCGGAGTCATGGAATATCACTTGAGGGGCACCATTGGAGTCACGAGTAATTTCGATATCGATCAATGAAGCACCGGCACCTTGCGACTTGATGCCCAAGGCCTTGAAAACCGCCTCTTTGGCGGACCATGTACCGGTGTAGGACGCCTGAGGGCTGGAAGATTTATCGCAATAGGCACGCTCTTCAGCAGTAAAGTTTCTTTCGATAAAAGTCTCATTTTCCAAGTTTAAGGAAGAAAGAAGTTCGACGTCGACTCCAACACCCTTAGATGACTTGTTCAAGGCGCTCAAGGCTTTACCGGTCGAATGAGCGACGTCACTGACGTAAGACTTGCCGGACTGGATCGACTTCTTAGAAAAACTGTGGTTCTCTTTACCGGAGTAGCCAGAATCGACACGAGCCATAGGGTCTAAGTAAACTGGCTGCTCTAAATCGTCGGCGTAAGGAGCATGGTCCTTGGCAACGAACATAGTGTTACGTGTGATGGCATTGTGCATGTAACGGTAAGCACGCTTGTTACGGGCGTTTACTTTAGTGGCATATGACTCGTAGGTTGCACGGTCCAAGACTCCGAATAAGTAGTCGGGGTGCACCACAACAGCCTGGGCTCCCTTCTGGCCGAAACCGAAAGAAGTAACCGAAACAGCCTTAACTCCATCAGTTTGAATGGATCTAGATGGGTACAAGACATATTCATAATCTTCCAATACTTTATCAACATTGTCGGCGTTACGGTTACCTGGAACAAGTCCACTGTTCAAGATTTGAATGGCACCATTCAACATCCACGCACCAGCGGCGCCCTTTGGATGACCAGTGAGGTATTTCTGGAACACACCGAAAACTGGGTTACCTTCGCTTCTACCCAAATGCTTCATCATTTCATTTATGGTAGCAGATTCATTCTTGTCATTAGCAACAGTAGAAGTACCGTGGAATGACGCAACTCCAATATCATCGATAGTCAAGTTGAACGATGCTAAGGCTCCTCTCAAGGGAGCGATTCTTGGATCAGACTTATAAAAGTTGTTACCCCATTGGTTCTTGGCATCAGAAATTTGACGTTTTGCCTCACGGTGAATTTCCTCTGTACGTTCACTGAAGAATTCCGATTCTGAAAAGGCCTCACCTAATTCTTCTCTGGCCAAGTCAACCTCATCATTCAAGTACTCGATTTCACCTTCTTCCCAACACTTGATTTGTTGTAAACGTTGCTTCAATTGGCGAGCTCTATACTTAATATTCAACATTGGTGATGGATACTTTAAGTTACCATGGTGCTCACGAGCAGTAGTGAGAATACCCTTTCCAGGAGCTGGGACCGATCTGCCTATTTTGTCTGAAGCAGTGGCCGACATAGCTAAGACGGCATAGATTGGAACGCCCATTCTAATGGCCAAATCCGCATTCATGATAACTTGGATACCAGAACCTTGTGCTTCCATGAAACCGTTTCTAGTGGTTGTAGAAGGTCTTGACATTTCCTTTGGTGTTCTTCCGTGCTCAAATTCCTTATCAGAATTGGAAGTGGCGTTCATGTTAGCGAATTCGTAAGAGCCTTCCTCTTGGAAATCATCATAACCACCAACCATTACTACCTTGGCTTTACCCGATAAAATAGTTTCAATACCAGTATCAACGGACTCAATAGCGGTGGCACAAGCTGCTACTGGTGTCTTAATTGGACCTGAAGATGATAATAACAACATGTTAACCCACGCGGACATAGTATTAATAAATGATTCTTGCAAGATATCATTTTGAACTGGTTTATCAGCGAATCTATCCCTAAACATACCACGCATAGCCGAGACACCACCCATACCAGAACCTGAGCAATTACCGACTTCAGAAACGTGCACGTACTTGTAAAATTCATAAGGGTCAGTAATACCGGAAGATAATAATGCCTCAACAGTTGAGACCAATACATACAACGTAATAGGATCAACTTGATTTATAGTATCTTCCGAGATACCGTAACGACGAGCATCCCAGCCAGTTGGAATTTGGCCTGCAACGAGACGATCAAACCTTAATGCTTTTGGAACGAATAAAGTAGCCCCTTTAAGGAACTTGACGGTGTACTCTCCAGAATCTTCGATTTCGAAGATTTCGCACTTCTCGCCGTGCTCCAACTTGTACTGTTCCGCTGTTTCTTTGGATGTTTCAAAGGAGTCCAAATCATGCTCTATGACAACTTCTTGTATCATTTGTTTCTTCTTTGGATCGTAGCCGTTGAATAATTCAGGTTCGATCAAACGGATACCAGAATGCTCCAAGATTTCTTCTTCGTACTTGCCCTTGATATCCTTGTCCTCGACTGGTTGTTGCGTCTTTGCATCTATCCATCCACAGTATGGCTTGCCCTTCAAGTTACCATTGTGATACTTGATCAAACCCATAATCCAAGCCATTTCAATACAACCTTCCAAGGAAAATTCACCGGTTGCTTCCATTTCCCATCTGGTTCTAGCATTACCCCAAGGGCCTACTTCTGCGAACCCTGTGACAACTACAACACTCTCTAAATCGAGCATTCCCTCTAAATCTGAAGCGACTTCCTTAATTTGTTCGTACGGCTTCAAAGTTGGAAAGTCAAATTTCATATTAGACCTTGGTTGAACGGTAACATGTGCATAACTTGCATCAACTTGTTCCCCGTTAATGACCTTCTGCTCAATGGATGATTCAATTGAGACAGCTCTTCTAATATCAGCAGTTTCAGTCAACTCGGTTCTCAACTTGGAAGTAAATTCTTTCAAGTTATCAATGAATTGCAAGCCACCATTCAAATCGGCCACAACAGGCTCTTCTTGACATAATTGAATGATAGAAGGAGTCAACAAACCTAAAATGTTGAAGGCCATCTCCTTTTGACTGAAAGTTCTAACTCCGAGTTTTTCAATGCCTTCAGCGATGATATTGTTACCACTCATCAATCCGGTACCTCTGGTCCAACCAATGATAGCTCCACAGATTGTTAATTTAGAGCCCCAATCTTCCGAATACCACCTATTGAATAATGTTTCCAAAGAAATTTTAGATTCGGAATACAAACCATCAAACCCAAATGTTCCATGATTTGGAGAAAGAGGCAAAATACACTGAGCTGGTCTGGTATCGGTAGTTTTCCTTAATTTAATAGCACCCAACATTCTCAAAACATTAGTTAACATAATTCTGTGCGCCAATTCAGACTTCGAGTCAATATTATCAATTCCATTACCATTCTCTGGAATAGCAGCGAATGGAATTACGACATCCAAGTCCCAGCCTAAGCCACCCTTCTTTGGTTCATTGTATATGTAGTCAACCAAAGATTCAATGTCTTGCTTGGAACCTTGGTTAAATGGAACAACAATTAAAGTGGAGCCCGCAGAACCGTATCTGGAGTACATTGTTTGGTAATACTCTGTTACCTTCTTAGAGAAACGAGAGGTGGTGACTATAACTTTAGCCCCTCCACTAATTAACCCTTGAAGAATTTCGGCACCAATGGATCCAGCACCAGCACCAGTGACCAAAACACATTTGTCCTTGAACGTCAAACCATTAACTGCTCCGCTTTCCAAACCGTCCAAATAGACAGAAGATAATTTATGATCGTAAGCCCAGTGGCCAGACTTGTTTTTCTTCTGCAAGTTCAAAAATGGAATAGTTTCTGATGGGATGGTGGAGGAAACTGGCTCCAAAATTGAGGTTTTGTCTGGCAAGGAAGCAATTTCGTCATCTGAATTGCTGCCGGAAGTGGACAACTCGTATTCATCAGTTGGAGTATTGGATCCAGTCTGGACGAATGACTTTGTTGCTCTTGACACTTCAATTTCGTTGGAAGATTCAACATAATTGATCAATTGATTGTATAATTGGTCAACATCAAGCTTAGTAGTTTTAGAAGCTTGCTTTGTGATAGCCTTGTATACGCGGGCCAAGTCCTCTTGTATTGTAGGATGAGACTTTTGCTTCGTCATTTCACCCCCTTGGGCCATCTCATAAACGTACTGTTCGAACTTTCTAACAGCATCTTTGTTCACTTCCTGGTAGTTTATCTTACCCTTAGCATCAATGGTAGTAGAAGGACCAGTGATTTTGCTGACATCTTTATAAACTGGGTTCACATTAATGGTTTGTTTACAATTGTCGATCAATTGCTGGCCTAACTTCTTGGCAAGCTTATATGTTTCCCCCTTGTATTCTGGGGTATGGTCAATATGGTATTGCATGAACTTAATCAAAGTTGGATTCGAACGATTCATGATTTGGATACACTGGCTGATAGTCTCTCTGTCAATCGAAGTCAATTTTCCAAAAATAATATCAAAGTACATGGACAACACATCTTGTCTCGCCCAGTTCCAGTAGGAGTCGTAAGTCCTTGACTTCAAAGGAGAAAACGTTGGTTTGATACCATTGGCGTAAGCTTCTCCATGTTCTGTTTCCCATAAATCCAATTCCTTCTGTAACACAGCCGATGCTTCTTTCTCCTTAATATAGGACTTGGCGCCTTTATTCAAATCAACTTGCAAGTACCTGGCCAACACTTCTAATTGTTGCTTCACTAATTTATTGTTCTCTGCTCTCACCGCATCTAAAGCAGCACTGTCTACAACAGCACCACCGGCTCCTTGTCCCTGTCCTTGAGCCGATGCCGACGCTAAGGAAATACCGGCAATACCAGCATATTTGTTTGCAATAGTGTCCAAATATTCTTTAGCCTCAGCGTCTGAACCCAATCTACCTGATGGTTCTTGGGTTAATGCTAACAATAAAACCGAGTCCTGTCTCCCGGTCCCGAGCCCATACCGGGTCTCCAAGTATTTCCTCGCCACAGTTAAGGAAAATCCACCGGGCATCTTTGACGACATTAATCTCCCCACTAACGAAGTGGAAGTCTTCCCTAAGGAGCCGCTGAAAGTATCCTGGAATTGTTCCGCCAACTCTTCCAAGGGGGTATCTTCTGGTTTTTCTGGGGTCGAGCCAAACTCCTTACCCAAGTCACCCAAGATTTCGTTTTGCACGGTAGATTTACCACCAACCAAGTCCTTGATGGCCTTCGTCATAGGAATAGCGTCGAGCGATTTTTTCAACTTCTGTGCTACCAAAACTTGCAACAACAACGCCGCCTTAACTGGCTCGTCTGGAATCGATGCCGCTGGGCCCGCTGGAGAAGCTGCTGCTGGGGCCGCTGCTGGGGCTGCTGGAGCCGCTTCTGGGGCTGCCGATGGAGCCGACCCGCCACTAGGGGCTACCTCTTTCTCGGGAGGCGCAATGTCAGCAGGATCTGGCGTATAGTAAATTTCCTTTGGATCCTTGCTGTAACACAACACTTGACGCTGCAACGATAACGCCGCATCGTACGACTCGTATTTGGCCTTGATTGTGCGCGATGCCATTCCCGACAACGTAGGAGAAGGTCCGATCTCGACCACCCTCTCTGTATTGTGCTGTTGCAAAAACACATCCTGTGTTTCAATCCACCTAACTGGCGATGCAAACTGATATGCTAACAATTCCGTCAACAACGTATGCGACAACTCTTGTTCGATTTCTGGACGCATTGTGTATCTTGTATTTCTCTATCACACTCCCTAAAACTCCTAGTTCAAAAGTTGAACGATTGCTAGATTATTGTGTGTACTCCGGAAAAAAAAATGCCATTTTATACATTAGCCGCCAATATATATCAATATAAATTCTATAGAGGTTGTTGGTGGTTGAGGGCCAAAATATTATTCCTCAACATTTGAGTTGCAAAATCAGTCAACGTGACACAAAGTCAACGTCGCTAATTCTAGTGCACCACCGTCGCTAAACACCGGACGCATCCAGGCGTTAGGAGGCACTACTGGATCGGCAGGCGACCGCGCGAAATCCCAACAATTTGCAAATGGTGGGCGTGGCGGACACGAGATGTCATATGCCTTGTTGGGATATCCTGCCGCTAGGGCGTCGCGACGGTGCCAACGTTTGGTTACCGAGCCATTACCCGGCTCGTTGTGATGGGTGAATAGCCTATGAGCAAAATTTTAATTTCTTTCTTTCATACCAAGAGAAGATTGGTAGCTTAAATGCTATAGAAGTTACGGAGGCTATAGAATATGTGCAATAAATGACATGTATCAAGTTGTATCTAGCACTTGCACTTTGGCTGGTGTTTTGTAGTATATAGTGATATTCCAAGACGTTTGCCTTCTCATCTACCCTGATTATATTCGGTTATTTTCAGTTTAAAGTGGTTTACGAGAACACTTTCGTATATTGGTAAATTGAACCGATCATTTCCACCCTGTTCGATGCCTGGGCTTCCTTTGCCTAGGATGATTGTGTCAAAACGGGACTATAACATGATCTACATTTTGTGCTTTTTCTCAGTAAGACATAGCGATAAACTGGGTTTTGCTGTCACACCGGACCGCTGAGTATACCCAAATCTAAATGCTTGCTTAAAACCTTACTTGGACTGCTTCGTATCATTTCTCTTATGATGGCATAACCAGAATTGCCAGTTTCCGCCAAATTGTCAATCATGTTCAACCTGTACCCGTTCTGTCCATTTTTGTCAATTTTTGTCAGTTTTTGTCAATCTCTAGCTAAATTAGCATTTCTACATCCAGCATGTGCGTGTTTGATCTCTTGACACCACACATAAATGCTACAAGTTTTAGCCCAGCGCTCATGTTCACCCTTCCCTTGGACTTACGAACACATCGAAACCATCTGCTTGTCTTTGAACCCCACTCCTTACATAACCACCACCAGCTACCCTCTTGTTCTTCACTGAATCCCATTCCCGAGCATTTTGGTCAAACCATCCACGTGACCGCTTATCGGCCCTTATCGTACTCATTTTACTTAAAGTTATCTATTATGAACAGCTTACTATAACCAAGGCAACGTTACTACGACAGCAGGTACACATTTCGTATAATATTCAAGGCCATAGACTCCCACGGGTCTTGACAAACACTATCCGAGCCCTGAAAAGTATTGCTACTGCGGCTACTATGCCAGAATACGCTAACGACCAGATTAGAATAAACAAGACGTATGTATATTTGTATGGGTGGAAAATAGGTCAAGCAAGTACTAACAAGTATCAGCCATGCTACTCCTCGAAAAGGATACAAATTGGGTACAGCGTCGGCGGCGTGGGAAAAAATAAAGCTGGCAACCGCTCCGTCCCAGGAGGGCATAGAAACTGAGAATGGCACGGACAGCGGGAAACACACATTTGTTGAATCGGGCATAAATGGCGAGTTGTTGATTATCTACCCTAGTGAACACATTCTAGAGGTGTGGGACTGGGTTCCGCCCAACGAAGAGAGGGCTTATCTAGATACTTGCAGCGGAGACACGGTATACCTACAAAGGCAGTATGAGTTAGGGGCTCCATTTACAGGATCAGCAGGTCCCAAAACGAAACTGTGGCAAGAAGAAAATTCTCTGAGATCAATTGAGCTACTGAAGTTACTAAACTGTTCTGTTGCTAAGGGATATAAGCTATTACTTTTGACAAGGTCATCAGAAACATCCTACAGTTTAGAGATACATACAGCGAATAAAGAAGCAAGGACATCTGTTGAGCAGGTGTTACCACTTCCGAGCATTATGCAAGAATCCTCAAAGGGACTTGAATTTACAGTAAAGTCGAGCAGCAATTTCATAGTGGTGGCAAATAATGAGGGTTTCTTGTATGTTTTCAAAGCGAATCAGGGGAAGTTTTACCCTGGGAATTTCGATTCCAGCTTGTCGCTGGTGAGAAAAAGCTCATGCCAGCCCGTTATTAATGAGCATCATTTGTCAAAACTAGCAGATGAAGAGATTATATTCAAAACAAGTTGTTTTGACGGTAAGCCAATATTTGATATCGTCGGAAACTGGGTGGCCTATTGCCCAACAAAATATGAATATAATCACTTAAAGGTAGTGAACAATAGCAATGATAAGATGATGAATAGGTGGGAAACCACCAATATTGATCCTATAGCCACAAACATGGAAAAGAACTATTCTCTAAACCGCACATCCATATTCACTCCGGTCAAGTTGCCACCACTAGGCCCGTTGTTGAACAGAGTTATATCGACTTTGTCCAATAATGCTCTTGATGGATTGCTCAAACTTTCGGAACTAAGTTCTAATAAGCTAAGATATTACCTTAACAAAGACAAGGATTTGGACCTTAAAGATGGAGATCGAGATATGATTCAGTCTTTAAACACATTTGGTAGGTCGCTTGGAAAGGCCTTATATTCGACAGCATCTACAACTGTGTCAACAATTCAGAAAAAAACTATGTCACTCAAGCCAAACAGTAATCAGTTGCTCAAAGTAGTTGACTTATCTAACGATAAAACAATGGCCATATTCAAACCACCAGGAGGTATATCAAACTTATCCCTTTCACCATTTGACTTGCAATTAGTTCATTCTAATTACAGAGGAGACAACTTCTTCATGTGGGACTTGTACAAATTACCCAATGAAATTGCCCTTATTGGAAAGTTCAATAGGGGCAAGACTTCCGCTATCATAAAAGAAATATTCTGGTTTATCAATCATTATGATAGCACGAGCATAATCCAGGGTAATAATTTAGGGTTTGGCTGCATCACCAAGTCTTCTGGATCGGTCCATTGGTTCAATATAAATTATTTGTCTGGTAACTTGGCAAATAACTTGCCAAACAACCTAACCAAAGATACTCTGGAAACTTTGACTCGTAACTTACTGGATCATTTCTTGGATTCATGGGTGCTCTCGTCAATTAATGCCACCAAGTTCATAGCACTACCAAATATTGCTAATAACATCAACTGCAAGTACAAATCAGACTCGAAGTTCATTGTGAACCAATTAGCGATATTGGATACAATGAATCAAGTCAAATTAGTGTCGCCGTTAAATGGTAATAATCTCTTCAAGTACGAGATGTCTTCCGTGGCAGTGGATAAGACTGTCGTAGATGAAAGACGCCTACACGGTACAGAGATTCCGGCAGTCCGCAATGATGGCGACGAAGACGTTAACTCAATTATACCTTTATCGCAGGCTGAAATTGAGACTTGTGGACCATACTTGAACTTGATAAACAACAAGGATATCCAAATATCAACCTATGGTTTCACAGATGTGTCAAAGACAGATTTCGAGAACTTTTTGTGCACATATAGCGAGTTTGGAGACGCCGTCCCTGAGGAAGAAATTGAGTTCAACGACAAAAGGACATGCACTGATGGATTTACGTACCAGTTAAGCGAGGGTTTGCTTGTGGACCAGGACCACCTTGATGGATCTATGAACGGCTTGAACGATGCAAGCCTCCTCTTACCTCTCGAGCCCCAATAGCAGGCCCTGTTGGTCGCTCCTACACATACGAAGGTACCTGAATTATTTATTAAACTTGATTGCAAATAAATACAAATAGTCTTGCCACCACAGTAAACCCTGTAGATGGTGATTTTCCAGTAATCATCCACCACTCGTCTTAATATAAACGTCTTAGAAAAAGATTCTGATGAGCTCTAACACTGCCCCTCCGCAGACCAAGAATAACAACACAAGCAACCACGTCTTCGACACAGGAAACTCAGTCTTCTTCTGTTGGGCCCGGGGCTTTCCCTGTTTCTTAGTATTTTGTTTCGCCCATTTTGCGTTCGCTGCTCTCTGTTTAGGTGTTTGTTGAGCCTTTTTAGTTAGTACATGTTCCACCACGAGTCATCATATCCATTATTCGTTCCATTATAAGTCCACACTTCCAATCTTCCGCTATTAGTGCTCTCCTTTGCCATGATCCACATACCATATTACGAATTACTACTATAAGTCAACATGTTGTATTATTCTTCCACTAGGGCTACGTGTAGATCAAATGCGTATCGAGCCACCTCAGGCGCGGATGACTCGCGCACTCACGGGTTGAACTCGGGCTCTTTATTTCACATCCCATTCATGGGCCTCGACCCATCTCACTGCGCCCTCCATGTATACCCTGCTTTCCCTTTTACCACCAGAATCTCAAACTACATCCAGACACCTAGGCTTAGGCTTGCCCAGGCAGATCTGGCCATACATAGAGGCGACAATCGCTTACTCATAAACTTTAAAGCAATTTCTAAGGCATATATCGAACGAAAAAGTTGTACCTACTCGCAATTGACAGTAGGTTCGGCGTACTAATGATAAAAATATACCTATATACATTTTCTTGTCATTGGCAAAACTAGACCACACTTAATTGCTTCTAACGTCCAGATACGAAGCGGTAGTCAGTGAGGTCGGCGAACAGAGCCGATTATTTCAGCAAAAAGTGTTGCATTCTCCACACCCCAGATTTTTAACCGAGGTCCACCAGACATATAAATATAAATCTAACCCCATAAAAAGTGAAAAATATCTTACGGAACAGAATTTGAACAAGAAGAGACCCCAATCCTTAAGTTTTAGAGATGGCAGCGTTGTTTGAAGATAAACCAGAGCACATACGTGACTTGATTGAAAAAGAGTTACCCTTTGACCAAGGATCGACGTGCGATGCAATCGCATTGCCCAATAGTGCCAAAAAGGGCTACTCAGCAGTGTACAGAAATAAATTTAATCCTAGCAAGCTATATGAAGCTCCACATCCGGCATTGAGCACTTTGGACGCGCTTTTTGAGTACGCAGCCAGTATTTATTCTGACGAAGAATGTTTTGGAACGAGAAGGCCTCAGGTTGACGGTACGATGGGGCCGTTCGAGTGGGAAACGTATTCGCAGGTTCAGACGCGGAGACGCAACTTTGGAGCAGGACTCTTCTTCGTGTTGAAGAATAACCCTTTCAAGACAGACTCGTCTGCGCACCAGAAGATTGACGATCATGTCGAGAACTCAAGCAACAATGAGTCCTTTATTGTATCAATTTTTTCACCAAATCGGGCCGAATGGGCCCTCACTGACTTGGCCTGTATTGCGTACAGATTGACCAGTACTTCGTTGTATGATAGCTTGGGTCCTGAGACGTCAAAATACATTTTGGAATTGACCGAAAGTCCTATTGTTGTTTGTTCCAAGGACAAATTGGTCGGGCTCATCGAGTTGAAAAAAGCACATCCCGAGGCATTATGCAATCTCATCACCCTTGTGTCCATGGATCGGTTGGATCTTGCTAGTCCTGCGTCTGAGGATTACGGAGTCACCCAATTGGCCAAGGAGAACAAGATCACTCTCTATGATTTTGAAACAGTGGAGAAATTAGGTGAGATATATCCTGTGACCGAAATCCCTTCCACACCAGACACCTTATACACCATCTCTTTTACCTCCGGTACTACGGGAGCAAACCCTAAAGGGGTTGAATTGACCCATCGTAATGCATTGGGTGCTGTTACTTTCTGCATGACGGCTCTAGAAAAAGCTGACAAGGCCAAAAATTATTGCTTCTTGCCCTTAGCTCATATTTATGGAAGGATGTCTTTAGCATTCTCGCTTGCTAGAGGTGTAGCAGTTGGGTTTCCCCAATCAGCTTCTCCATTAACATTGCTAGATGATACTAAGAGTCTCAAGCCAAGTGTCTTAAGTTTGGTTCCTAGGGTGTTCACTAAACTTGAAGCTGCTATCAAAGCTCAAACAATGAACAATGACGAGAAACCTATTTTGAAAAGCATTTTCACCAAAGCAATTAATACCAAAATGGAATTGCAAAGTAGAGAAGATTTCCTGGAAGGTCGCCATTTCTTATATGATAGAGCTGTTGGCCTTCTTCGTAAAAAGTTAGGTATGGAAAACCTTATAGCTTTCACTACTGGTTCAGCTCCTATTGCTCCAGAAACTGTCAAGTTTGTGAAGGCTGCTCTCGGCGCCGGTATGTGCCAAGGCTATGGATTAACCGAATCCTTTGCTGGGATTTGTGCGTCTATCAAATACGAAGCAGAGCCAGGTTCTTGTGGTGCAACTGGTGTTACCACTGAAATGAGGTTAAGAGAAATTCCCGAAATGAACTACTTGAGTACAGATGAAGATGGCCCTAGAGGTGAATTATTATTAAGGGGCCCCCAAATCTTTCAGCGATACTACAAAGACGAAGAGGAGACAAAAAAAGCGTTTGACGAAGACGGCTGGTTCAAAACTGGTGATATCGCAAGACTCGATAAAAAAACAGGTAGATTGTACGTCATTGACAGAGTTAAGAATTTCTTTAAGCTTGCTCAGGGTGAATATATTACACCCGAAAAGATCGAGAACAAGTACCTCTCTTCTTTCCATTTGTTGCTGCAAGTTTATGCTCACGGTGATTCGTTGAAGACTTTCCTTGTCGCAATTGTTGGAGTTGAACCAGACCTAATTAAAAAGTGGCTAGAGTCCAGGTTCGGCATTCGTGCCAGTGAGCTATCGAGTAACAATGCGATAAATGAGCGCATGAATGAGTTCGAAATAAAGAAAAAGTTTTTGTTCGAAATGAATGGCTCTACTGGAAAAGATTTACAAGGATACGAGAAGATTCATAATCTTTACATCGCTGTAGAGCCTTTGACCATTGAAAGCAATGATCTTACGCCAACATTAAAAATAAGAAGGCCAGTGGCTTCTAAGCATTTTAAGGAGCATTTTGACAGATTATACGAGGAGGGCTCATTAATCAGGTCTGAGGATTCCAAATTGTAGTAGAGTAACTGTAAATACATCTTTTTAAATCGTTATTAGTATTTATTTAATTATACTCGGAAGCATCCTCAAACTATATATATTTGTAAGGATTCATTATACCATTAGGATCGTAATGGTTCTTCAAGCTTTTCATCAACTTTATCTCGACTTCGTTTTTCGAATACCCAATGTAATTCTTTTTTTGGAACCCAAGACCATGCTCAGCCGAAATCGAGCCCCGTTTCGATTGAATCCATTCATATACAAATGGTTCCAACACATTTTCGATCGTCTTTGAATACTCCCTCACAGCAACATTCAAATGCAAGTTCCCGTCTCCAACATGGCCATAACCAATCGCCTCAACAACTGGTTTATCATTATCATGAAGCCCGACCAAACCAGCCTCACTCAATTTAGCACTTACAGCTTCGACCAAGCCATACAAATCTGTTAACGGCAAGGACACATCATATTTATATACACCACCTCCCATAGTGGAAGCTTCGGGAATTGACTCTCTCCATGACCACAAGTTACGCAATTGAGTCTCATCTTGAGCAATGATACCATCATCTACCAAACCATCTTCCATCGCCTTCTCTAAAAAGCCCTCCAATTTTTCATCGTCATGCTCTTTGGCGGAGCCACTAGTTTCAATCAAAACGTAGAAAGGATACTCACCGCTTTCAATAGGATGATCCTCTTTCAATTGGCGTGAAGCTAAAAATTGCGATTTGCCGTCCATGAATTCGAAGGCAGACAAAATTTCCGATAATTCACGACGAGCGCCAACGAAAACTTTTTGAACCGCTTCATAAGACGACACAGCCAAAAGGGCAACGTTGAAAGCTTGAGGCCTTGCTGGACACAAAATAGAAACACCAGTAATGACTCCAAGTGTACCTTCGGACCCGATAAATAATTGCTTTAAATCGTAACCAGTATTGTCCTTTCTTAATGAGTCCATGGAGCTATAGATAGTGCCGTCAGGTAAAACTGCTTCTAATCCCAAAACATTACCATGTAACGAGCCATATCTTAAAAGTCTTAGGCCTCCAGCGTTGGTTGCTACATTACCACCGACGTGGCAAGAACCCTT
This sequence comes from Debaryomyces robertsiae, assembly GCA_030566065.1. Taxonomy (NCBI): domain Eukaryota; kingdom Fungi; phylum Ascomycota; class Pichiomycetes; order Serinales; family Debaryomycetaceae; genus Debaryomyces; species Debaryomyces robertsiae. Next base: position 719,415 of record JAJMHL010000003.1, read on the forward strand.
GGCGCCCAAGTCCAATGGGAAAATGTAACCCTGTTCAGCCAAGTAAGCGTCAGCGTTTTCAAGAATCAAACCAGCATCACATTTCAAAACACCACTCACTGGATCGAAAGATCTGATCTTGTTGAGGCTTGACAACGATATGATAATTTCGTCAAAGATAGGATTGGAGCCACCAACTAGCCCTGTATTACCACCTTGAGGCACCACAGCTAATCTCTTCTCGTTGCAATACTTGATAATCTCAGAAACCTGTTCCGTCGTTTTGGGTCTCAATACCAATTGAGACTGCCCCCTATACTTTCTCATCCAGTCTTCATTATAGAATAGCAAGTCATCTTCATCGTTGATGATCCCATTAGGGTCTTGTAAAACGCCTCGAAAATACTCAATGTCTGCTTCTTTCAACTTTTCAAACTTTTCGTCGCGCTTGACTTTGTCACCATACGTCTCAGCAGTAAAGGGTACCGATTTCGTGGAGTAAAGTTTGATCGGCGATTTGGTACTTGCTGAACATTTCATTACATTGAATGATTGGTGACGAGCAGAGCACGCCGCTGCCGCGCATCTAATGCTAAGCAAGCTTCTTCTAACACTGAACATCCTGTTGCCGTATCTATAGCTCTCGAGTAGAACCTGAGTATGTTCTCTTTAGTGTAGTACTGAAAGTCGTACATAGAATAGTAGATGAAGAAAATGAGCAACAGTCACGTGACACTTCTAAACATGGAAAATTAACAGCAATTACAACATCTGACTCTGGCGAAGGCTGTCTATAGCTGTAGTCACAATGTGTCTAAACCGCAGTGCTCCTAGTGGAATTCCCCCGTACCAGCGAGTTACTATAACTAACACATTGGTCAAATTGTTGTTTACGAGGACTTGCTGCAATAGTTTAGATCCAGCCTCTTTTTCACCGTTATCTTTGAAGCCTTGTTTTATATTGATGTATTTCACTTCTGGCTTAGGCGAAATGTTGCGAGTCGCCTTTTTTCTTCTAGATTTCGTAACAGTAACTTCAGGGAGCGTCTCAACGCGTACACCGGTCCGCCACGCCATTATGTGAGGATGAGTTGCCGATTTGGCAATGCTTTTATTCTGGTCAAGCAATTGCTGTACGATAGACGGTATTTGCCGTTCATCGCTGATACGTACGTGTCGAGCTTGGAACTTCGACTTTCTGTCCACGACTACTTTCGATTCGTGCCACTCTGTTATGCTTACCGAACACATACTTCTTTGCGTCAAGCCACTTACCACTGGTGAAAGTGCGATCGCAGAGCACCATCTGCGGAGTATAGGAGTCCCAAAACGCATCATTACTCTCTATGACCTAGTTGTAGCACTAATGAGTATTATCATCACTCGTCACATTATAAGCATGTCGTAGCCACGACATTCTTGCAATAGTCCCCCTCTTTGACCATAACCGACTATAAGCCTATAAGGAGGCTAATCAGAAGCCATGGGAGCCTAGATTAGCAATGTCAGTCCAGACCAAATTGTCACTTAAAAATTCAAGAAAACCAGCATTTGAAAGATATAGTATCATGAAAGACCTTGAAAGCGGCAGTGAACAGTTAAAGCCAAGGACCTTTCTTCGAGTCTCGAGAGCAAACGTATAATTATCCACCAGAGAATTTGGCTTAGGTAGTTGCTCAGACCATACCTGGGGTAGCTCTTCAGGTTTTTGCAAGGAAAAGAATTAAGTATACATCATATAAACTAGCGTAGATGCAAATATCATGTCTGCAATGTAACCTGCAAAAATGTCTTGATCCAGATATTTTGCAGGTTACCTCCTTAGACGTGTTTTTTTTTTCAGTATTGACGAAGTTGAAGTATCAACAACGACCGTTTAGCTTGTTCATAGGGCTTGATCAACTTAGGTACATTGATGTCAGGATACAGTTATTCACAAGATGCTAATGCATCATCATCGGCTTTGCGTAAACGGAAAACGCTCAAAAAGTCCATCAATTTCTCGATAATGTTAGTGGGAGAAAGTGGGTCTGGAAGATCTACGTTGATAAATACATTTTGCGGCGGGAACTCGATAGTGCCATGTTCACTGACAGCCAACCAGGACCCTTTTACAAAAAAGCTTACGTTAAGACACGAAAATGTTGAGTTGGAGGATAACGAGGGCCATAAGATATCGTTGAACATTATCGATACGCCCAATTTCGCCAATCTGATCAACTGCGACGACGACTTCAAATTGATAGTCGATTTTATAAGACATCAGTATGATGAGGTATTGTTAGAGGAATCGCGTGTCAGACGTAATCCTCGTTTCAAAGATGGCCGTATTCATGCGTTAATCTATATGATTAATCCAACAGGACATGGGCTATCGGAAATTGACGTCAAATTTATGTTACACGTTAATAAATTAGTCAACATTATTCCAGTCATTGCGAAGGCCGACTCTTTGACGCCTGAGGAGTTGAAATTAAACAAACAATTCATTTTGGAAGATTTAAACAACTACAATATTAACTATTATAAGTTCAACGAATACGAATATGAGGAAGACTACATCGACGACGAAATTATTGAGTACAATAAATACTTGAACTCATTGATTCCTTTCTCCATCATTGGGGCAAACACTTACCAAGAAAACAGGGACGAAGAGGGAGAAGACTTACTCAAGCTCAGAGTATTGAATCCATCGTATTTGAAACCAATCAACGTTGAATTGCCGGAAATCAACGACTTTACGATATTGAAGAATGTGTTATTGATTACTCACTTGAATGAATTTAAAGAGAGAACTCACGATTCCATCTATGAAGACTACAGGACGGAGGCGTTGTCTGGTAAACAATTTCAATACGTTAATAAGCCTGAAACTAATGGTGCCAGCAAAAGAGATCAATACGAAAATGGAGACTCTGAATCCTTCACGTCCAAGGCCCGTTCTGCTGGACCATCTTTCATGGAAAACGGCCATGAACAAAATAATAACGAAGAATCTAATTATATGATGAAGGAAGAACAAATTAAGCTTGAAGAGGAAAGATTAAAGAAATTCGAAGAAAGGGTCCATCAAGATTTGATCAACAAGAGGAAAGAATTACTAGAACGTGAAAACGAATTGAAAGAGATCGAGAAAAGGTTACTTGCGGAAGGCTTGAAATTCAACGATGAAGGTGAAGTAGTCAAGATTGAAGATTAGGATGATTATTTAAAAAGCATTTCATAGTCGTGTTCAAATATCCCGTCTATAGTATTTATCGCGTATAAGTCGAAACTTTCACTGTTTCTTCATCGAGTTTATAGAAATAAAGGACTGGTTGTGTATTATAAAGTAGTGATCACTATATTGATGAACATGCTAGGTAGACATTTTATATTTGCTCACTATTTCGTCAAACTTCAAGTTCTTTTCCTTTAAGCCCTTCAATAATTGATGTTCCTCATCGACGTTAGTCAACTCTTTCAAGAGTTCGGGCACATTTTCGCCATTATTTTGCAAGTAATCCATGGTGATTTGATTAGCTATGAAATCGTTATTTGGTTTCTGAGAAAGTGTCTTCATCTGTCCCAATAACTCTTGCGCTTCAGGATAATGCTGTAATTGCAACGTCAATACCAACAAAATACTCAAAGTTTTGAGTTTACCGTAGTCATCGTCGTCGAATCCCGTCGACAATAATTCGTCGTAAAAGTAGTAAGAATTGTTAATGTTATCAGATTCTCCTCTCACGGACAATATCCACGACTCTAAAACCTGGTAAATTATGCTATCTCTTGCAGCATCTGGGAATTGTCTGAAATTAAGGAAGATCTTGTTGGCAGCACTATAGTTGCCCTTGATTAGATATAGTTGAACCAATATCAAAAATGGCTCCAATTCGTTTGTCTTTAAGTAATCAGAGTTGTCAATGTAAGTCGTCAAGAAGGAAATTGCTTGATCAACATCTTTCTCGAACTTAACCAAGTATATACTAGTGAGCACTGCTTGTAATCCAAACTCGGCCTCTTTAATATCGTCAAAGTAAGTCGAATCATCTGTACCAAATGTTGTCAAATCATTCCAAGCAGCTAATAACTGGAAAACAACATCTTTATCATGAATCTGCGATTTACCAGTGTCAAGTAGTTGCGATGCATCTTCTCCCAATGCCACTGTTGATCTTACTTGAAATTCCAAGACCTTCAATTGATTTTCCTCGGAAAACTGATCTAAAGTATACGACCTAACCTTTTGGTGCTGATTGGTAAAAAACTGATTGGTGATAGTGTACAACTCACCCGAATCGCCGAATGAATCCATGATATTTAGTTACTGGCTATAAAACTTAGGTGATTATTACGTCTGGGCTATTTTCCACCGTGTTTACAAGTGTAACCATTTTGTGTAACTTCGCCATTGATGCTGTCTTTCGGTTAAACAAGAACATAGACAGCTATATACAAGAGGTATAGAAGCAGCTCACTTGTCAGAACGTTGCCTGATGGTGTCCCACGCCGAAGATCTCTTCTTAGGTTCAGAGCCGGCGTTTTCATTCAGAAGAGGGTTCGTAGTGTCAGGAGTGTCAAAGTCAGATGCGTCTGAGCTCCGAGAGGGTGCAAAACCATTGGCAACCCGAATTTGATCCCAATGGGAAGAGGAACCACTACCGGTATTGTCTTCGTGGCGACCGATTCCTAAGGCTTTTGTAAAATGCAGATCTCCAGAGGGTGGGTTGTAATGCACTTCGTGAAGCGACCTTTCGGTGTACGTTCTTGGATCCTTCACAATAAAGCTGGGATTCTCTGCCGTCTTCCTGTAGTAGAGGAAGAACAAGCTGGCCTGGTGGTAGTCCATGGCTTTCCAAGCCTCGGCTTGATTCTTTTTTTCTGGTTCCAACAGTAGGGCATCGATCTGTTTCGAAAACTGGTACTTAGCCACCTGCTGGTTCGTGATCATCATGGCTGTGAGTCCAATTAAAAAAGAGAGGAATGGCTTATGGATCAAGGGTCTCGCGGTGGCCGCTGCAGCCCCTGCAGCCCTTGGAATAGCTGCTTTCTGGGGGTTTCTATACCTATCCACGATAGTTGGGATAAGAAAATTACCTATAGCAGAACCATACCCAATAAATGCCGTCTTGAACATAATCGACTGCAAATCACTGGCAATATTTTCACGATCATCGGCCTTCAAATGCTGATCTGCTTCGTAGAATTTCACACTCGCATCAAATTGCTTTGGGGTTAATTTATGTAATAACGGATTATCAGATTCACTTGTTAGCACAGGAACGGAAACTTTTCCCCTTTCATTTTCTTCGGACATGGTTGGAATAGTATTATAGCTCAATGGTCCTCAACTTTCTAAATAAAGGGTAAGGATATTTCCTGGCATAGTGGTAGCCTTTTTCTCCATAAACCTCATGATTGAAAGGTACCACAAAGCTGAATGGTGCTAAGAGACGGTCTAAACGAGCCATACTAGAGTAAAAATACGCCTTTATCAAGCTATATACTTTAAATTATGTGAGAAACTGTATATAAACATGCTACGGAAGGTTCTAAGCCAACTTGTTATCGAGTCTCATCTCTTCTCTCAACCTGGCAAGTTGCTTGACAACATCGTCGAACTTGATCATATCATTCTTACCTTGTTCCTCCTGGATATCTCTGTTTCTGACGTTGACGCATTGCTGCTCTTGCTCCTGTTCACCGACAATAAAAATGAAGTTGTACCTGTATAATTGACCTGTTCTGATCTTCTTCTGCAAGGTGTTACCGGAAACGTCGACATCGGCATAGAAGCCGTACTCCTTATTTAACTTGTTCTGAAGGGATTGAGCGTATTCGAAGTACTTGACACCAACAGGAACGACAAGAATTTGTCTTGGTGACAACCAGAAGGGCCATTTGCCCTTGTAGTGTTCTGTCAAAATGGCGGTCATTCTTTCCACGGAACCCAAAATAGCTCTGTGGATCATGACAGGTCTACCGGTAGCATTTTCTTTAGCGTTGGTATCAGCCTTGTATTCCAATTCGAAACGCGTAGGTAATTGGAAATCTAACTGAATAGTAGCACATTGGAACCATCTTTTCAATGCATCGCTTATCATGATATCGATCTTAGGACCGTAAAATGCCCCGTCACCAGGATTCAATTCCCACTTACCCTTGCCTAAGAATTTGTTTAAAGCGTTTTCTAACTTAGTCTCGGCATTGTTCCAAGTCTCGATATCACCCACGTATTTTTCAGGTCTGGTTGACAATTCCATCTTGAATTCAAATCCAAATACACCGTAGATTTTCTGTAAGAAATCAAACACGCCGCCAATTTCAGTTTCAATCTGTTCTTGGGTGCAGAAAATATGAGCATCATCCTGTTGGAAACGACGAACTCTCGTCAAACCTGATAAAGCTCCCGAAAATTCATTTCTGTGAATGACACCGAAGTCAGCGACACGCCATGGCAACTCACGGTATGATCTTTCACGAGATTTGAAGATCAAACAGTGGCCTGGACAATTCATAGGTTTTAGACCAAATGTTTCCTTTTCAACGTCTATCGCAAACATATTCTCCTTATAATTGCCCCAGTGACCCGAAGTTTCCCATAATTTAGAGTTGTACATGTTAGGAGTGATAACTTCCTCGTAGCCTCTTTGCCTGTATTCCTTTCTCATCAAGTCAGTTAAAGTATTGTAAATCCTTGTACCGTGAGGTAACCAGAAAGCTGAACCTGGTGACAATTCGTTGAAATAGAATAATTCTTGTTCCTTACCTATCTTTCTATGATCTCTTTCAGAAGCTTCTTTTAAAAACTTCAAATGCTCATCCATCAACTTTTTGTCAGGGAAAGATATACCGTAAACTCTTTGTAAAGAATCGTTGGTAGCATCCCCCAAGAAATAGGAAGAGGAATTCTTCAAAACCTTGATAGCCTTGATTTTTCCGGTATGGGGGATATGTGGGCCAACACACAAATCAATCAATGGACCACATCTGTATACAGTGGTAGAAGTACCGTCAGGAATTTTGTCATTGATAAACTGAACTTTGTACTTGTTGTAGCTGAACATTTTCAATAATTGTTCTTTAGTCATTTCTAATCTAACAAACTTTTGCTTTTCCTTGATGGCCTTAGTCGCTACTTTTTCCAAATTGCCGAAATCAGCTTGCGAAACTGCACCTTCACCGTTGTTAATGGACATATCATAGAAAAACCCATCGTCAGTAGGAGGTCCGTGCGACAAGTGACATCCATAGTGGCATTCGCAAGATTCACCCAAGACGTGAGCAGAAGAGTGCCAAAAGACAGCCTTACCTTCGGGGTGTTCAAAGTCCAAAAAGTCCAATTTTACGTCCCCTTCCAAAGGCCTCTCCAAGTCCCATAACGTCTCACCGTTAACCTTGGCAATAACCTGCCTCTCCGCGAACGATTTGCCGATTTGCTGGGCAATGTCCATTGGCGATGTCTCGTAAGATGTACCTTCTTTGTGACTACCGTCCTTCAATGTGATTTTGATATCCTTACGTTCTCTCTTGGCAATGTCTTCATCTGATTTGGCCTTCAATTCGTCAAAAAGCTTCACACGGGCATCAATGAATGCTGGTTGGGGATCTAAATATAACGGATTGGTGTGCACACCGGCAGCAGCCTTTTTCTCCTTTCTGGATGGCTTTTGTTGCTTAGCCTTCTCTTTGTTTCCATCTTTGACCGTTAAGTCTTCGACTTTCTTCTCAACTGCGTCGACAGCAGACATTTTGTTTCCAAATTACGAATAGTCAATATGAAGTAACTCAGTCATAAATTTTCATACTACTGAAGGTCAAAAAAAAAAATTGTTAGTGACAATTTTTACTACGAAGAGACTGATAAATACGCCTAAAATATTGGTTTTAAGGCCTAACAGTTGAATTTAGCATGCAATGATCGGTAAGATGGTCAAGCCTTTATCTGAAGACGGTAGGGACAAGGTGGAAAGGGTGGAAGAAAAGGAAGGGGTCTTGAGGAATCAAATTGACGAGTTAAAAGAGTTATTCAAAGATCATGGAGAGATAGTCAATAGTAAAGAAAGAGCCATGGAAGTGCTCGAGAGACGAATGGATGAGTTGAAACAGACAAGTGGATACGAGTCCACTATAGAAGAGATGAGGCGAAACCTTGTACGCTTGCATAGTACACTCGAAACCAAACTCATAGAAAGCAGCGATCTGGAAAGAAGTCGATCATACCGAAACGTCACAAGAGATCCATACAGAGTAAAGGCCGAATTTGGAAGTAGGAACGACAAGCATTCACCGCAGGCGGTTCTATTGCAGCTCCAAAGATATTTGCATTCGCATGAAAGCAGTTTAGGGAAAGCGGGCCCTTGCTTAAGCGACATTGTGGCATCCACCAACGACTTAGTGTCCAGTTTGCCCATGAATGACACCAACAACAAAAACGTCAACGAATTGCTCGTGCTGATTGAGGGATGTATAGACTGCTTTGATGCATGTCATTAGTAGATACCGAATAAAGTAATATTTATTATAAGCTGTATATACAAGAAGCGAAAGGGCGGCGAAAGCCATCCCTAGAACGTCTTTGGTGCCAACGAGACGATTTTGTTGTACTTCAAGTCTTTGAGCTCTTTGGCCACGACCGAAGAAACTCTGGTTCCTAAAGGATCGCCATTCTTGTTCACCAACACGCAGGCGTTGTCGTCGAACCTCACTGTCGAACCGTCAGGCCTGATGAAGGGTGATTTCGTCCTAACGACGATGGCACGGCATATGTCTCTTCTTTTAACTCTGTTATTGGCCGACTGCCCTGTAATTTCTTTATTCAATGATCTGGCCTGTTTCACGACTACCGTTATTTCGTCCCCAATTTTGGCGAAATTTCTAGGCCCGTGGCGCAAAACTTTGATACATTCGGCTACCTGTGCCCCCGAATTATCTATCACATTCAAAAGACTTTTTAAGTATATCATATTGTCCTTGCGTAGTGACAGTAAGTCGTTTCTACCTCCTAATAAAAATTTTATACAAACCAGTCTATTGAAAAAACCATAGTTACACAAAAAGCCAAGGAACACTTCGAACAAAATTATAACAATTTAGCTATATATGAAAATAACCAACGTAAATCAGGCATGAAAGCAATATGCAACACTACAAAAACGAGATTAATCAAGCCATCTTCTTCTTTTAGATGCATGACTCAAAGTAGCCTTAGACTTCCTTTCCTTAGGGTTGTAGGCCACACTTGGATAAGGTGCGGGAGTAGCATAGTTGTAGGCTGACTGACGGGTGTAAGTCCAGGTGGGGGTCAAAGTGGTCTTCACGTTGGGCGACTTCTTGTAAGTCTTGTAAATACTCACGGTACTGCTTGCAGGGAATCTTGTGGACCATTTGGTGTGGGAAATCTTAAAGTCGGGCTGGGTCTGCATGGGCGCATATCTGACCCTGCCTGTTTGCTTGGTATAAGTAACGGTCATCGATTGCGTGATGTACGAACTATCAATAGCATCCTTGTTGTAGGTTTGAGCCTGTGGCACCTGGCCGGCTGTGATTGGCACTGTCAACGAGACCATCGTCTTTAGTGACGCGGTCATGCCCGACAACTTGAAACTTTCGGAGTACTGGATCGTGTTACCCTGTGGATACGTGGTATAAATTTGGAAGTAGTATAACCCGCTCGTGGTGGCACCTGCGTCGATCGACGCTTCGTACTTCTTCTTCTTGGTGTCGACGTTAGCATCCAACTGTAAAAAACAATCGGGGCTTTCTCCCGTACACAACATCACCACTGACTGTTTGGCCTTCTTGATGCTAAAGTCGTCGTCGGAGTCATCGTCCTTCCACTCGAGCGACACTGTCACCTTACCGCCGGATGCCAGATATGATTTTCCCTGCGAGGGCAGCGTGATTTGAACGTCTGCCATCACTGTGATCGCCGTTAGTAACATGCTTACTAAATATACGAGTTTTGCTTGCATTTTGGCGAAATTTACTTATGTCCCTATGTGTTCTTGTGAATCAATCCCTTTGATGACAGCAGAAGCAAAAATGTCTGTATTGATCTTGCTTTGAGCTTTTTTGACTATTCTTTCAACCGAATAACTTTTTGATGCCCTCTGAAACGAATGAACCTTTTATTGTGGTCTTACAAGATAATATCACCAGTCGGCTACTATATTTATCGAAAAAAACCATAAATGGGATGGTGGGAGGAACTTTCTGTAGCGCGCTATGGAAAAGGCAGTGCAAAAATCAAAGAATTTTCGTGTTAGCATAGATTGCCATTTTAGGCAGTAAATGATAATTAGCCCTTTATGGGCGCGATCGCAGCTACCAGTGGTACAATATTGTCCAAGTGCAATCTCATCAATAACCCGTCAGTAGGCTATACAATACTGGACAAAGTTTGGTCAGCCACGCCATTGCTTTCCTTAGCAGTTTTTTACAACTGTCTCTCGGGTAGCTAATTTGCCATGTACGCTCATTCGCTTGCGGCCATATTTGCGACCATATTTGCGGCCATTGCACCGCACTACAATGCATAATCAATAAATAGTCGTGAATATTACTATGATAGCGATCGATAGCACATGGAAGCGAGCCAAGCAACACCCAAGTGACGTTAGTGGGTGCGCAATTGGCTACCACCAGGGGGCTGCCCCTGGTACGGCTGCAACCTCTTTTTTCTATGTACAGTGAAGAAAATCGATTAACCAAACCGGACTTTTCTTATGTGCCGACTGCCGACCAGGTGATGGCTCTCGTCCGTCAGGTGCACCGAATTGGCGTACACATCCACCGAAATGGAGTATGGTTCGAATGGATCTTGAAGGTCGTGCGGTGCTGTCGGATACTCGGCTCCAAGCGAACTCACATCTATGGGCGAAGTGTCGCTGCGTCTGGGGCTTGAAAAGCTCGATCGGGCCGATCGAGCACCTCTAAGTGCCTGCAGAGAGCTCATGGTCCTGGCTTGGCCTCTGGTCACTATTTTCACCAGATTCGATCTGGAACCGGCCCTGGAACCGGACCTGGTGGGCACGGTTTGTGGTGCCACGCTCTCATTTGTAGCCAATTGTCCCGAGCTGCTTTCGACCTTCAAACGCTTAACCTTCATTTTGTTCTTTATGGCTGTGATGGGAAGTAGTTTCATGATTCCAAACTGTACGTCTTCGAAAGCGGCCATATATCTCAGTACCATGTTACTAAAACCGCTTTTCATATCACATACCACTATGTCTGGTTTGGGGCTACGCTAGGGTTAGTCTCATTTATATATACTATGATTAGTGATAGCCGGATTTAAAGTACTAAGACGCAAAAAACACCGTTTTCTCCGTCGCTCTCGGAAGTTGCATTAGAAAGCGCCGCCGGCCGAGAAAAAAGTTTTTTTTCTAGAGCCACTAATACCTATTACTAAAACTTATTTGTCTAGCTATATAATTACTCAATCTGTCGTACTCGGCCGTTAGCCAAATGGCATTCGTAATTTTTCTACGTATATGTAATTTTTTGAAGTGCTCTTCTCGGGCATTTGAAGAAGATGAATAATCATTGCGAAGGTATTCGTATTGTACCTGCTGCTTGTGGTATGATGGTACACTCCAAGAGCATGCAAAAGCAAATATAAGCAGGGTCTTTTTAGTCAGGTCCGCAAAGCGGCGGGAGCGGTACTCCACAAATCCTTTTCTCCGTTTGTGACCAGCCCGGAGCATCAGACATTTTAGAGTCCCGAGAGTAAACGGTGAGACATTTGACAGGTGAATACTGCATGTGAAGGTATTGAACTTCTAGATGCAACGTGTAGTACTATAGCCAATATAGTCGTATTATAGCTGTAATAGCTTTCGCAGCGAAACCACGCTCATGATGCGACATTGCCAGTGGTCTGGTGATGGCGTAAACAAACGGGACGAGGGCTCGAAAGGCAGAAGTTCGCGGCGCTATCTCAGACCTAGATGTGTTTTCGCCAGCGTCAGATATACGAGACTGCTACCTGAAAAATTTTTGTTGTTACATAGGGCTGAAGCGTACGGTTGCAGACTTGGCCCATGCATGCCAATTTGCCCAGAACCAGATCCTGAGACAAATCTATCTTGCATACTAGTTTCGTATATCGAGAAATAAGGATTCGTCTTCTAAACTGTAGTGTTTGCGCAAGGTTGCCGAGTTGGCTCCTGGTACCTTTACCTCCAACTCTCTCTTCCGCGGATGTTTCATTTGGGATGTTAGATTCGAACTACAAGAAGATATGGAGTTTAGTTTGTTAAACTATAGTATTTGCCTAAAGCTGCGAAATCAGGCAATTAGCTTCAACTGAACTCTAGCAAACGTAACATCTTATAATTTCAGTTTCTGAATGCGAATCCTTGTTAAAGGAAGAACCATCAACGATCATCTAAAACCTGTTGGTATCAGTTTGAGGTGCTGATACACCACTTTTGACCTTGGTAACGATGGGCGGATCGCCTATGTAATCACGACCAGATAATTCCTTCAATTTTTCGATAGAACCAACACAGACTACCTCTTCCAAGTCAACACTGACCAACAACGGAAAATGAGTACCGGAGTAATGGTTTAGGAAGCCTTTCAGTTCTAGCATTGACAATCCAATTAGCAAATCAATTCTCTTGACGTGAGATGGAACCACTGAATTCGTGATTTCCTAATTAGGACAAGCCGCGCGGGCACTTTGAAATGGTATTTAATCAGCCATGAGGCCGAAGAGTTCAGTCTTCTTTAGTTGCATAGTCAAAAATGTCGAAACCAACGTTAAAGAACCCGCAATTGCTCAGAAACAAACCTTATATTGATGGGAAATGGTTCGAGTCAAAGTCTAGCAAAACTTTCAAGGTCGATGATCCCGCAACCGAGACCGAAATTGCTGAATTGCCAGACCAAACCGAACAAGAAATCGAGTTTGCCATCGAGCAAGCAGAACAGGCTTTCAAGACGTTCAAGAAATCGAATGCATACGATAGATCCAGATGGTTGAGAAACTTGTATGACTTAATGATTGAAAATTTGGACGATTTGGCAACAATCTTGACATGGGAAAACGGTAAATGTCTTACGGATGCGAAGGGTGAAATCAAGTACGCTGCTTCATATTTTGAGTGGTTTTCAGAAGAGGCCAAACGTATCTATGGCAGTACTATTCAGCCATCCAATAATAACAATAAGGTGATCACATACAAACAGCCAGTTGGAGTTGTGGGGTTGTTATGCCCTTTCAACTTCCCAACGGCAATGGGAGCCAGAAAGTTAGCACCGGCTTTTGCGGCAGGTTGCACTACTGTTTTGAAACCCGATGGACAAACTCCGTTATCATCTTTAGCATTGGCATACTTAGCCGACAAGGCTGGGTTTCCAAGGGGCACGTTCAACGTGGTGTTGACGTCGACTGAGAACACACCAATGTGCGGATTGAAATTTTGCGAGTCCCCCCGTATCAGGAAAATATCGTTCACAGGCTCGACTCCAGTAGGTAAGTTATTGATGAAGCAGTCATCCTCCACATTGAAGAAATTGTCGATGGAGTTGGGAGGCAACGCCCCCATCATTGTGTTTGATGATGCTGATTTGGACCTAGCTGTAGAGCAGTCTATTGCGTCTAAATTCAGATCTTTAGGCCAAACTTGCGTATGTGCCAATCGTATTTATATCCAAAGTGGCATCTACGACCAATTCTGCAAGAAGTTTGCCGAGAAGGTTGGTACTTTCAAAATCGGTAACGGCTTGGAAGAGGGTGTCACTCATGGGTGTTTGATAAACGAAAAAGCCATCCACAAGGTCGAAGATCACATTTCTGACGCCATCAAGAAAGGAGCAGAGTTTGTTGTCGAGGGTGGCAGGTTACCCAAATTGGGTAAAAATTTCTATGCTCCTACCGTCATAAAAAATGTTAGCCATGAAATGAAGGTAATCAAGGAAGAAACTTTTGGACCATTAGGTGCCTTGCTGAAGTTCGAAACCAAGGAGCAAGTCTTGGAGTGGTGTAATGACACACCTTTTGGATTAGCATCCTACGTGTTTTCTGAGAACTTGAACACAATTTGGTACATGTCTGAATTTTTGGAATCCGGAATGGTCTCGGTCAACACTGGTCTTTTTACGGACGCAGCGATGCCATTCGGTGGTATCAAAGAGTCTGGTTTCGGAAGGGAAGGGTCATTATACGGTATTGACGACTATACTGTCATTAAGTCGATCACTCTTGGTAATGTGTATAGATAAGAAATAGTACGTTGGATATACATTCCTAGTTAGGAAAGCAATTCGCACCCATTTTGTATTTAAGCGGCCTCATGCTCCATAATTTTTTAAACCGTATGAACTTACTGAAGAATGATTAGGGCAATTGTTGTATGCTTGCTTCCATTGGTTTCCTTCGTGAACTCTGTGGTGTTAGAGCCTATTGAAGAGACATTCATGGATTCTGTATATGGGGAATTGGTTGCATCACCTCAGTCGAACCGATACAAGCAAGAATTGATGAACAAAGGGGAGCTTAGTCGGCCCAGCAAAACCGACAACAAAGCGACTGAGTATACCATCGAATTGAATGATGCAGGATCATTTCAACAAATAATTGACATGTACCAGCGAAAGGGAAAGAGTAATCGGAACCAGCAGCATAGCGATTTATATTACGAGAAAGCGCACGAAGCCTATCGACACCACAAGCTGAAGCTTACCTTACCGGATTCCGATGATACTTCGGATATTTCAGACCAAGAGTCGAACATGTTTGGGGGTATTGTGACATTTGCTAGGTTCCCTCATTTCAACTGTTTTGACCGAAACCTCTTGGAAAATAGCATCGACATCGCTATTGTGGGGGCTCCGTTTGACACAGGAGTGTCGTTTCGTCCGGGAGCACGGTTCGGGCCAGATGCCATAAGGCTGGCAAGTAAACGACTTGGCGGAGCCCATCCAGATAGGGGACTGGGAAACCCCAATTCGTCGTTGAGTAGCATCAACCCATACGATGGCAGCCACAACTTGAGTATTATCGATTGCGGAGACGTACCCATGACACCTTTCGACAACAGGATAGCCCTCAATCAACTTTATCGCGGCTTGCGGTCAATCCACAAGCACAGTTCTGCTTCCAAGCCTCGAATCATCACCATGGGAGGCGATCATACCATTACTTTAATGGCGTTGAAATCGGCATACGAACAGTACGGTCCTGTATCAGTGCTTCACTTCGACTCTCATATCGATACATGGGACCCAGAGGTGCTCGGAGGAGGCATAACTAACTACATGTCTCTCAACCATGGAACCTTTTTGCACTATGCCGCCGAACAGGGATATTTGAACAAAGGTTCCTGTTTCCATTTGGGGTTGAGAGCACCATACATCAACTACGACTACGACAAGGATCATGATCGCCACGGGTGCGGCTTCAACACCATAACTGCCCGCGATCTTGATAGGATGGGTAAAGACAATATCATAGAAATCATCAAGAATGCTGTAGGCGACAGGCCTGTATACATTTCGGTGGATATCGATGTCCTCGACCCTGCTAATGCGCCCGGTACAGGAACGATGGAGATTGGTGGTTGGACGGGTCGTGAGCTCTTGAATGTCTTGGATGGCTTGGAAGGCGTCCACATAGTTGGAGCTGACGTCGTGGAAGTCAGCCCTCCATTCGACACCAACTCAGGTATCACTTCTCTCGCTGCTACTGCTGTAATTGACGCCTACTTGGGTCTTATGGTGGTGTAAAACCTCTCCGGAATTTACCGGAGCATTACCGGACTTTTCCGCTTGTGCAACCACTTTCCTAATGTAGCTGTTTACATATGAGTAGTGTGCGCGGCCGCTGCCGATATAAATGCTATGTTTTTCCCCGTAGACACTAACGGTCCGCTAAAGTTCGTTGGAGTTGCCTAAAGTTGCTGTAACATTACCTAACAATCCCGGAACAGTTTTCTTGGCAGCTCGTCTGTGTTCCTTGTCAATGTGTATGAACATACCCAAGAATACTGGCCCCTCTGCGGTAGAGACCGCATGTCGATACTACCGGCCTCGGCACCTACCTTCGGCGCCAGAGCCGCGGCCAGGCGGTGGGTCTCGACTCCAATCTGCCTACACCATATTCCCTCCGCAGCGCATCAGGCCTCCTGGCGGCACGGCCCACGAGCGCGCTAGGGGCGCGCGCCACGAGAAGATGCCGCGCCGCCGCCACTCGGGGCGGTTTTCTAGAACGTCGCCCGCGCTACTCATGCTTGTGATTTTCCTTCTTTGCGTCGGAATCACTCGTTACGCATGAATAGGCCCGCTATTATTTCGGGTTTGGCACATACATCTCGCAGAGGTTCAGGTTCAGTTCGTCTCTGCAACCCGCCGCTCGTTCGGTCATTCTCCAGGGTCACTCCGAGAATCATCTTCTGACGCTTCCTCGGCCACCGTTTTGTCGTTCCAGTTTTGCTGACCCCATTGGCGCAAAAATTCGCACCACTGACTTCCGCACCGTTGCCCGAACACTTTTTCTTTTGCATGGAATGTACCGTTATCGCACCACGATGCGTTATGGACATACTGCAGTGATACTCCTAATGCGCTCGATCTCGTCATAGTGCACCAACCTAGCGATAGAGCGTTTACAGCCCTCTGGACCACTCTAATGGCCCTAAATCGTTCACCTCCATGGCTAGCCTACATCGTCATCATATCTCATTGCCGTCTACATGTGTGATCCAGCCGCATTTTTCATCAAGGAGGCTTTCTATTCAACTCCAGGTTATATGGTATACAATAACCCTCTTGTTTAGTTCTAGACTCCAGTACAGGGATGAATGTTGAAGGCGCCCCCATACAAAATTTTATTGGTCCGAGCACACGAAAAAAAAAAACGCGATTTTTCGGTACAGTTTCGAATCACACCAGGAGAATTTTAATAAAACTTGATACATAACGAATACTCTTTAACAAAAGAACTTTTTTTTCCAGTTAGTTTTCAATATATCAGTCTTTCGCTACAGCATAGATATATTCAGAGTACGCTCATTTAATATAGCTAAAAAAATACCGACAGAGTTGTCTATCGAAGACCAATAAAGGGCACCAGATTGATAGTACAGCGGCAATTGATAACGTGCTAGAGAGCAGTAGGGAGACGTAATAGCACCGAATAGACATAGGATAGCAACGGAAGGAGACGCCTCGAAAAGTACAGAAAGTACCGAGAGCGCAGAAAGCACATAGAGCACGAAAGCACGGAAAGGACAGGAAGCTTCGAACGTGAAGACAAAATGGCTTCAGACATACGCAGAAACACAATGATGAAAGCCATAACGGTGGCCGTGATGGCTTTGTATTATATAACGATGGCACAGGGGGCCGACTCAATAGGGTGTTACGGCTCGGTGCAAGTGGCAGAATCGAAAGGAACGTGGATGTATCAATCGTCGCTGTCGTGCACAGACAAGTGCCTGGATTACGCCTATGTGGCGTTGAAGAACGGTAACGAGTGTTACTGCTTGAAGGGCGAGCCTTCGGGACCCACCAGCAATGGGTGTAGCCAAGGATGCGATGGATTCGGCAGCGAGAAATGCGGTGGTTCCAACGCGTACAGCGTGTATCAGGGCAAAGGCACCAAGGACAGCGGGTCATCGGATGATGACTCGAGCTCTAGCGCAGCCCCAAGCGCGTCAATCGAGCCTTCCGCCACTGACGCAAGTTCAGCTCAAGCCGAGACCACTTCCTCTTCCACAACCACAACCAGTTCCTCCGAGCCCGCAACAAGCTCGTCCACAAGTTCGCCCACAACCACCTCCTCCAGTTCGACCGACTCCAGTACCACATCTTCACTGCCAGCACCATCATCCGCCGGCCCATCCACTACTATTGTCGCGACTTCATCGCAAGGTCACTCGTCCGCACCCGTGAAGACAACGGTTGTCACTTCAAAGTCTTCGGACGGGGGTAAAGTGATTTATGTTACAAAGACCCAGTCGTCGCACGCCACGTCCAATGCGGACTCTTCCGGCAAGACCAAGGGTAGCGATAGTCCCCACAAAAAAGATTCTAGCTCGTCCAATATAGGTCCCATAGTCGGAGGTGTCGTTGGGGGCGTTGGCGGTGCTGTATTACTTGCAGCATTGGCATTCTTCTTCATAAGGCACCGCCACCATGCCGATGAGTCTGAGGACGAAGAAGAGTTTTACGATAAGCCCACCGGGTTGTCCAGCAGCGGCAGTAACAGATCAAAGAAGAATAAGGCACTGTCTCCTCTAGACATGCCCATGTCTAATCCATTCACAGATCCTACAGACCCAACGGTGGCCGCCGGAGGCGGCTCTAACCCCGGGTTGGTAGATCCAAGGCTAAATCCAATTATGATGGGGAGAAGACGGCTCTCAGACGGCTCATTGGCCGATGAGACGGACTATTCGAGAAAGGTTCTCCAAGTGGCTAACCCCGATCACTGAAGCAATATATCTTTGATACCCAAAGTGAATATCGTTTGTGTTTTCAGGGTCGAATAGAGAAAATGCAATAAAAATGAAAGAGACAGACACACAGAATTTCTTGTAACGGCTTTTTATTATTTGATCCTTTTTCCTGTACTATTTTATTTCAGCTTTTATCTTAATTTGAGTTTATAGTTTAATTTATGGTGTTATAGTGATGGCTTTTGGAAGGTCTTGGATGGTTGGGCTTTTGTGTCACTTTTTTCTCGTATAATCGAAATGCAAAGATCAGTTCAGTACCCTTTATAAGTCCATTATTTCTAAGTTGAGCAGAAGTTATGACAAATAAAACGGTCCCAGCGTACGAAAAGAGACTTCATGAAGAGTTTAACAATGTTTACAATTACTTGTCTTCTTTGAAGAACAATAGAAGTAGTTACATCAGCTCAAAACAAGTATACTCGGTGTACGATGACTTCTTGAGCTTGCTACACGAACTAACAGTGACAAGGAAGGATGAGGAGTTGAAGGGGATGACGTTGGTATTTCCCAACGGAAATGATTTGCTTATTGACGATATCTGGCAATTGTTGTCGTTGTGCTTTGTAACATGCGGTTTGATAAAATTTGCCCCTGCGACATACTCCTCACTCTCGACCGTAAACAAATTGCTTGAACATTTGAAAGAGTGCCAGGTTTACACTATCGATGACTTACAGCCGATCCAGGTCCGGCTTAATGAAATCAGAGACATTATCACCACAAGTGAGAGTCAAACCGACAGCGACGACGACATAAGGGAAAACGAGGTGCAACGGTCGCACAAGTATGAAGAGAGTTTATTGCTTAGGAACAAACTCAACAAGTGCCAGCAAGCCTTGAACTATTTGACGGACCGGTTTAAACAGATTCCGGGAGATTTGGAAGACATATATAATGAGTTATTGTCGATCAGAAAGTCATTGCTAAATTATTTAACAAATGCTACAGACGATTCTCTTAAGTTGGGTGCTAGCGAGTTTAACGACGTGTTGGATTCTCTTAAGCAAAAGCTCAAAGCCATCGAGGACAAGAGAGATGAAGATGGCAGGTTTCTCAGTTACGAAGGGTCCCAGAGTCAAATCGATGACAGTCAAATCGCTTTGAACGGTTTGTTGGACGACTGTCATAATTTTATCAACGACCTTTCAATTCAGAAGAATACAAATAACATCAGCGACATGTTTCAAAGCTTGAACTTGGAGAACATCAAGTCTCCTGATACTCGAGAATTAGTGGACAAATTACAACAACTATACATGAACTTAATTGACATCAAGTTGAAGTTGGAGAACCTCCTAGTAACGCGAAGATGGACCATGCGAGGCACCGATTTGTACACGTACCAACAACTGTTGAAGCAAATTGAAGAAGAGCGGTTGAAGTTGAATCAACAAATACAAACGTCCGATAGTGCCCCCGTCTTAGACTCCAAAAGCGCCAAAAAGTTGCAGGTACTTATCTTGTACCTATTGAGGAGGTGCTACTCATTGATTTACAAATTGTTAGAGAGCTCAGAGCCGGTCCTGGAGTCCTTACAACCAATACATAATCAACTCTCTACTGTGCGCAGATGCTTGTTGGAGATTAAGCGTGTTGATGGTCTAAATAACTTGCGTGATATTTACCCATTTCAGTTCAAATTGGCATCGCTCGACAACTTACGACATGATGGTAAGTTCATCATTAACGGACAGATACCCGAGGGTCAGGCCACCCTCAATGCCTTGTTAGCAGAGTGCTTTGACATTTTGCACGAACTCAAAATTGAACTCGAGGAGAAAGAGGAATCATCTGCTTCTCAAAATGCACTTTCAAATAGCACCCACAACCACCATGACTACTTAACCGATGAGGATGATATCAAATCGGACGATGAGGTCGAATTGAAAAGAAACAGATATGTTGGCTTCAACGAGGCCGACTATGACAAAGAATATGACTCTGCTTGCAGCTTCAACGATTCTGAGTACGAGGGCAACGATTATTATTAACTGTACATAGCCAAATATACATATATCACTACTATAGTAACTTTATGGTAGATAAAAGTTCATCATTACCTTGGTGTAATAGTTGTTTCTGGTATGAAAGTTCGGGTAACTACGAAATTCTTTTTGTGTAACACTTCTACCATCAATTTCTTTTATCTCTTATGATTGCAAGGCAGGGTCTTCTTCTACAACAAGAAATACAAGTATTTGTTGAATACGGTTGTTTGGACATATAATCGCCACACTATCATCGTCACATTACAAAATATTGCTTTTCCCTTTTCGAAAATTTTTATAGCTGAAATTTTTATACATTTGTGTGAACTAATAGTTTGTACAACAGGGTTTCATAGTTGTCCGATCTAACGAGTGAATTTGCAAAGAAATTACCAAACACATACAGCATACATAGCAGGAGAATAATGATGTCAACGGGGTTTTCTTGGGGTGTTAGGCCTGCGGAAAACAACGAAATAGGCAACGGGCTAAGTGGGCAGCTTACAAGTATACCTCGGTATACTCCCAACATCAAGGGAGCAGGGAGTAACGGTGGCGGCAAAAAACGTAAGTACGCAGAGGAACAGGAGTCTAAGGTACACAAGCCAGCCAGCAACAGGAAACATCATGCCAACGCTAGCGTCTCATTTAAAAACAAGAAGTCAAGGACGCCCAAAATATCAGGGCAAAAATTGCCGTTGAATCGGTTGATCGAGGTATTGGACCACAAATCATTGCAAGCTTTGCTTGAAGGCTTGGTACAGCAACACCCAGAAATATCTAACACGATCGATAAGCTATCACCAAAACCGGCTTTGCTGAACTCCATCGAATTAGTGAAACAAAAATACAATAGCATCATGCATCATCTACCATACAAATGTGATACAGAATCCGACTACTCATATCTTCGTATCAAGCCGTACTTGAACGAGTTTTTGAATTGTCTTTCTGACTTTATTTTGAACTTTTTGCCTCCCGTTGAGACTAACGTCTCGAATTCGCTTCGATTTTTGGACGAAATCACCGATTTGATTCATAATTTGCCTAATTTTACCAACAGTGAATTCCAATACACGAAATCCATGGCTTACGAACAGATTGCCAACACTTGGCTTATTGTGTTGAATCATAAGATTCTTCCTGACGACGCAAATGTCAATAACCATTCCGCTAACAGCATGGAGACATCATCATCTGCTTCTACGCCCCCACCTACAAATTTTGAGATGTCCGCTCAATTTTCTAGAACTATTGATGAGTTAGGTCTTCAGCAGAAGCTACTAAGACACGATACCATGTCATTGGGAAAATTCAAGTTGGTACTCGATCTAGTGAAGTCTGAAATTGAAAACTATGAAAACTTCAACCATACCCTCACTAATAATGGCGGTCTTTTGAACGACATGATTACAGTCGATTACTCTAATTTTTCTATTGCTGCGAGAACCTCGCATTGATATATATAGTTTATATACGCAGCATCAATAAAATTCGATTTTGCAACTATTTTATTTGTGGAACATCAAGTATAATGTCAGCCTTAACCAACCTAAAGTTCATAGATTCTGTCATTCATTGGCTCTCGGAGTTCCCTAATAGCCCCATTACTCCCGCATCGGTGCTGGCTGATTTGGCGAACCCCAATATAATTTTTGGCGTGCTTAAAATATTCTTAGCAGAAGAAGACCTAAAACTACCTGAAGATTATGGAAAACTATTTTTGACCAATGTGGAAATTGCTACTGAAAATGAAGCCATAGTATGTCATGTGGAAATCTACAGGAAGATTAGGATACTTGAAGCCATTTTGGTGAACCACTTTAACAATAACTCGGGCAAATTGAAGAAAATCGAGGGACTACGACTGGTGTTTGCTAAAGTCAATTTTTATGGAGTCATAATCTTTCGAGACATCGAATCCATATGTGATATCTGCGAGCTTTTGTTGAAGATCGGCATCTACTCGTCTAAATTGTCGACCTTTGGGTTGACGTCAATTGAGTTCTTGAGTGACTTAGATAAAGAGTCAATTGATGAATATTTCGGAAGCGATTTCAGAGAAATAGAGCCGGTAGACAATGATATGCAGTTGATTGCAAATTTAAAGGAGGAGCATAAGAATGCGATGCAGCTTATTGAAAGAGAGAAAAATTTGCAACTAAAAAACGAGTCAAGAAAGCATATTGAAGAGAAAAATCACTACATGAAGATCATTCACAATCTAGAGAATACGCTCAAAGTGCAACAGGATAAATACAACGAGTTGCTTAAGAATGAGAAGCGCCGTCGAATGGATGCAGACATAGTAGATTCGATTATGTGGGAAAACGAACAGTTCGAGAAATTAATATGTAGTTTATTGAACTCATGATTATTTAAATCTAGATAATGCAGGGCCCAATAGATCTTTTTCGTCGGGAATGCCCTTAAATTCTCTGTGTTGCCTATGTCTTGCTTCCTTCTCCATTCTCAAATTCTTCTCTATACGCAACTTTCTTTGATCGATAACATTCTGCTTCTTTTTCCTGAGATGTCTTCTCAACGCCGAATTCTTACCCTTGACTTCAGGTTTGATTTCCATTTTCTCATCTCTATCTTGATTAGAGCTGGCTTTTAATTCCTCGAGTTGTTGAGGTTTTAATCTTATGCTACTAGCTGTCTTATTGACAGTACCGATTACGTTAGGATCAAGAGATATGGTATCGGGTGACAACTTATTGATCAAGGACCTTACTTCCTGTTGCTGTCTCTGTTTGGAAGTTTCATATGGATTCAACTCTAATGCATCATAGTTGGCCTCACCAGCGCCTGGTATTATCAAAGACGACATACCTTTCGTATGACCAGTTCCCAAAATATCTTCAAAGGGAACGAACTTCAACTTTTCGATTTTGCTGCTGGGTATTAAGTGGTTCATGTATGGGCTATTTTGCTTGGTCTTGAACACATCTTTCCATACGGTTACATGTGGACCCCAGCCCACTGATAATAATCCCGTGTCAGAAATGTCTAACGAAGATGCCGGAGTAGGTGTATAGTAACTGTCTATTTCTTGGAATTTACGTAAATCCCAAATCTTCAATGTCTTGTCGGCTCCACTTACGGCCATGTATTTGCCTTCCCTGTCTATAGCTATATCTCTAACGGGACCCCTAGAGCTTTGCATCTTCACCAACGGTGCGGGCATGTTAGGGGACCATAAAGACACGGTACCGTTGCCGTGTCCCAAGTGCATAACCGCATTCCAAGGATTTTGTTTCAACGCCTGCGTGGGACCCAATTTAGTTCTCATTTCACTCACGAGTTGCCCTGTCGACACATCATGGTATTTCAAAAACCCAGTATTACCTGCCGTAGCCAACAAGAAGTGGTACGGCAAAAAGTCCAACATTGTCGCCTCAACATGCTGTTTCAACCGGTGCAACTCGGTGCCGATCTTGTCGTAAATGAATGTATACTTTTTCTGGGCCACGGCGAAGTACTGGTCGTTATGCAAATATTTTACGGCGTGCACCGTTTCGTTCAAATGGAGCTCGCAGTCCAATTTACCCGTTCGCCAGTCGATCGAGGCCACATGCCCTTTCTGGCCTCCCAAGAGCAATTCCCGCCCATTTCTACTGTAGTCTAGCGTATACGGTCCAAACTCGGGCAACTGAAGCTCAAACTTCTTGTTCGACGCTCCCACGTCCACCGCATCCACAATATCGTCTTGCTTGAATTTATACGTCCTCTCCATAGGATCTTCCGCCTCTAAAAACCCCGACTCTTCCTGAAGCAACAAATCTGTCCCTGCAGCCGACCGAACCGCTTCTTTGTACTGTCTATCCACTTTTTTCAACCCGGCATTCAACTTCTTATCTTTGGTGTATTTAGCTTTTCTCTGCTGCCTAGTCCCATTTCGCTCAAAATTTTCTGTCCCAGGTCTATCATACGACCCCATATTACCCGTGAGTGCCATTTTATTATCCTACTTTACTATAATGGGCGTGATTACTCCTTTAAACACTATTCTTCTATGGTGAAGATCATCGTAAATTTTTTTTATGTCCCCATCTCGTTGAAGCTCACGGTGTGCATATAAGCTTTGGGACATAAAGGTCCTTCAAAATCATGCTATCCTTTAACCTGATAGAACAGAAGCACTAAAGAGTCCCCGACCAGTTGAAAGGTAGTAAGTAGTACGCGAGGCATACATCTGTTTAGTAGACAGGTACAAAAATGAAATCATTGTTGTGGAGACACCAATTGAGGAAACTTTTCAGGAAAGGCAGTGTAGATGTCGGGGGGACGTCAAGAGTGATTAGACCGGTTTTGCAAAGCAATATATTACCACGGTCGGTGGCATTTGGGGTCGGGCTCTTTGGAGCCACTGTGGGAGGACTCTATTTGCTTGATGCTCGGTCTGCGGTGCACGAGTATGTATTCTGTCCTTTAATTCGGGGGTTTACCAGTGCGGAGCAAGGACATAAGTTAGGTATTGCATTGATGAAGTACGGGTTGGCGCCCAAATTGCGGGATGAGGAGATCGATGATAGTAGCGATGTGTTGGGGGTTGATGTGTTTGGCACACGGTTGCGGTCGCCGATCGGGCTTGCAGCTGGGTTGGACAAAGACGGCGAGGCAATCGACCTGTTGTTCGACGTGGGATTTTCGTACGTGGAAATAGGGTCTGTGACGCCGGAGCCACAGCCGGGAAACCCCACACCCAGGTTCTTTCGTCTTCCTCGAGATGAGGCCGTGATCAACCGGTATGGGTTCAACTCGACCGGCCATTTCAACGTAGTGGCCACTTTGCGGATGCGTCTTGCACGGTTCTTGGACTCCTTCAGCATCTCGCACCCACTTGCTGAACATCCGTTCTCTAACGCGTTCAGAAGTGGCAAATTGTTGGGGATCAACTTGGGCAAAAATAAGTTTGGAGACGAAATCACCGACTACGTCAAAGGGGTCCGCCGCTTAGGCCCCTATGCAGACGTGCTTGTCGTTAACGTATCTTCGCCAAACACCCCCGGGTTGCGAGACTTGCAGGTGGAGCTGAAATTGACCAACTTACTCTCGTCGGTGGTGGCCGAACGGAACGCCTTGGGCACCAACATCTTGGATAAAAAACCACCCATCTTGGTCAAAGTGGCACCCGACTTGTCAGAGCCAGAAATTGAGTCCATTGCGAACTCCGCTAAGGCTGCTCGCGTGGACGGTATCGTTATCTCCAACACCACCATTCAGAGACCAATGGGCCAAATGCTCACTAACGACAGAGACTTGGTATACCAAACTGGTGGCCTCTCCGGTAAGCCATTGAAGCCCCTTGCACTACAGGCTTTGCGTTCCCTCAGAAAGTACACCAAGGACTCCAACTTGGTGCTCGTTGGTTGCGGGGGCATTTCTTCCGGAAAAGACGCATTGGAGTTCGGAAAAGCCGGTGCAACTTTTGTCCAGTTGTACACCTCTTTTGCCTACAAGGGCCCTGGCTTGCCCGCCAAGATCAGAGACGAATTGGCCTCCGAATTGAGGAAAGAGGGCAAGACATGGCTGTCCATCATCGGTGAAGACGATCAATGAAAAACCATCACGTGATCTGCATATAGCGGAATTTATTTACTTCTTAATTGTATAGTTATAGTAAACAATATAAGAAGACACCGATTGGAAGGTATATTTAGGTAATAGAACGATTATGGCGACGTCACCAAGGCCGAGGACGCCCAACCAACAGACTAGAAAAAGTGGGCGTCGACAGCTGCATCGGTCGTCGGGAGTTTACAATATTCTTCCCCAGTCACCCAAGATACATTATCCAGTAGACCCAGACAATTTACCGTTGGGATCGGTGGGCAACACGGAGAAATTCGAGCAGTTGTCGGATGCATTTGAAGAGCTTGATGTGAATATGACCAATCTTCAGCTGATCCACGAGGCGATATCGAACGGGTTCAACGAGTCGTTTGCCAGTTTCTTGTACGGGCTTTCGATAACGATGTGGTGCGTAGATTTCCCAGGGTGTCCATCAAGAAGCCAGTGGGAGAAGTTGAAGCTTGTGGAGCGGTTGGACGATAGGATCTCAGATCTCAACGAAAAGATACGGCTTCAAAGAGAGGAAAATGGCAAGTTGGCCGCGAGGCTCTCGACGCCTGCAGTAGAAGCTACAAGTCAATCAACAAATCAGCCAACGGGTGGAGCAGAAGCCAAAAGGCCCGGGCCGCCGCCAAGGAGCGGCCGTAATCTCCTGAGAAACGATGTTGAGTCAGACGACACGTACATGACGAACGAAGGCTCTTTCGTGGTCAATCCCTCGGGGTCTGCGGTCTCCAGAATACCGCAGCCAGCCAAACCGGGCCCCAGAAAGTTTGTCAAGCCCTCTGCTCCTCCACTGCAGGTTCCTGTTTACAATACCAGAGCTACGGGCCCAAACCTCAACCAACCTCCCCGGTACATGCGTGGCCTATTCGACTCTACCAATCATCCCGCAACCTCCTCAGCACGTACAAACAACATCCGCAAACCTAACCGAGTGCACAAGTCCACCACCAGACCACCATTCCGCTAGCTCCTGTATAATAATTTGTATATTAGTTTACCTGCTTCTACTAGGTATATACACTTACTGCTCTATGTAATGCAGACAACCTATTAATACGCAATACTAGTGCCTGTGAGGTAGCTGTAGTCTTATCCCTCGGTCAACTTTAGCATTAGCTCGTACTTCACTTGTTGGACCGATTTCTGCTGCTGGCTAGCGATCACTAGCAAATAATCCTTATTTTCCATAGAATTCAAAATTGTTTGCTTTCTCATTTGTTCCTCATATGCCACTGTGCTGGGGCCGCCTCTTGATTCATTCGCTGACGCCATTTTATGTCACCAAACCCCCCATTTGGCCATAAATTGGTATTCTTATTCTGTGTGCGCAGATAAATATGTCCTGAAATTTTCATGCCTACAGTAGGAAGACTAATTCATCAATAAGCCAGAGTAGGAATGACCGACTCAGCGATGTCGCAGGAAGAAAAGAAACGTCTCTTGAGAGAGAGAAGACAGGCGAAGATGATGAAGGGGAATGCTAGCAGCAGATTGAATAGCATTTTATCGCAGGGATCATCGGTCAATGCTACAGAAGCCATTTCGGTGCTTGATGCTAAAACAGACGAGCCGGTGCCCCAAAGTGAAGCCAGCCCAGATACTGCTCACATACCACTGACATCTGCTGATTCAGATCCAGATATCATGGATATTGATCGTTTTACGGCCGGAAGGCCCGCAGCCAACGCAGAGGATAACGATTTCGACCAAATGTTGAACAAGGTATTCGGTGGAAATACAGAAAACTCTGGCCCGGACGAAGGGTTTGCACAAGTCATGAAGGAGATGATGAAGAACCAGGGAGGGCAAAATGACAGCATGTTTGCTGATACACCTCAAGATAGCCCCTATCAGAAACAATTATTGGCATACAACGTTGACCAGCAGAAATTGTGGAAATTTAGGTTCTTGATGGTCAGAATTATTGCGGTGACAGCCAATTTCTTTTACCATTATTTGACTTTCCCTGGAAGCTCATTTCAATCATCTCCCCATTTTTACATCCGTGGGTTAGTGCCTCTGGCCTCTGCTAACAGCTTCATGACTTTGTTTCTGACGATTGAAGTTGTGATATTAGCATCATTCTACTTTGTGATTTCGACGCATACTGTCTTTGCTCACGCCAGTGACAATAGCTTGATATTAAAAGCGACGTCGATGGCTTCATTAGTGTTACCCCAAGTTCGGGCATATCAATCGACAGCTGTCCGCTTAGCCAAATACTGGGAATTATTTGGAATGCTTTTAGGTGATATATCGTTGGTTGTTGTACTTTTTGGAGTCGTAAGCATATTCAATTAGCTTCAGATGAGCTCCGCTTAATAATATTTACTTGACTAAATATGAACCATCATATATAATATATACATTGCGGCATAATGCCTCAGTCACCACTTATTCTTCATGTCCTGGGTTTTTGCTTCTATCACCTTCTCAGCACTCAGGAATTTTCTCTTTTTTATAAACGTATAAGCTAACAAACCGGTGCTCACAAACGAAAGACCGAACCAGGTGACTAAATACTGCAAGTGATTGTTGGAGAGCTTGACCTTAGGATAAGCTGCGATTGGGACTCCTTCATTGATAAACTCGATCTCTTGGTACTCGAGGGTTGAATCATCTCCTGCTTTGGACGAAATGTACATGGCATCGTTGCCGTCATTCACATCTTGCTTTCTGGTTAATCCCAAAGATTCAAACCACGAAGACCTGTTTTTTTTCACATCTGTTCTCCATTCTATCTTGTCTTGCAAACTATAGATCATTTGGGCATATATGGGTAAAGAATTTGACTGTTTTGCCATTGCAGCCACGTCAGGAACATGAAACAATCTAGACCCCATCTCATGATCAAACTGCAAACTCGATTTTGTGGGCATAACTCGGAAGAGCGCTTCAATTTCAATCTCACCTTGAGGTACAGCCAAGTGACTTAAATATCCTTTCTTACGGGTTTCTGGAATGACCTTGTCTTTGTGAATCCACCCTCTTTCTACTAATATAGGTGCTCCTCCATTGCTTCTAATAAAGGGACATACCACTAGATAGCCTGGAATACCGTTCTTGATTCTGGGACCCAAGAACATCTCCTGCGAATAGTCAAAATGCCCTTTCATTTTGAACCGTCTATATTCAAACTCTGGAATAATGGACGGATCGATATTGGGGGGGATTTCTTCAATCGGCGGTTGGGCTAGCGAATCTTCGTTCTTTGCAATCAAATTGACTTTCCACTGCAATCTCTTCACCTGCCAGCATCCCAATACAAAACTAATTGCCGGCATCGCTATCATGAGACCTAAGAAAAATTTCCGTAGAATGGGCGTCTTGGCCTGATTTTCTGCCGTTGCGAGATTAGTTGTAGTGGATTTGAGAGGATTCCAATCTATAGTAGGCGTCTTCACGGTTCTTCTGCTTATCAACCGTTGCTTGAAAATTATACGGTTGTTGGCTTTTCTCGCCAAAAAATGAATCCCTCGACATCGATGGATACCAGGCGCAAAAGCCGAAGCGCCATAAGTCCCTCTCAATACTTGTAACATGACGGATAGCTCTATGGATACTCTATAGAACACTTAAACTACGTCTATAAAGGTAAGTGATATCGATGGGTCGATTATACTATATAGGTCACGTGATCATGGCCTGGCTCAACTTGATTTTGATGTCTATTAACAAAGTGAAAGAGACCTTAGTTTGTGAACGAAACACATGGTGGAATAGTTGAATACATTGAGATTTGACTACAAGCTTTGTAGCAATATTGAGGTGATTTTCGCCAACAAAAAGCCAATGTTTCACTCGCATGCGTTCGACACAGGTTGCACAGTTGTAATCACGAAAGATTGACTAGATGAGGACTTACTGGTCACTTGTAACTCATGTGGAGAGGAAGGCGAGTGAGAAATGCCCATATCACTAATTTTGGCTCAACGGTAGAGCTCATTTTGCAGCTATTTCCAGCATCAACTTCATGATCACCGGACTGCACATAAGGATCTCTCTTCCTCCCCCATATGTCCAACACTGTCTAAGCTAGAGCTAATACCGCTGAAGGGGCAATTAGACAACATCTTAGTATTACATTGCAACGCATCCAAGCCAAAGTGAGGTGGAAGCGAAACTCTCCTTTTTTTTTCCGGGCAAAAAGCGGCGAAAACCCCATGTAGTGGTACTCTGAGGTCACTAAAGGCCCGCTTTACGGTACTAATTACCTTCGTCGCAGATCTACCGAAAGCAAGAATATGCCTGCTGCCGCAGAAAGCCTCTCCAGACCGTAAAAGCTAGTTTATTCGTCCTTAGGCGTCGTTCTGCTTTTAATGTCCTCAATGCCGTCTACAAGGGACGGAAACTCCTGGCCCAACTTGGCCCCGAGGACGTCTCTCAACTTCTGAAAGCCCTGCATGCGTCCCTTAAGGCGGGCATTACTTTTTGCTGTCACCTCCACAAACTCTCTTGTGTAGATATCCGGGTTTCGTCCGTCTTCGATGTATGTTATCACATCCACTGGAATTGGGTACTGGCTAGTAAAAGTGCTCGCTGTCAATGACGAGAGCTGGCTTATGACCTGGTTGGTCTTGTGTGTGAGGGCTGTGTGCGATTGCTGGGTCCCCTGGTTATCATGGACCAAAACTCCCAATTCTATGAACGATTCGATTAAACCTTGAAGTTGGTCAGCTGTATTGATTAATGGTTCATTACCAGGGCTCTGATCGAGGTTTGCGGTAGTCATAATGGGCTTTTTCTCTCGTTATACCCACTATTCCAAAAGAAAATAACTAGTGGTTCTTAGAGTAGACCGAACCGTGTGAGAAAAAAATTTTGGACAAAATACCGTTCCAGAAACTGATATACTGAGACGCTTTTTCTAGCAAATTGACCCTATTTGCCGGTGAAAAATGCATTCGAAGATAGTGGTACTTCGCCTCCTGCCAGAGAAATTGGCTGAAGTGGCTGCTTCTGGGGCGAGGGCTCAGAAAGATGTGGAGACGGAGTTTCCTTACGATGATAGCCAGGTGGAAGGGACGAACCTGTCACCCCTAAAATCGGCCAAATTGCAGCGAGATGATGAAATAGGTGAAGATTATGGTGCTATAAGCAGCATGCCTGGCTCTTCTCCCTCCAGACGGGCCCGCATGAGTATTAGCCGAACCTCTACTCCACCGACCCTGGTGGGATCGCAAGAAGTTGCAGCTATTAGCAATTCGCAGGAAGCCCTTGAAAGCAATTACTCCAAGGTTTACAGTAGAGAACGTGGGGTCACTCGAGACTGGAGGGGTGACCAAGGGAACAGAAGTAATTACAATAACGCTAGTGTTAATTTTGTTCCTACAAAGTACTCCCCTAATGGGACTTCGCAGCTGAACCAAGACACCACGGCCGAAAAGCCCAAACTAAATATTGTCGATCTCGCAGACAAAACTCCAGGGGAAGCGATCCCACCCACGTACAGATCATCCACAGAGGCGATTCAGGCAATGCGTAACTACGAGCACAAAGTTTCAGCTACTCCCGTTGCTGCTGCTGAGGTCGAATATGAGTGGTTACAGGATATGCGCAATGTGACGCAGAGACTTCATTTTTTGAAAGAGGCATACAAAGCGATCCAAGTAGTTAAAAAGTCAAATACATTGAAAAAGCTGGTCTCTGGCCCATCATTCAATCTCCCTACCCAGGGAGTAACGTCGCCGTTGATCCTGGAAGACGGCCGTATCACCCTCACTCAAGACGACACATCTCCGCCTAAAACTCAAAATAATAACTCCAGTAGCCGCAGCAGCAGCAGCGATAGTGCTCCCTTGGGGATCAACGAGGTTTCTCATGAGCATTCATTACCCTTTATTCTATCATGAAAGGCCCTTAGCTGAAGGCATTGGATTTTTATCGTCCTGCATATACTTTCCACCATATTTCGCCAGAAAATTGTAGTCAATCCAAGGAATAGACTATATAAGAAGTATCTTTCTAATTACGTTCACAAAAGGAGCATACAACGATCATAGAGTATGAAAGCTGTTGTTTCCACGGGTAAGGCGTACTTTTGTACTGTTTTGTCCGCATTTGCGGTGGTCATTTTGTCGATTATTGGCTATTTGTTCCAGCTGGGACACGAGTCGATGATGGGGTCTACCGACGACCCTGAGGATGGAAAAGCAGTAGCGAAGACTGTGTTCAGTGCTGTATTTGTGTACTTGGCTTTCTTGGTATTCTGCGGGTCACAGGTACTTTTGATTAGAAGACAGAGTAGAATACAGCTCAATTAGCTTTTTGACAATAACACCCATTTATCTCATAAGCTAGCCATACTTTCAGTTCCACCGCTCTCTCGGAAACTCTACATAGATAGAATTGCGATGGCGTGTCTACCTGCCCATTAATACTTAGCCTACTCGATAGAATATATTGAACACGATTTACGTTTATTTATTTATTGTAGTCAACATCTTGAGACAAACTCTGAGCTAAATCAGACACCTCTGAATCACAATTTGGCTACATTACCCTTACCACCTGTCCAGGTGACGCCTCCCGACCAGTCACAGATTTCAATGACCATTAGTCTTAAAGCCTCTAATTCCTCCTTTGTGGCCCCCACGTTGAGGGCTCCCTTTAAGTGACCTTTCAACTGAGGATTGACATCCTGTGGGATCAAGCTGGCAACAACACACATGGATGTTTCTTTCGCCGACAAAATATCGGTGAAACTTAGCAATGGCGCATACACATTCTGGTAAGCGTAGTTCCACAAGTCCGGGTATGCGTTGACCATTTGCCTCTTAATACGCACATTGATCTTGTTGGTGTAAATAGAGTTCCAGAATTTGGAGCCGCGAGTCAAATCGGCATGTATCTGTTTCCTATTCACTGACTCTGGGGCTATTGGCCCGTCAATGGTGTCGGTCGCATTTGAATCAACGCCATTGTCGTTCTCAAACTTAGTCCCGGCAACGTCTTCCTGAATAATGTCGGCAGACCTGACGTGACCCGGGTTGACGGTTGCTGGTCTTTCAGGTAACGTCGAGGGCCGCATGCTGGTGGGAGTCACACTTTTCAAGATCATCAATGCATTTATCGACTTCGGAAGTCCCGACAACGCAGCACACTTGAGCAATACCTCCCGGATTTTGGATGCTATCAAGAGCTGCGATGCATGTATATCTTCTCCCTTTGAAAATTTGAATTCGAGGGGTAATTTGTTATAGTAGGAGTATGGTATGAGGATATCTGGTAGGTTAACCCCCACTGCCGTTAGGTCCTTATATTTTTCAGCCGATGAAATCGAATCCTGAGCCATAGTCAATAAATATTTATCCGTAAGCAAACAGTGGTCTGTTGCTGACAGGTATTCAAGAAGCTGCTGTCTTAAGGCAAAATGAAACACTTTGGGGATTTCATTGGGCTTATTAACCACAGTTAAACAAGCACACGCAATTAGGTACCACGAGTTTTGTAAAGCGGGATATTTGTACGCAAGCTTAACAAGTCTTTCTGCTGTCAATACCGACATCTTATCTTGATCTTTCTTTGTTTTAGCTAAAAATGTCAATATATTCCTTAAAATCTGGGGTTAGACTAAACTTTTTCATAAGATTATCAAATATCCGAGGCTTTGTACCACCAACTACAATTACTATATTTAAAGAAAGACTGAATCAATGAATCCCCTGAGGTGACTCTAGGATGTCGCATATTACATATGGTATGTTCTGTAAGTTATTTATCGTTTCTAATGCTGGACCTTATCCAAGTTTGAGAGATTATGTCCTTTAATCTCTTTCCCTGGTTGGGTGACCACGAGCTCATGGACCAGAAATGCAGTAGAGCCTTGAAAACGGGCGCAACCTTGGCATTGAATTGCCGGAAAGGGATACCATGGCTTTCAGAGTAGTCTCTTGGAAGGGTATCGGCTAAAGCTTTGTTTGCCATTTGCTGCATAGACTTGTTCTCGTTGAAAAGGTTGTCGATTTTAGCGTCAATAGATCCGTTCTCGTCAGAGTAGACACCAGGCCAAAAATCGTACATATAGCTCGATTTGTGAGTTTCTTCC
This sequence comes from Debaryomyces robertsiae, assembly GCA_030566065.1. Classification (NCBI taxonomy): domain Eukaryota; kingdom Fungi; phylum Ascomycota; class Pichiomycetes; order Serinales; family Debaryomycetaceae; genus Debaryomyces; species Debaryomyces robertsiae. Next base: position 753,467 of record JAJMHL010000003.1, read on the forward strand.
CAAGGCCTCATTGTAGCATCAATAGGAACCCACTTGTCGGCCTTTCTCCATGCCTCGGAACCGACCATTTCTTTGATTCTCAGAACAGCCCTTTTGTAAGCAAACTTCTCATCTTCCCCAGTGAAAGCACGCAAGTTCTTAAAATCCACGGGGTTACCATGCCTTGCATCTTGGGAATTGTCACCAAAAATAGTGCTCTTGAGAGTTTTGGTGAACTCTTTGTGCGTCGCAGTGTGTTGCTGATCGTACGACGAAACATTTGGACGATAAGGACTCGACATATCTATCGCCGTCTTCGCAAACATCTCTTCATCCTGTACGTCTAACCTGTCATAGTTGAAGCGGTTTCCTTGAGCAAACGTTTTTGGTAAACCGCCTGGCAGTTGATCAGGGAAAAAGAGATAGTCAATGCCAACTTCACTTCTAATAAAAAACTGGCATTTAGCTTCATATATGGCATCAAGCAACGTGATGAACCTTCGAGCCTCGTTTTTCATTTTTATCGTCATCAAGGGAACGTTATCAAGAATCACTGTCTTATAACGTGATGCCAAGGTGATATAGTCTGACGAAGAATATAAGCCTTTGCAGATGTGAGCAAAATCCAAGTAGCAAACAGTGTTGTCTTTAAAAGTTAATGGTATTTCTGTTACTCTATTATAGACAGTAAAAGATGATGGCTCGCCGCCAAGGGATTCTATGCTGCTGTTGTCGGTAACTTTGCATGATTCCTCAGGAATCCCTAACGCCTTAACTTTCACTAACCTGCGCCAAATTATTTCGTGGTCGGGATCATCCAGCTTGACAACTGAGTGCAGATATGCGGAAGGTCTTGACGCGAATATAGTTCTATAATCCTTAATAGATTTCATATCAACCGAGTGGCATCTGGTGTTCAATATTCCTACGAAGCTTTTAAAATTGGCCTTGTGGAAGTCATTGGAATAAAGTTCCTCTGGTAATTTATTAGATGTTGCCACAAGTACTCCACCTAGTTTGAAATAGTATGTAAACAAAAGTTTGATAATGTTAGCGGAGGCGATATCAGGTAACATGAATTCATCAAGCATTAGTATAGTATTTTTAGCAATCATTTTTTGAGCAACTTCAAACAACACAAACTCATTCTCCATGGTCATCCGCTGCTTTTTCTGGTTGTTGGCCATGTTGTTGGTAAATTGTCTCTGTCGTTGAATCTTGTGCATTTCATTATATACCCAAAGCATGAAATTATTGTAGTGCCACCTCATCTTCGAATTATGAGGAAGGGAGGAAGCGAAAATGTCCATGAGCATTGACTTCCCACAACCTACTTCTCCGTTGATTAAAAGACCTTGAGGGGCCTCTGAGTTGTTCAACTCTTCTTCGTCGGTCATATACTTCATCAACTGCTTTTTCTCAGCTTCGGGATCGTTTCTGAATAAGTTCCTTAGTACGCTGAATTTCAACTGTGGTATCCTTCCGCCTTTAGCCTTTGCATATTCCTCAGCTTGCTTCAACTCAATCTTTCTAAGAATTAAACTAATCTTGATTTGAAGTTCTTCGGGTGGTGCGTACGTGATAACACGACGATACAATTTCTGGAATTCTTTCATAACTCTCAACTGTGCTTCATCTTTCTCTAAAAGTCCTTGTTGTATGTAGTTTTGATATAGGGTGAAAGGATCTGTGATGGATAGTCCGTTACTCTTCTCATTATTTATGTTGGATCCGATGAATGGTGTTCTCCGGTCTACGCCCTGGGGACCTGACCCGACGTGTTTAGTATGATAAAGCCGAAGGTTTCGACAGATTGTCCTCGCACGATCTCGGACCAACCCGACCTCTATGGGCTTGTGAATATGTCTTGTGGCCATTTTCAGTAGAGTGAAAAAAAGAAATCGACTATGACTATTGTGACGTGATAATCAATTTTATCTATTTGATCAGTGGACATGCACGAATTAAGAAAAGTGAAACTAAAGAACCAGTTGCTATACTCTATTACTACGTCTATATATGCAAAAAGTAAGCTAGTCGTCTTCAGATGATGCCTTTGCTGGCCTTGACAACTTCATTTCGGCAAATTTGCGATCCAAAGAATTAGACAAGCCATTCATCTCCTCGTCTGACCTTCCATATAATTCATACCACCACTTGACGTCTGTGAAATTAAAGAACAAAACACCGTCTTGCTGACTATCTAAATCAGCTTTATATGAATTATTAATGAATTCTTTCGGTCTCGAATTGAAGTAGTCCCACACAGACACGGTTGACTCTTTTGCCCTGTATATCTCGTTCAACTCTCTTTCAGAATCACATAGAAAAGACCCGTACTGGCAGGAATAGTAATGATAAAAGAGCCTCTTTAAGAAGCGACTATTGAACTCAAATGCAGAAGGGTTTTGACGGTAGAGTTGATAAACGCAATCCAAAAACTGGTGGAATATTGGTGACTTGTCGCTACTGCCAGCGTATATAGAAGTAGATGAAGTTGCGGTACCATTTTCGTAAACCTCGCCATCCATGGGAGATTGAGCGGATGCTGCTGAAGTGGTATTTTTGAAGTGATAGGCAGCTCGTTGAAGAAAAGACGTGACACTTTTTCCTGTGCCACTGATGCCGCTACTGATGCCACCCATACCACCCAAACTAGGCTCGATGAGTTCTGAACTTTCTAGTGATTGCTGAGATTGAGAGCTGTTTTGATAAAGCAGCTCTTGCTGTTGTGTCTGCATCGCGGCACCAATACATCCCCCATGATCAGCTCTAGTTGAAAATTTGAACCCAAAACTCACCCACTCTTTTTCTATCAAAACCAGAAAACCTTTCAAAGTTCTGTAATATGGATCAAGGCAAAGCTGTGATAATGCAGACACTTGGGATGTTCTATCCCACCCGTCAGAACAGTGTATGAGCACATTCGTGTTATTCAAGTGAATCGACTTTGTTATGCGATCAACTGATTGTAAGATAATAGAAAGACGATGGAGCCACTGTGTTTTTGTCAATGCTTGCTGAAGAAGAGGGAATTCGGATTTGTTAGTTGATACCGGATATTTATCTAAATCATTCAAAATAGATGTTAGTTTATTCAACGACTCTCGCATCACATGGATATTGTCAATATTACAGAAGATCTTGTCTACTTGACGTCCACTGCCTCCCGTTTCGGAATATACTCCTTGCAAGTTCTTCGAAGCACCACTACTCTTCCTGCCTCTATAATTATCTATATTCTCCGTACCAGCACCCAATGCATGTTGAGCCATAGCATTTGTAATTGGTCTTAAATCTACAATCAAATTCCGTTGCGGTTGACACTCTACATCAGAGCCACCAAGCTTCTCTAATCGTTCACTCTCCTGGCATTTAAATATCTCTTCAATTAGTTTCTCATCTTGAATGGATCTGTTCTGTAAATTCAAGCCCACCAACGGCTGCGAGCATCTGGCTATAACATTACCATTAATGCTCCCCTTGTGTCTATATACAATGGCTGGAATCCTCTGTTTTGATCTAAACTTTCCTGCGTGCTTCAAGACGTTGTCGGATATCGTGGAGGGTACTATTAGTATGTTGGGATACGACATGCAATATTTATAATCGGTATTCACTCGTGAGACCCTCCAATGCGTTTCATTCGCACTTATCAAGCCCTGCCTAGTGTATTCTGCCACGGGATCATATATATTCCATCCATTTGCCTGTAGCTCTTTTTCCAAAGCATTGGGCTTGTAGTCGTATGCGTAGAAAGCCTTGATATCCTTTTTTGCTTTTGGGATTGTGATCAAATGACTCAATTTCAGGAAAACTTCGGCACATATCGAGTCGTTGACAAAGTCAAATGAGTAGTAGGTGAAATCTTTGCACTGGATGCGTATGTGTGATGCGCTGTAATGATCAAAGTTTTCGTCTTGATATGGCTTCGGAGGAGTACTTTTGCTACCATTTACTAATGCCAGGTTAGCAGTATTTGTATTGTTCAATATCCACGATGAACCCCTAGCCTTCGACATCTTATCTATAATAGGATAGCATATCCATATTTCTCTCGGCGTGCTTGCTTCTTTAGTCAGGCCTGTATTGAAACTAAAGACAAGGTGATAGGGAGATAATATAAGCGTACCAGAAATGAGATAGCCCCTTCGTCCTAATGTGACATTCTCAACTGTCGACACACTGAGCTGTTCCATGCTTTATTATGAACTTTGATCCTTCAGTTGTATTGTTAAGTCTTCATATATAATCTTATCTCTACTAGTGGCCTGAGTCGTACTATTTTGATAATCAAGTTTGCGCTTTTGTGTCCATTATGGCTCTTCAGTGAATTATCTATTAGTACATTCAAAAAGCTATAAATCGTCGAATCTACGGATGCCATGTTCATGCTTCTGCAAGTTTCTTAACTGCTTCGTAGTCATTTGCTTTTTTTTCAATTTCTGCTTCTTTTTAGACGGTTCTACGACACTATCGGAAGACTTTAGTTGCGAAATAGACTCCGACACAGGTTCCTCAAAATGGGTCTCTTCCGAGTGATTCACGGCAGTAGACGGATCTTCCTTGTCGACATTGGTCGAATTTCCTGGAATGTTCCTCTTCTTTTTGACAATTTTGACTGAAGATCCCAGTTTTGGCGTATTATCTTCGATGTCTGATTCGTCACCACTTTGGTCCTCAGATTCATTATCCGTTTTATCGACACCACTATCGCTACTGCCTGGCTCGCTGGTGTCCAGCCAGTCCCCGACATCTTCCACGTCGCTACCACTGTCATCGGTGCTGCCTCCATCTTCATCACTGTCACTCATGCTGTCACTATCTGACATTTCCTCTTTATTGGACCATAATTTCAAACTATCCATCCCTGCACTGATAAGCCTGTAATCATAATCAATGTCCAAAATACCCACTTCGTCTGCAGCGCCATGCTTTCCAACAGCAACAGAGTGAACTCTGGTTTCGACAACCTTCCCCTGTTTATAATTTATCCTATGTAAAAGGCCCTCACTATCACCACACCAAACAGAGGCTGCCATTTCTCCGTCATCACAATTCATTGTGGGGACGATTGCATCTATTGAAGCTTGTTTGTTGACCTTAATCCTTGATAACTGATCCCGAAGCCTATTTTTTGAGTTTTTCCAAATAGTGACAATTCCTTCACCATGGGACACCAACACGGTATCGTTCTTGTTATCGGTAATATTATCCGTTGCATAACACATAGAAAGCAACTCGTCTTCTTGATCATCCGACTGTGTTATTATGCCCTTACGAATGTCGATGTGGGATAAAGTCGTAGACCCTAAAGTCAAATAATGATATGGCGACACAGCTGGCATTGGCAATATATGATTGATGGCATCATCGTGACTTTTTGAGACGTTAAACTTCAATTGGTTGGATGAAATATTCTTGCTATCGTATACTAAGATATCTCCGTTTTCTGTACCACACAACAAAAACGGATGAGACGATGAATGTGTTAACTTGGTTACAGCATCCGCCTTTGAATCAGAATAATGGTTTAATATGGATGCTTTTGATATAACTTTGCCTGTTTCCGTACTAGCCTTCTTAACGATGTGGTCCGTTCCTACTGAATAAATATTCTCTCCAACTGAATTCTCGAGAGGGTCGAAAAGCACCGAACGGCAAGATCCCTTGTGCCTCTTCGTTTTCCAGTCCGTGACGATATGATTGCCATCTGCTATATTTGTATTATCTGTAATAGTCGTCCACCATTTTTTTTTCAGTTGAGATACGGACTTATTGATATGGGATATTTTTCCGGTTTTGAATGCCTCCCTCTCTAACATTAGCATATGTTCCCTTTCCGAGCTTTGACGCTCTTCAAGTGCTTCAGCATCATACGTGTTACAGTAGACATGACCGGATGCTAACCCCGATACTAAGATTGGCCTTGTTGGATGGGCTGCTACTGTGAATAAAGGTTCCGAATAATTAAGTTCTAGAATAGGTGCAATAGCCGATTCAAGTGCCCTTGCTGCATTCGCTGAATTGGACTTCTTCTTTTTCGCCATGATCAATTTCGAACTTGGTGGTTAGCTTAAACTGAGTAGATATTATAAGGTCCGATGAGCTGAGAGATGGGCTGAAATTTTAACTACTGCGCATTTACCCAAAGTCAAGTTGCGAATCTAATGTATATTACACAACATAGAGATGGACAAATTTACTTAAAACAACTGAAGAATCAAATAAAATAGAGCCATGGGCTCCAAGTAGTAAAAATACACCAAAAAAAAAAAACATGAAGTCGGCGTTCAAGAGTCGATTTATGACGTGAAAATCAAAAGATATCGCCAGAGTCCTTCAACTTCCCCTCTTTTCTTAACTTCCAATAGTCGCCTTGGAATTCCCAGTAATTATCACCTGTGACAGGATGTTGTTTTTTGACGAACCAGTTAGGCTTATAGGTGACTTTTGCCTGTTCTCTTTCTTTTCTTGCTGCTCTCTGCTTTCGTTCAACTCTGTTCTTCTCGTCCGCGGCTTTATCATACTCGCCATTCTCCATGGCCCGTTGATCTGGCCTAAGTCTGGTATCTGTAGGAGCCAAATATTTTTTCAAGTTGTTATCAATTCCATTCAATGTGACTGCGAAAGACGTCAAATTAAATGGGACCTTAGGCCTTGGAGTAGCCTGCCAGACGAGAAATTTGTTTCCGCTATTTGGATCATTGGAAGCCTTCGAGTTTTCCACTTCTTCGGCATCAACTAACGAATTACGTCTTTTCGTAGTTTCTTGATAACTGCCATTTATCTTTTTTGCAAAAATCTTAGCGTTCCAGTGGCCACCGATGGCCCAATGGGTATTGCCGTCCTTGTCTACTACATGGCCCGACAATTGATAGGCTGACGACGCCCTCCACCCTCTTTGCTTCAAATCAACAATGATAACGTCGCCAGTTGTATGATTTGTTACTTCCATTTTACCAAAGTTATCGACGGTTGGGTTACCTACCATAATGCCCACGACTGATGTATTCACTTTCTTCCAGCTATACAACTCTTCCTGGACCTTATTTCCCTTCTTATCAATGACGCCATTGTCAGGTCGAATAACACAGAACATTTTACCAAGATGCTTGAAATCAAAAGACCTGCCTCTGAATGTCGAGTCAACAGCATTCTCACCATAGTAATCCCAATTTGGAGATTCAGCACTACAAGCACTGATAGGAGGATGATGACTAACTTGTTCAACAATCAATCTGTAATTATGATCTGGACGGCAATACTCGAAAGTTTCGCCTAATAAAGGGTTGAAAGGCTTGGCGATTCTGTTTATCGTTGAAGCATACTCCGACGCGGCAAACGCTGCTACATAAACCATACGCAAAGTCGAATCATCCTCTTTCGCAGCCTTGTCCAACAAATCTGAGTACTCTATATCTTCTGCCAATCTCTGCAACAATGACGTACACTCATTGAATGACACAGGCAATGTCATTTTAGTCATATCCTTACCGATCATAGATTTCAAAATACCCCAGAGACCGATTTGAGGCCTGTTGTCCTCATCCAAAGCTAACTTCTCTCTAGGGGGATTTTCATAACCTAAGAATGAACCTTCGTTATAAATTCTATCCTTCTTAGCCTTTTGGCTATCGGTATAAACCTCAATTGGCAGTCCTTCCATATATTGGCCCTCATCTTTCTGACTAGACTGTTCTGCATCAGGAACTTTCGTCTGATCTGACTGCAGAGAGGTGCCCTTCCGGCTAGATGCAGCGTCTCCAGTATCGCTTGATCGAATTTCAGTGTCAGCAGCAGCAGCAGCCCCAGCTCCCGTACCAGCGACAGCTCCTTCGACGCCTACAAAAGGCGCTGAATTTTCATCACCAGCTTTGTCCTGCTTACCGAAGTTTGTGTTGCGGTCATCCTCAAGAGGTACCGTTTCACCCTGCTCGTTGCCTTCTTCGAATTCGTCAGCATCGAAAAACTCGTCTTCGGAATCATCATGTAATATGTGCTCTAAAATCTTATCCTGATGGGCGTCGTTAGCATTATCAAAGTAACTTTGACTTTCTGAAGATGGAGGCTGTCTCGTACTCAGGGCATTTTCAGGCCCATGAGGTTGAGGGGTTGAACCAGTTACTACGGGAGTCGAGTTGCCTGACCTCGTACCATTACTAGAAAAGTATTTCTTAAGTTGTTTCTTTTTACCTTCGAATTCCAATAGCTTCTCTTCACGTTGGGATATCTCTCTTTCCAACTGACGAATCGAATTCTCCCATAATTTATTAATCTCTAACTGTCTTTCTAACTTGTGACAAACTATCTTATCCCTTGATTGAATCAACGTATTGTACTTAGAGAATAGCTCCTGGATGACATGTATTGTATTGAAGCCAACCTCTGAAACCTGTGCATTTTCTGATAATGATGCACTTTTAAACAAGTCTAAAAGACTTGAAATCTCAATATCCAATGACCTCCTCATCGTGGAAACCTGGTCACCCATAGGGCCGTGGACTTGATCATCCGCAGACAGAGCCGTGAAGTCTTGCACTACGGAATCAGTTTCACTGTCGTAGTCGCCGCCGCTATCTTCTAAATCATAATCGAAATTTTCAAGGTCAGATTGATTATAATTTTCATCACTACTGAATCGCGAAGGGACCTTATTTTCTTGTATTTGCATCAAATTGGGTGATGCGTTGACAGACGAATTTCTAGCACCCTCTGTAGCTCCTCCGGCGTTAGACTTGGACGAAAAAGTGCTTCCATTGGAAGCAACTTCTTCATCCAAACTGCTCGCAGAGCTTACAGAAGCTTGACTGGTAGACCTCTTGTGTTTTCTTCTGCCCGGTATATGCAAGATGTTACGAGATTTCTTCTCATAAGTTTCGTCTGGCTGTGTCTGGCTGTCTGGATTCTTCTTTTTCAAACTATCCTTGGCAATAGTAATTGCATTTTGCAATGTCCAAACCCATCTGTTGGTTTCGATAGGATGATTAGCCTTCAAATGCCACCTAATACCATTTTTTCCAATAATTTCGAATTTCAACTTTTCAGAGGAATCAAGGTGCAAGACAGCGAACCCCAAGTTTAATGAACCTCTGCATGAATTGTTTGTGTCATCCTGGTTGGCATAATAGGATAAAATTCCGTTCTGATCCAATACAAAGTATCTCAACTTATAGCCAGAGGCGAAATTGGTCCACTTACGAAGGTAACCCTTGTATGTGGGTGCGCCACCCGTCTTGATGGCGTTGTTGGTGTTGATAACTGGGTCCATGATATTCTCATCTTTCGAGGCAGATTTCAATAATCTCTTCAAGGGCTCGTTCTTACCGTTGATCAAATCTACGGGCAATTTGCCCTTTCTGTCTCGCTTGAACGGATCACCCCCATGCTTCAAAATCCAATCGCACATCTGTATGTCGTCTTTCTTGATAAACTCGTGTAATACGGTGTTACCAGTGTCGGGGTCAGAGCCGTTGATGTCCAACAATTCAGATGCCCGATAATTATTCACCAACAACCGCTCCAAATTTTCAAAGTCTCTATTGCTGAAGTACTGACGTAATTGGCATGCGGCCGTCTCCACGAACTTTGCCCGCTCAAATTGCATCAACTGGATGATGTTCATATCACGGCACAATTCCACCGGCTGCTTTTTCTTCAAGTTCACAATGGTATCATTGATCTCCGGCAAGGACAAGAGGTATCTTACAATCTCCATTCTCGATGAGAGCGCTGCAAGGTGCAACGGCGTGTTGCCGTCCTTATCCTGGGAGTTCACGTCGAGTCCAAACTCGCGGCTATTTTCCACCAAGTACTGCAACATCGCGAGCGGTGCTACCTGTACCGCGTAGTGTAATACCATCTGTCTCAATTGAACAACATCTATCGTCTGTGTCGTGACCGTGGTCTCGGTCATCTCCTGAATAAGACTCTTGACCTTGTTGCAGTCTCCACTCCTCAACCCATCGAGCAACTTGAGCCTTAATAATGATGCATTCAACTGCGATGACATGATTTTAGCTCCGGTTTTCTCGCTCCTAGTTCTCTCGTTGATACCTAACTCCTTTCTGGTGTCTATACTTTAATTATGCTTATATGGATAATTCTCCAATAATCTGCTTCTTAAGTATTAGCCTGTGTATAGCGATCCGCTCAATTGCTTTAATTGTGCTCGAATCTATGATATCACGGGCTATTCGTATAATTTAGGCGCTTTCAATGATGCTAACAATTGATCTGTTTTGTGTGCGTTTTTATGTGCTTTGCCGGCTCTTTGGCTTGTGATTAAGCCCTTCCCGCCATAAATTTTTACAATTAGTGCTGTCAACCGTATATAAGATTGGCGGCAACAAAGAAGGAGGCACTGTCGAACGGCGGAGCGCAATGTCGCGATGGAGCAAAAATACAAATCGCGACATTTTGCCGGTATTTTTTTAAAGCCGATATGCCCAACTTCGAGTCTGGGGTGCGCCGTGTAGAAAAAATATTATGGTTTTGTGCACGTGAGTCGGATGGACTTGATGAGGTCTTAATAAGGTCCCAAGACTAGATACTAGAAGTGATGTATAGGGATACGATAGCGACAATGTCAAAGAAACGTACATATGAACAGCAGGATAAGTACGGGGATGAACCGTCGCACACGTTGTATGTGAACAACCTCAACGATAAAGTACAGGCACGGGTATTGAAACACAATCTTTATGTATGTTTCTCGACATACGGGGACGTAATAGACATTGTGATGAAGTCCCAAGGAAAGATGAGAGGTCAGGCACACATTGTATTTGGTAGTGTGGTACAGGCTGCTAATGCGATGAAAGGTTTACAAAGCGAGGTTTTTTTTGACAAAAAGCTACAGATTCAGTATGCGGTGAAAAAATCGAGAATTATCGAGCAGTTGGAGGAACAAGGATAGACAAGGTCAGGCTAACTTTATAGCACCCGTAAGAGCACTCGTTACGCAATCAGGCACACCAACACCGCCGGCAAAGGCCATGCCGGCGAAAGAGAGGTTGTTGGCGAAATTGTTTTCAATTAGCTGCTGCACTTTGTGTTTTTGGGCAGCGTATCCAGTGTTGTACTGAGGGATACAGTTCTGGTGTAAGTTATACGAAAGTAGGATGTCATTCGGACGCAACGAGAGAGATTTTTCGTGTTCGTGAGCCTCGTCGCGAAAGATTAAGTTGTAATGACGCAAATCAACATTGAGAATTGATTCCAATATCTTCTTGACGGCCTTGATTTTGACAGAATTTGAAGGAATCCCTATCTTATCGTAGTAGTGGCCGCCCATCATCAATGTTATCTTGTTGCAGGCTTGCTGGGGTGAAGGTGAATCCAGATATAGCGGCTTGACGTATTTCTCGACGTCCGAGTCGTAAATAATGCCCAACAAGCACTCATGGTTTCGGTTGCTTTTGGGGACAAGAAATCCAAATCCATTTTTATCTTGTGGAATCAAAATGGGGTCTTTTGTGTAGATGTTGACAAGAAATATAGATACGTAATTCAATCCTAGCATGCCCTTGACTTCATCGTTTGTAATTAGTGTACTCAACGTATTTGTATTGATTGTTGAGCAAATATGACTATAGTTTTCCGTTTTATTGTTAACCCGAATGCTTGGCGTTGAGATGTCAATTTCTTGTATTTTGCTATTATAGATGATTTCGACATTTTCCTGCTTATCCAAAAAGGCCGCTATCTTTCGAGGTAAGGTTTGCAACCCACTTTTGAGTTTGAGCATAGGGAATTTCTTCAAATCCCCCGATAACTGATTAAAGTCTACGTTTGAATCTATTTTCTCCTTATATGCGAGTAACGCATCCGAGAGTTGCTTTTCTTTTGGCTTCTGCCGCATTTTATTGAATAGGCCTTTGATCACTGATCCATTCTCTGTTTCCAAGTTCACCAAACTAGGGAACACTGACTTCATACTTAACTTAGAAACATCCCCGGCATATATGCCATGGACCACGCCACTAATGATATTGTTAGATAGTCTTTTGTTCCCAAATCTTCTTTCGATGAAGCTTTCAATGCATTCGTCATCCTGAACCTTGCTTTTAACGAATGGTTCTTTGAAGGCACCTTTCCAGACTCCACTAAGTGCACCACTATTCATGAACTTTCCAAGTGACTTAATTGAATTCGGTACTTGTACTATTTCATTGTCTTGGTTGAGAAGGTACTTTCTATTCGCAACTGAATCTTGAGGCAAGACTTCAATCTCGTCTCGTTGATCGAGTTTCCGTAACACATCGACGATTAAAAGGGTCCCTTCGCTAACACCCCTCAAAGTTCGAGGGCCTTTTTCGAAAAGTAAACGCTCGTTTCCGTTTATTTCAACAAGGTCAGACCGAATCCATCCTCCTGGTTGATTTTGAGATTCGAAAATGGTGACTTTTATGTCTGGCCTCAACTTGTTCAAAAAGTAACTGAATGATAACCCTGAGATCCCTGCACCAATGACAGCAACTTTGCCATGAGGTGGTACTTTTGACAAACGAACCATGGGCAGCGAATGCTACAACTTTTATTGTAAAGAGCTACGATTTATGATACCGACTACAAATACATCAGGTGACTCTTAGTATAGAGATTTAAATCAGCCTTACATTAATGTAAACAATAAATTAAATAGCACGATATATGTCTTGTGCTTGGTTCGTTTCAGTTATTACTGACAAATTGTCCGTTGAGTATTCATTTGCGTTTGCAGATATCGAAGATTGTTCATCGCCGTATGTAGCTAACACCAGGCTAGTTTGCACTTCGTCAACGCTAGCATTTTGCAACAATGGCAATCTCTGACCAAAGTTTGAATCCTGAGTATATAGAGATATTTTGTCAGCGGAAACACCAGTATTCTTGAGTTGTTTCTCGAATAACTTCTCATGGGGTCGGTTGGAATCAGTAATACTTTCTTCGCCTGTATTTGTAATAAAAAGCCCCTGGCTCTCTGATGGTTCTGCATCAACCACCGAGCTGCTGTACGGTTCATATTCGTCGCGAACCTGATCTGTACCATGTATATAATTATTAGGTGGTTCAAATTGGCTATATTCAGTGCCTGACGTATTCGGAACAGGTTGCCCTTCAGAGTTGCTTGCGTACATCATCGAATCCTCAGACGATGTAGACCCTTCTGTCGATACCAAGTCGATGTTATTCGACGAAGAGGTAGGAGTTGTTGAGAAATTGTCTGTGGAGTGCCTTGAGTTTGAACTCATGTTGGACGGGTTCAGGTCATTGGAAGCAGTGGCCGGTGCAAAAGAACTGACTAATGAGGACCTGATTGTTGACCTTCTTGGTTTAGTAGTTGGGGAGCTTGGCTTGTTGTTTACTAAAGCATCGATATTTAGTGTTCCGTAGGCATTTGCGTCGTTGAGCGAGCTAGCGCTATCGTCATAAGCTGGTGCGGGTTCATTAGGGATCAACGAGGGGGACCTACTCAATGGGTCCTCACCTAAAGAAATAGATCTGGTCATTGGTGATGAAGGAGCAGAAGTCGCCTCTTCGAAAGTTGGTAGTGGCTCTTCATTTTGATCCAATGGTTTTATTGAAATACCGTTCCTCTCGAAATTCGGCGTTCTGAAAGGAATCCCCGGATCACTTTTCTGGCTGTCAGCAACATAATTACCGGGCAAATCAATATCGTCATATTTTGGTAGCTGAATTGAGCCTTCGTTACATTTGGCACTTAGTAAGATTAAGGGAGTATCAACCACCACTTCGTAATGATGCATTTTATAGCCATCATTAGGATCTGGCTTTGAGATTCTGAAACAAACTTGTAGTCTATGATGTATCTGTATATGGCGGAAATTAGAATCAGGATATAGCGCCTTTGAAACAGTCGTATATCCCTGCTGAATATTTTCTTTCAAATTATTATGTGACTCTTCTGACATCAATGCTGAAGTGTCTGGCTTAAAGTACTCATTCTCGTCGTCACTTTTGACGTTTTCTAGGTCATGGTTGTGTGTCAAGTTTGTTTCCAATGCTCCAATTATTGGGGATGAAGGCAAAAATGGTGGGGAAGACGGGTCGTTTACCGACACTGATGTTTTCCTAGAAGCCGGGTCAGATAAAGAAGATTCAAAAAAGTTTGGTTGTCTGAAATCGTAATTTGAATCCGAGCTCATGGTTAACTTGTCATTTGGTGTAGTAAGAAAAGGTAAAGCAATATTTATATCCAACGGCGATGCGATCATCAAATCGTTTGACTCGGAGATAGGTTTACTTAGAGGATCGTCCAAGTCCAAGTTCTCAATATCATCCAACAGCTGCTCGTAACAAGAAAATAGTAAATTATTGTTGGGACATTTGATGTATTCTTCTTTATATGGTTCAGAATTACTCATGCCACTTCTATACTTTGTCTTCAATTCACATACTGACACTATCCGCTCTCTAGTCCTATCGGCGCTCACTGCGTTGACGTGATAAGGGTCTTCACCATCGTAGTCATACTCTTTCGACAAGCTTTTTGAAACATAAGTAATCCGTTCAGATACATTAAATTTGATCCTTTTAATGATCACGTCCTTAACCAAAGGAATTAATTTTACATTTATTGAATGTTCCGAACCCAATGAGACGTATTTTTTGGGAAATGTAATGACGTAATGCAACGAATCATTCCAAATTCTATCGACATATATCGGCTTGTCAGCAATGGAGTTCGCAAGTTGAGGCGGCGTTCGAACCATTGGTAGACTATAAGTAGACATCGCCTTCACCTTACGATTGAGTCTATCACTTACCTTGTTAACCGTTACATTCAAATTATGTGATAAAGACCCGTTTATCGAAGTAATGGTAGGAGGTATATGTTCCGGTAAAAGAATTGGCAACAAAAATACATAAAGGCCTTCTTTGTACATATCACTGTAGTTATTAGCCGAAAGATGATCCTGATCCTGATCTTCGTGATTAAAGTAGCTTGATGCTCTTCTAGAACTAGAACTATTGTTTTTCGAGTTAAAATTGTCAATCCCGTCAGCTAAGTCCCTAACATCTGCCAATTTGTAGTTTCTCGTGATACTCGCTAGTTGCTCAGGAGTTATCTTTTTGATTTTGATATCGTTTGAATTAGAAGTATTCAAATAGTAGAACGCTTCCGACAAATTCGTTTGCCACTCCATATGACCAATTTTGAATTTTTCCCTAACAAAGCTTTTATTATATGGATCGCCAGAAGGCCATAAAATGTTTGTTAGCGATTGAAACTCGAACTTTATTTCTTTGACCATAGTCTCTTTCTTTAATTCTATTATCACGGCAAATGTATGCGGTATGGGTGTGTCAGCATCGATTTTTGTACACAAGTAGTTTGGGGAGCTGAATGACTCCATTTGCTGACGCAAGTTTCTTGGGGTTCCCTGTGAATACGGATTGAAGTCATGTTCTACACTTGAGGACTCGCGTGATGAAACCGGGTCTGAGCCTTCACTTCTCAATGTGGCAGCATCTGCAGAGTGACGCTCTTCACTTTCCAAGTTCAATCCTTCGAGGTTCTCACTTCCTTGAGGTATCCCCCCATTTTCAACGTCTTCATATGTAAAACTTGCTGACGAAGCAGGTGCTAGGTAAATACAATCATTTGTGTTGGCCACATATACCTTGCAACTCTTGGATGCGGGACCATTTATGCTGTTGTTAGTTGTTTTCAATGGCGTGGGTTGCTGTAAACCGAGTTCCTGCAACACATGCAACAATTTCTTCAGAATCACCTGCGAAGTCTCCCTCTTGATCAACTCCTTTGTTTGCTTCTTATTCACACTTCTCGCCGCAGACCTTGACCTTGAACGAGACCCTGGGGTCCCATTAATAAGAGACATCGACCGAGACCCAAATCTATTTCCATTTCCACTGTTTCCTAGCCCCGCTCGCTCCAGCGCAGACTCTGATATCACAATCATCGGATTCGAAACACTGTTCCTTCGCTCCGACGTCTTAGCTTTCCCCAAATCAAATATAGTTGATTCCGATGACCTTCTACCAGAAACTTTGCTCTTTAGCTTATCAAGACTAAACCCTAGATGACTCATATTTTCTTTTCCGGCGAGTTTTCTGTTATCCTACTATCAACTATTATACTAAAGAAAATGCATCCAGGTTCTTATGACCACGGTCTACTCATTTATTCTATAATCCGCTTACTCACGCCTCTTTATGTTATCCTAGGAGTGAAATAAAGTTTTTAAGTACTACAAGGATCTGTTGGCGCTTAAATTCGCCTCAAAGTTCGTATCGTGCGGTACTGCATATATTCCTGGCTGACAGCTCCCCCAGGAAATGCTGGGGTTCAAAAATAAGCTTGCAAACTAGAAGTGGAAACAAGCCAACTGGGGCTTATAAGCTTGAAATTTTGAACAAACAGTACTAAAGCACTAACGAAATTCCTGAAAGTTTAAGGATTAAAAAGTAAAGAAAAAATGTCAAAGCAATTATAAGATAATTCTTGTCTCACGCATAACGCATTGAGCAGTAGTACTAACCAGACGGTTTATTATTGTGGAACTTCCCTACTATATCTATAGATCTTAAACTGCGCTTTAGATTCCATAGTTTAGTTGGAGTCATGCGAAATAGACAAAGATGTCTAGTTAAAAAGCGAATAACATGGCTTACAAAATATTTTTGCGGCAATTAAAAGTCCTATGTATGCTACTGTAGCGGGCACTATTTGATGATTGTCTTAGGAGAAATCAGTTTAAACCGTCCATTATGGTTTTCACCATACTGATTAACATTCCCTTCATTTGCAGGTGCGACTTTTGCTGGGGAAGCAAGGGAATGGCTGGATGGTACTTTTGGTACCATGCAAATGGTTCTTTTCTTGCGAGCCGGGGCGTTCGACGTAGAGCTGTACTCATTTCCGTCCGTTAAAGAGCTCAAAACCAGGTACTCGGTAGTGTTGCCTCCCAACACACTGAGCGCCGGGATCAAAGAGTTAGTCTGCAAGTTGAATACCACCTTGTAGGTATTGTCATCGTATAACTTATAAATTATAAATCTTCGATCTATGGTGGAGCAGACTAAGAAGACTGGATCAAACGTAGCAATTTTACCCGCAAGGCTGAGTTTTCGTACCATACTATCATGGTTGACTACTATCTGACACGAAGACATAGGCCCAATCTTCAAATTACGGAACTGATTTGTGACCCTCATGGTCGACAACTTGATAACCCCAACTTCTGAAATTGAATCGGTGTACAACAAGTATTTGTTGTTATTGAATATTTTCAAATTAACGATGGGAAATTGTGACAACTTTATAGTTTTCTGGGGCTTTGTATCGTCCTCTATATTGTAGAGGATCAAATTGCCAAACTGAGTACCACAAAGGATGATACTGGAATCGTACGGCATGATGCAAATGGACACAATCCAATTTGAGATAATATTCAATGACGACGTGCGATATATGTACTCCCCTGTGCACGAGCTTGACATCCATATTGGCATCAAAGTGTGTATTTGTCGTTCGTTTATCGACAGCTGTAAGTTTAATGTTGCCGATCTCCTTCTTAAGTCTAGTATAGGTCTCGCGGGGTTGATGGGTTCATAGCTAAGATCCGAAGATGCTCTGCCGTCGCTGTCATCGAACGGCATCCGAAAGAAGTTGTGTAAATTTTTTACGAGCTCATCATCACTGTCCTGACAGCTAATTTCCATTTTATATAGCTTTAATTCATTATTCTTACCGGAGCTTACAACAATCAACCTATTATCCCCCACAGCAGTAATTTCAAGGCACGAAATTGGTTTGTGTATCAAATATACTTTGTAACTGTCGTCTGCGTCATCGTTCACCAAGTCCCGGAAAATCAACTTACCTTCACTGGAGCAACTATAGAGATACTGATCATTAAGAAATCCCATTGCTACCATAGAGTCCTGTGGGTTCATATTGGAGTGCTTCCACTCTTTGTACAATTTAAAACTAGTTTGTCTCCTGTTGCCGCTCGCCGTATTCTCGTATAGCTGAACGAGCCCCGTTTTCCGAGCAGCGGCAAGATACTTCTTTCCCTGGAAATAGAAAACCAATATCTGCTGGATGTAGTTATCACCGCTGTCGATACAAAACTCACTCTTGTATTTAAAATCGATCTTGTTCTTGATCCTTTTCAATCTAATGACTAGGAACAGTTAGTTTTGGGTCGATCCAAAATTAGTGGATTTAACATTAAACATACCCCTTAGGCTCCCATTAGACTGCGACGATAGTAAAACGTTCATACTTCATCCGGGTATGCTAATATTGTCATAAAGTAGTGGCCCTTAATAGTCTTATTTGAACCCTTAATAATGGAGCCAAAACTGGGGTATCGCGCTCTTGATTATCTACATAATTATTAGTGCCGAGGATTATTCAGTCCTCTTTTCTATGTACTAATTTGAGTTAAAGAAATGGTCGATTATAACGTAGAAGGTAAGACTGCATTGATTACAGGCGGAACTAGAGGTTTAGGACTTCATATTGCCGAAACATTCGTATTGAATGGTGCTTCAAATGTTATAATAACGTCGAGGAAAGCCGAAGCCTGTGAAAGTGCTAAACTAGAGTTGGAAAAATTGAGTCAGAAGAACAACAAAAAGGCCAAAATTCATGCGTTTGCCTGTAATATTGCAGATGAAAAAGACTTGGAGTCGTTTGCTCAACGGATAACTAAGTCGTTTGAGAAATTAGATATTTTGATAGCAAACGCAGGAGCCACTTACGGAGCACCATTAGAAAAACATCCAGTATCTGCCGTCAAGAAGGTATTGGACTTAAACATTACAGGCGTTTTCCATACTATCCAGTTGTTTGCTCCGTTATTAGAGGTCTCGGGGAATAAAAGTGATCCGTCCAGAATCGTGATTGTTTCTTCAGTTGCCTCGTTTGTAGCGACCGATTTTGGCGGTACGTTCGGCTACTTGGCATCGAAGGCAGGTGTAACCCACCTCGGCAAGAACTTGGCTTTGCAATTGGGTCCTCGCAACATTAATGTCAATATTCTTGCACCTGGATTCTTTCCGACTAAGATGACTAAAGGTCTAATGCTGATGAAGAACCAAGAGATGACGGAAGGAAATCCTCTTGGAAGACTTGGTTCCAAGCCCGACGTCCAGAACGCCGTCTTATGGCTATGTTCTCAACAGTCCAACTATATCAATGGTATTGTTTTGCCGCTAGATGGGGGATTGTATCTTGTTGGTACTTCAAACTTGGCGAAATTATAAGACTATTACCATAGTAGCTATCTATAAATGATTAAATAAGTAGTATAAAGCAACGATTAGAAAAAATCATCATTGTCGTCGTACAGCTTGCCTCCTCTTAAAGGCTTGACGATGTTTAAATTGATACCCATCTTCGGAGAAATAGGCGAATCCTGTTGATTTGACATACCAGATGCTTCAACATACAGAGCTCTAGTGTTACGTTTCGGCATCAATGCGTCGTCGACCTTTTGATCATGTTCACTGATGCTTAGAGACCCGAAATTTTGATGAATGGTTTGGGTTCCGTCTTCGGATAATCCTGTCGCGTGCTCTTTGGCTTTTTGCTTCGAATAGACGTCTAGCTTTTCTCTTATCAAATTCAATTTGTTTTCAAAATTGGCTCCATCTTTCAGGACCTGCGATTGCTGTTCTTCTAACGAGTTTCTCAATTTGCTTATCCTGAGGTCACGCGACTCAATGATTTTCTCACTGATCAAGAGATGCTTACGCAAATTATCGTTTACTATCTCAACGTCTCTCAACTTATCATAAAGTTTATGCAATGAGTTTTCCAATTTAAATAGCTTCAGTTCTTCTTGATGCGATGCCTTTAGATGATCCATCTTCATGTTCAATATCACATTTTCCAATTCCACAATTTTATTATCTCTCCTTTGTAGCTCTTCTGTCATTTGCTCAGTCGGCTTGGAAATATTATGCATTGCTAATTCGGAAACTCTACCTTTCCTTTTCGTGGAAAGAGGTTCGGCTTGAGTATAATCAATTGAGCCGTCTAACATAAGCTCCCCTGTCTTCCATTTTAGTATTTCATTTTCTAGTTCTTTAATGTATGCATGATTACTCTTGTTTTGGCTTTCTAATGATTGAATCTTTAGCTGCAAACTATGTGAACTTAACTCTGTATTGATATGAGCATTGTTTTTTATATTCTTCGCTCTAGAGCCAAATCGCAAAGTCGACAAAGTTTCCGATTCATTGATTGAAGACGGAGAGCAGTTGATTATCAAGGAAGTTCGGGAATTTCCACCCAAAGATTCTTGTAAAATCCTCGTTAGCTTAGAATCCCTATAAGGTATGTGGGTAGATTTTCCATCGGTTAATGAATTAATCACATTACCTAGGGCTGAAAGCGAGCTGTTAATTTTCTTTGCTTCCTCCAAGGTTTGACCCACCGCTCCTGTTTTATCAATTTTCTCTGAGCCTGCTAAATCTACCAAGAATAAATGACTTTTTTTCAAGGTATCGTCTGAGAGTTGCCTCTGAGACAAGTTAATTTGCAAGATTGCATGCGAACGTGAAGATTCAATGTTCATATTTGTCACACAATTGGCTCGTACTTTGGATCCTTCTTTCAACACATCATACAACTCTTTGGAGGAAGACACGAATGCTTGCGAAATTCCCTTTACGTGTATACCGTTCGCTTTATCCTCTTGTATTGTAAACCGCTTATGGGATTCGGGCGAGTAATCAAGTAAGTCCTTGATTTGCTCCATATATATTTCCATGTACGACACCCCCACAGTGTACTCAATGTTGGAAGAGCTTTCATTAATTTTTTTGAAAATATGATTTGATATTCTGGGTATGATACCCTGCTGCGTCTGATCGCTTATTGAAGGACCCATCATCGTGTACGATTTACCAGAGCCCGTCTGTCCGTACGCGAGAATTGTTCCATTATATCCATGCAAAAAATCCTCCACAGTCTGACTTATGGAGTATTGATATATATTGAGCTGTGTCGACTTTGTGTCAAATACCCTGTCAAACACGAAGCTGCTTGGCTGGTCCCTATCTCCTATCACAACAGTGGAAGCGTCCACGAAGTTGGCGACATTGTGTCCCTTATCTATCTCATACTCATTCTGTGGCCGGAAGCGGCAAATCACTTTGATGTTGGAGTTTCCCAAGACATCTCTAACTTTGTAGTTGTTGGATGGAGACGTTACATCTGACCCGATCCGGTCAAACAGTTTGTCGCGGCGCCCATGAGGACTCGATATACTCGACATTTGACCTTTAGAACCTACTATACTGCGTAGGTGGTTTTGCGGTTGTTTATATTCTCTGTACTTCCCTACAAAGCGTTGGTCTTGACGCTGTTCTTGATCTGTCCCTGATCTAGAAATGTGAATGTCGTTTGATGTCGTCGCCTACTGCTGAAATGTCGCGAATGTCTAAGTGTAGTTTACCAGCTTCTTTCCTATCTTGAGTGAGCCATGATAAAGGTGACGATTAAACAGTCAAATAAACCCTACACCGGCAGGCAGGCTCCCTTTTTTTCTTTAACTAGATGGCCATACTATGTGTTTCAGCCCACGAAACCCAATTTGCACCAATATGGAGCTCTAGCTTGGCCTTGGATATGTGCCCGCGCACGCAACGGCTTGGAAAAATCGATTACCCGTTCAGCCGCTCGAGGCCGAGTCATGTTCAAAGCGAAGTCAGTTCCGGATCCGAGTCACATCTGGGGCTACGGCGACTGCCTTGATCTATATCTATATCTGATAAGCAAGTTCAGACACAACGATATTATACAAATTATGTATTTCTTAGTCTGTCAAAATAAACTTGCACTGTCGCTGAGGCCTTACACTTCAAGCTTCAGCGTCACTTCAACCCAGCCGACGTGCCCCTAATAGACCTAGGTTCTAGAAAAATTTTCATCAAAATTTGTATATGGCACGTGATCCTTTGGTTAACGGATAAATTACTCATACATTGAAAATTAAGCCAATAAATCAACTACTGGATTATAAAAACGTTATAAAAATCGTTGTTCTCTTCAATTTCTATTACAAGTAAACTAGCACAACAGAATGTCAGCTCCACAAGAAATTGGCGAAAGTTTTCAAAAAGCCATGAACCTTTCTGGTTCACCTAATGCTGTCTCCACTTCACCTACTCAGTCGTACTTAAGTCAGTACACTCCTTCGATGCAGAAGCCCACCAAGGCATTGAAGCCTTTTTCGACTGGAGACATCAAGATCTTGTTATTAGAGAATGTGAATCAGACCGCGGTCAACATTTTCACTAACCAAGGGTACCAGGTTGAGTTTTACAAGTCGTCGTTGGGCGAGGAAGAATTGATCGAAAAGATCAAGGAAGTGCATGCAATCGGAATCAGATCTAAGACTAAGTTGACGGAGAAGATCTTGCAACACGCCAGAAACTTGGTTGTTATCGGTTGTTTCTGTATCGGTACCAACCAGGTGGACTTGGAGTACGCAGCCAAGTCTGGTATTGCCGTTTTTAACTCACCATTTTCTAACTCGAGATCTGTGGCAGAATTGGTGATTGCTGAGGTTATCACCTTGGCTAGACAATTAGGCGACCGTTCTATCGAGATGCACACTGGTACCTGGAATAAAGTGAGTGCCAAGTGTTGGGAAATCAGAGGTAAAACTTTAGGTATCATTGGTTATGGTCACATTGGATCCCAGTTGTCGGTATTAGCTGAGTCTATGGGTATGAACGTTATTTATTATGATGTGCAGATGATTATGGCGTTAGGTAACTCTAAGCAAGTGGAAACTTTGGACGACTTGTTGCAAGAAGCTGATTTTGTTACTTGCCATGTTCCTGAAACGTCCGAAACGAAGAATTTGTTGTCATCGCCTCAATTCGCGGCCATGAAAGATGGCGCTTATGTTATTAACGCTTCTCGTGGTACCGTTGTTGATATCGGTGCGTTAGTTCAAGCCATGAAGTCCGGTAAGATTGCAGGTGCCGCTTTGGATGTCTATCCACACGAACCAGCCAAAAATGGTGAGGGTTACTTCAATAGTGACTTGAACTCCTGGGCATCCGAATTGTGCTCGTTGAGAAATGTCATATTGACCCCTCATATTGGTGGTTCCACCGAAGAAGCCCAGTCGGCCATTGGTGTCGAAGTTGGTACTTCCTTGACTAAGTACATAAACGAAGGTAATTCCACTGGTGCTGTTAATTTCCCAGAAGTGCAATTGAGATCCTTGGACCTTGATCAAGAAAATTCCGTGAGGGTGTTGTACATCCATCAAAATGTTCCTGGTGTCTTGAAGACCGTCAACAACATCTTGTCGAACCACAATATCGAGAAACAATTCAGTGACTCGAGGGGTGACGTAGCTTACTTGATGGCTGATATCTCCGAAGTGGACATCGCGGATATCAAGTCATTATACGAACAATTAGAACAAACTCCTTATAAAATTGCAACCCGTTTGTTATACTAGACGTGATAATGAATGTCCTTCAAAAGTTCGGCAGCTTTCAGATTCCTTTAAATTCTTGTATCCTATATATTGTTATTTAATATTCAACTAGAACCATAGAGTTCCATATAATAATACATCAATTCTTCATTTTTCAACAGTCTTTTTTCAATGAATCAGCGCAAAATTGAGGCAGCAATATCTAGCCACAATCATTGCTAACATTACCATTGATTCCCTTGGGTGATGTAGTAAAAGTGGTGAAAGAGATTAGCTATAGTGCTTGCCATATTAACCTTATGAGCGGGTAACAAATGATTTTGTGTTACATTCAAGTTATTCTGGATTTTAGCTCGAGAACGGGTGGTAAGTTTGGTGGCAACTAACGGCGGTTAATCAAGAGGTTCTTCCATTATCATCAGTTATTATCAGAAAAGACAGTGTAGAAACTGGTAGGATCACATAATGGCATTAGTTTCTGCAGCACCATATTTAGCGTTGTTAAGTGAACAAGATCCGGGCTTAAAGACGTATGCTTTAACATCATTAAATGGCATAGTGGATCAACTTTGGGCCGAGATTGCCAACAACATCACCGACTTAGAAGAATTATATGAAGATGAGTCATTTGAGAAGAGACCTTTGGCTGCGTTAATAATTTCCAAAGTTTACTACAACTTGGGGGACTTCGAGGCGTCCGTGAAGTATTCCCTTTACGCGGGCGAGGAGTTTAACATCGAAGAACAGTCACAATATATCGAGACTATCGTCTCTCAATGTATCAATCTATACACGTCGTTGTCACAGAAGAAATTCGCCGACAGTACAGTGGAGATCGATAAGCAATTGATGGGCATTTTTGAGAGAATGTTGGAGAAGTGTATCAGAACCAACGAATTGAAGTTGGCTTTGGGAGTCTCGTTAGAAAGTTTCCGCTTGGATATTGTCGAGTCTATTTTAAAGCAGCAAATTAAGTCGAATGAAGACAACGCTTTAAGCTTGATCAATTACGTGCTAGTCTGTACAAACACTGTCGTCAACAATAGTATATTTAGATCTCAGGTGTTAAACTCATTGATCGGCTTATTGTTGACTTTAAAGAAGAGCCATGATTTTTTCACTGTATTTAAAATCATAGTTCAGTTGAATGACTCCAAATTAGCAACTCAACTTTTCAAAGAATTAATTAAATCTAAGGAAAACTTGATAGCTTATCAAGGAGCATTTGACTTGGTAGCAACGGCCTCTCAGGAATTATTGGATAATGTGGTCACGGACTTAAAGGAGGACGGTTCTTTCCAACCTAGTGAACCAGCGCAAGCTAGATTGTTGCATATTTTGAGTGGTGTTCCAACTTGTGACTTAGATATAACATTTTTATATAAAAACAACAACACTGACATTTCAATTTTAAACAAATCAAAGAATTTGTTGGAAGGAAGAAGTTCTATCTTTCATTCTGCTGTTACGTTTGCGAACGCATTCATGCATGCTGGTACGACTGACGATTCATTTTTCAGAAAAAACTTAGAATGGTTAGGTAAAGCCACTAATTGGTCGAAATTCTCAGCCACAGCCGCCTTAGGTGTCATTCATAAGGGTAACTTGTCCCAGGGTCGCAACATTTTGAAGCCGTACTTACCGGGCTCTTCGGGTGCACCCCATACTAAGGGAGGGTCTTTATTTGCTCTTGGTTTAATTTTTGCTGGCCATGGCAGAGAGACAATCGACTACTTGAAACTGTTTGTCGATGAGCATGGTAACACCGCTGGTAACAAGGACACCGATGTTATGTTACACGGTGCATGTCTTGGGTGTGGTGTAGCTGGTATGGCTTCCAATAGTGAGGGTCTCTACGAAGCTTTGAAAGTTGTTCTTTACTCCGATTCTGCTATTTCTGGCCAGGCAGCTGGTTTAGCAATGGGATTAGTCATGTTAGGTTCCGGCAATGAAAATGCAGTTAATGACATGTTCACTTATGCTCAAGAGACTCAACACGAAAATATCATTCGTGGCTTGGCTATTGGTATTGCCCTATTAAACTATGGCAGAGAAGATAAAGCGTTAGCCATTGTCGATAAGTTCATGTCGCAAGAAAGCTCAATTTTAAGATACGGTGGTGTATTCACCATTGCGTTAGCGTTCGCTGGTACAGGCAATAATGGAGCTATTAAGAAATTATTGCATTACGCGGTTTCTGATCCTTCAGATGATGTCAGACGTGCTTCCGTTATAGGTTTAGGTTTCTTATTAATTCGCGACTATACTGCTGCTCCACAAATAGTCGAATTGTTATCACAATCTCATAATGCTCACGTTCGTTACGGTACCGCTTTGGCCTTGGGTATTTCTTGTGCTGGTAGAAGCTTGCCTAGTGCAATCGAAGTTTTGGAGCCATTAACAAAGGACCTGGTTGATTTTGTGAGGCAAGGGGCTTTAATGGCATCGGCTATGATTTTGATTCAGCAAAACGAGAATGTTTACCCAAAGCTCAAAGAGTTTACTTCTAGATACTCCGATACAATTAAAACAAAGCATGAAGACGCGTTGGCCAAGTTCGGCGCTACTTTAGCTCAAGGTATTATCGACGCAGGTGGTCGTAATGTTACTATTAACTTAGAGAATTCCCAAACCAATACTTTGAATATAAAGGCTATAGTTGGCTTGACAGTGTTTGTGCAATCATGGTACTGGTTCCCCTTGGCACATTTCTTGTCCCTCTCATTCGCACCAACTGCGATCATCGGAGTGAGAGAAGATTTGAAGGTTCCAAAGTTTGAAATGAACTGTCATACGAAGCCAGAGGTATTCCAATATCCACCAAAAGTGGAAGAGTCGAAGGAAAAACAGCCCGATAAAATCGCTACTGCCGTACTTTCCACTACAGCCAAAGCGAAAGCTAGAGCCATGAAAAACCAAGCCAAGAAGCAAGATGATGGAGCCAAGGCTGATGAAAGCGATAATAAAATGGAAATCGATGAACCTGAAGAGGGTGAGAACGTCAAGAGAGAGACAAAGGAGAATGTTGAAGATCCTCAGAACAAAGAAGAACCCCTCTCTGTTCGCTATACAAAGACCCCATATAGAATCGAGAACTTATCCAGAGTATTGCCCACTCAATCCAATTACATATCTCCCATCAAGGATGGCAGATTTATTCCTATCAGGAGAATCAGGGGAAGCAGTGGTATCGTTGTGCTAGCAGATACCAAGCCAAACGAAAAGTTCGACGTCATCAAGACAGTAAGACAGTTGAATATTACTGAGGCGCCAATTCCGGAGCCATTCACTTTAACCGGTGATGATTTGAAAGATGATGAATAAATCAGTGTATTCTAGCTACATAATATTTGGTAAAAATTTAGATAATAAATAAATTCCATCTTCTGTAATAAAAGCAATAGGTTTATACCTGAATAATGGCCGTTACTGGCCGATGGTCGCTAGACAAAAATCCATTGTATTCATGGGAGATAACCTCATGTTTCAATACGGGAACACCTTTCGTCACCCATATGAAGTCTATACTCGATTCCTCGCCACCCTCAAAACCACTTATCGTGTGCTCAAAGCCTCTTCTTTCCTGGCAATTACAAGATGTTTCGAATAAGCCCTTTGATAACGTCTGATACGCTTCTTCATGTCTTTGGCTATTAAAGTCACCACATAAAATACTGGTACCTTGGGTTTGGCTCATTATGTTCATGATCTGCTTGGAAGAGTTTTCCCTGGCTTTCTTTCCCCTATGGTCATAATGCGTATTTAGAAAGTTGACGACTTTTCCAGATCTTTTGTGCTTTACTATTACAACGCTGACTATTCTTTCCAAAGCAGCATCCCATCCTTTGCTTGGCCGATCTGGGGTGTTTCCAAGCCAGTACGTCTTTCCCGAAACTAGCTCCCATTCGCTAGTTTTGAACAAAATAGGCGCAAATTCCCCCTTGGATTTACCATCCAGTCTCCCCACACCGAAAAACGTCCATTCGTTGGAAAGCCCCTTTAGTACATCATTCAACTGATTTTGTTTCACTTCCTGGAGCCCCACCAACGTTGGTATGTGTGCCGAGGTCTGCTCGATTTCGGCTATAACAGCCTCTTTCCTCCTCGACCAAGGCTGTTCGTTCTTCATCCTATTATTAGTCTCTTGCCTGATGTTATGGCAATAAATTTGAATCTGCAATGGTGGTAATTCTGCATTTCTGTCTTGAACCTTGCCGTGCCCTGCGTCGCCCTTGTAATTGGATTTCGAATTTGTGGAAGCCTCTTTCACTTTCTTACCAGCCACTTTTGCAAGCTTAGTTGCAATTGTTTGTCCTAATCCCATCATATTCATCTTGCCTTAATATCGTTATCGCTCTTCTAAAAATCGAACTATTCATATCATATTGAGTCTGCTTTAATGTCCCATAATTGCTATCAGTCGTGTGGCTGATGGCCGCAAAAAAAACTTGACGAGACCGTCGCGCTTCGAACCGGCGATTTTAATCTTAGCTATGCTTCAATACTCTAACCGCTACGCCATCAGCTATAATCTCCCCACACGACGTGTTTTAAACGAGTCGCCTATGTTACCATTGGTTATTGTATTATGATGTACTACAGAGTAGCCTTTCTGGTCCGGATAGTCATTTCTTGCTGGTAGCTGAATAGCGACGGTATTCTGCTTCCTGAGTGATTTTTCTCACCAAGTCATCTTTTTTTGTATGTTGGTGTGCGTTGAGCACATTTGCCGTATCATTTTTCAGTCGTATAAAAATCTACCATATTTATTGTGAAGAGGCTTCTTCCTGTGAAAAAGAACATTGCCGGGATATAATCGGGTATGTCGACAGAGAGATTGATCATTCGGCCAAGCGATGTGCTTGAGGTGTCTATTGACGAGAAAGGTATAAAAATCACTGAACAATCATTAGAAGTTGTGAATGACGCGGGACATAATAGTTTATACTCAGCGTGTTTTAGTGGGGAACAGATCCCGAAGGACCCATATATCAGATATAGAGACATTCTTTGGTGTGAAAAGAGCATATCTGATGAGTATCAGGACATGTACAGCATGGCTTACGTAGAGCAGGCCCCACTAAAGGTAAAAGTGTCGCATCTTCAAGTGAAAACATTTGACAGAAAGAGAGTCCTGTCGTCGCCGGAGGCGGAAAATGTGGATTTGAGTGGGTACATTCTTTCACAGGCGTATAAAGATAGCACTGTTTCGCCTTCAATACTTGTTTTAATTAATCCTCACGGAGGCCAGGGGAAGGCAGTTCAGATTTATGAGCGAGAAGTCTTGCCGATTTTGAAGGCAGCGAATGTAAAGCTCACGTACCAGGAAACAAAGTATCACGGACACGCAGTAGACATTGCGAAGGATCTACCGGTAGGTCAATATGATATAGTAGCATGTTGCTCTGGTGATGGAATTCCTCATGAGGTGATCAATGGCTTTTACCAGAGGCTGGATAGAGGGGTGGAAGCTTTCAACAAGATAGCCCTTACCCAATTACCATGTGGCTCTGGTAATGCTTTTGCATTAAGCACTCATGGCTCTGGTGATGCGGGTTTGGCCACCGTGGCCATGTTGAAAGCCCAAAAAACGAAATTAGATTTAATGGCGATAACGCAGGGTACCGGTTCGCGAGCATCAACTAAACTATCATTTTTGTCCCAGTGTTATGGAATTATCGCGGACGCTGATATTGGTACAGAGCATTTGAGGTGGATGGGACCCATTAGATTTGACCTAGGCGTTATGCATAAGGTGTTGACGAGAAGCAAGTACCCGTGTGACTTATACGTGAACTACATTACTCGAAGCAAAGAAGAAATAGCGGCACATTTCGACAAACACTCTGAGTTAGGGCCCCAGCAACTCAAAAAGTTAACGACGGACGACCTCGATTTGAAATGGGCAAACCTTGATGATCCACCACCTAGTGATTGGCAAAAGTTACCTGATGATTTGACTGCATGTGTGAATATTCTATACGTTGGAAAGATGCCTTATGTTTCAACCGATACACAATTTTTTCCAGCAGCTCTCCCTAACGACGGTTCCATGGATATGATCATTACTGACACTAACACGTCTATAATGGAGACCACTTCTGTTTTGTTGTCCGTAAATAAAGGTAAGCATGTCGACAGTGAGAGGGTGCATCATGCAAAGATTTTTAGCTATAGGCTCGTTCCTCGGCTACAAAATCCTTCAAAACATTATATATCTGTTGATGGGGAAAGCTTCCCGCTTGAGCCCATGCAAGTAGAGGTTTTACCTAGCATACTAACAGGTTTACTTCAAAATGGAAGTTTTGTTGATACTAGATTCTCTGGATAGAAGTTTGTATTATTTATTTAAATGAAAATACTATGTATTTGCATCCCGGTAAATGATTGGTTTCTTTTCACCAGATCGACTCTGCTTAGCCTTCTTGACTAACTTGTGGCTTTTGTTCATCAATTTGATTCCATTCTCCTTGCAATGACTTTCTTTAAAAATGCTCTCTTCCATTATCCTAGTTAGTTTTTCTAACATTTTTTGATAGTTTGAGTTTCTATTCTCAACCTCTGATTCGAGTATTGTTTCATTCTCCAAATATTGGGTAACAAGATCTGTAATTGACCGAACAATAAATTGCACGATACTGTCGATCATGGTGCTATGGTCTTCTGAATATATTGTTTGCAGCATGAGGTCGTTATACAATTTGATAAAATATGTGCTGGATTCGTCATAAATTACAGGCTGTATAGACCTGAAACTGGAAATGGTAAACTTTTTGAAGGAATTAGATATTACTTCGTTAGACTTTAAGACTATTAGAAGCTCCTGTGTCATTGTTTCGACAGTAGTATTTGCTTTTTTGATGTGCTCCTGAAAAACATTCAAAGCTTGTGTTGACTCGCAGTTGTACTTGACTAGTTTACGGTTTTCACTGGCCATTTTCTCTCTTTCTTCAATTAGGGGCTGTACTGTCTCTTTCACCTCTTTTATTTCTGCCCGAAGTTTAGAATTCTCCTTTTCAAGTTTAATATAATTGTTATTCCTTTTCTCATCTTCAAGGTCATGTTCCTCGATAATCTTATTTTTCGCAGCAATTTGATCGTACAAATCTTCCACCTTTCGATTTTTTTCTTCAATGGCAGTTCTCAAATCTTTATTTAGCTTGTCGTACTCCTGCCCCATTTGGGTTCTGAAAGCTAATTCAACCCTCAACTGACTATCTGCTTCTTCCATGTCATTAATATTTTCCGAAAGCCGTTTCGTTAAAAACTTATTTTCTTCCTCTAGTTTCGAAATCTTTCTACATGATACTTCATTTGTGCTCTTGATATCTTTTTCTTTCTCCACAATCACTTTCTCTAATCTATCGACCTGAGTTTTGAAGTTACTACTTGACTCGATCTCAAATTCGAGCTTACCTTCTAGCTCCTTGATTTTAAAAAAGGATAACTCTTTCTCCTTAGAGAGAACCTCCAATTTACTTTGCAAGTCTTCGGCCAAATCTCGTGTTTTTGTAAAGGTTTCAAGTTGGTTTTTTATTATCATACACTGATCATCTTTTTTGGTCTGCTCTTGTAAAAGTATTTCATAAGCTGACATCAATTGTTGAATGCCAGCTTTAATATTTTTTGGACTCTCCTTTAGTTCTATATATTTGCTGCTGTTAATCAAAGCGCACATATCGTTTCTGCTTTCAAGCTCTTGATTGAGGCGCACTTCGGCCTCCAAAAGTTTTTCCTCTAACGAATTCGCCCGGCTCCTCTCAAGAACCAATTGCTCGTTGTCCTTCTGCAAAATATCGAGCTTCGATTGTAGAATGCTCTGTTGTCTCCTAAAATTACCTACATCGCTCCTGAGTGAGTTGCATTCCCTCAAAATAATGTCTTTTTCGTAGCCGTCAGCTTTGTAGTTTTCAAGCTCTCGATTTAGTTTACTGATTTCATGATCTTTTTGAGTCAAGGCATCTTTTGCTATTTCAGAGAGCCTCACGGCCTCGAGAATATAGTCATCGTGATCCATTTTCTCCATAATATGGTATTCTTGCCCAAAGCATGATATATTTGACAAAATCTCTTTGATTTTTAAGTTCTCCGTATTGCGGTCTATTGAACTAGACGAAGCATTATAGAATTGTGGGCTTTCAGAATAGTCGCTAAATAAATCACTTTTTTTGCTGTTCTTCTCTTTCATACATTTTCCATCGCCAATATCCTTGCTTTCTAACTCGTTTGATGTTGACGGCTGAGGTTTGTCGAGCATTTCCTGTAGGTCCAGGCTACTAGAGTTTGGAGTATCATTCTGAAGTATAGAGTCATTACTATTATCCAAAAACAAAGAGAACTTCTTCTGTACCTCATTTTCATGAGAGCGATAGCTTCTCATTGAAGTGAATTCCAAATTATTTGGCTCTTCATCTGCCGATTCATTATATATGGATGACAAAGACTTCTGAGGTGATTGGTCATTGCTTGATTTTTTTGGAGAGTTGGAGGCCGTAATTGAAGGGGGTTTCAATATGTCGGTTGGGTCCTTAAAGTTCTCTAGTGCATTATCAAAATGCACAGACTTCTGTGTCTTCTTTCTAAAATTCGAAAAGCTAGGTCTCCTGCTGATATTGAACGAGAGGCTTTTACTGCGTTTTAGCGTATTTGTCGAATCGAAAGGATCGATACTCACATCAGGGTTTCCACTGTGACTGTTTAACTCCTCTTCTATTAAGGATTCAGCATGGGGTGAGACGAAAGAGTGCCTTCTTTTTAACGTAGGTACATCAGATCTGTACACTTCTTCACTGGAACACCCTGTCTTTTTTGAGCTTGAGGATGATGAGCAGTCAATTTCGAAAGGCAAACTAGAGCTTGTGTTTCTTGAGCTGGGCCTTGAACCTGATAATGATGGTAAAAAGCGCTTGAACATGACCAGTTATACTTAAATAAAGTGTCTTACCGTTGTAGTTCATATTTGCGGCTGTTTAATAGCTGCAAAAAAAATCGATTCAACCACAAATTGACAACTTTTTTTTTCCATTTATGTGATCCTTCGTAACCTAAAGTACACTTCTAATAGTTAGTCAGTGCAACCTCAACTCTAAGTAACATCCCTGTCACCTGAAAAGTCTATATTTCAAGCTTTTTCTTAATTCCAATTATCCTCATTTTCAATGGAGATTTGAACTTATTTTCAAAACTTCGAATATCAACGTTTGTGATGATTATAGTTAAGCTTCGGCAAGAAAATAAAGCACCAGTTAAGTTCCCTAGTCATTTTATTTTTAATTTCATCAACAGTTAAGTGTACGATAACCTTGAGGTTACAAAAACTTCCCTTTTGGGAACAACCGTATTTTTCAATGAAATTGCAAAAAATAGTTAATAGATCAAAAAAACCAACATCAATTTATATTTAATATTTGGACGATTTATATAAAGTATGGTTCTGCAGGTTTTGACTGAACACTATAATATTCACCATAGCTAGCCAAGTTCAAAGGCAACTTCAATTTGAGAAAGAAATTAGTGTATTCATGGTTTTGGAAGGGGCCCAAGTTTAACGTGGAAGACTGATTCAATTCCCGAAAGAAGAATGCCTGCTATGGAAGGGTCAGCGCCAGCGTATTCAAGGTTAGTTTTTCTAACTGTTCTACTGCACCCTTTAACAGGCGGCTTTCCGTCAAACATTTTGGTTAGCCATGTTACCGATGCTGGAAACCCTTCTATCGCTTCACTTATATGACCCGAAGACTTATCAACCGCAAATTCAAATGACTTGATACCTTTAGAGCACCAATTATCATACACTCTTTGAGCATTGACGAAAGGAACAATTTGATCATTATCAGAATGAAAGACAAATATAGGGATCTCAGGCATCGGATCGTCTTTGTGCATTGCTAAAGTGTTTTCAGCAAGGATTTGCTGGACTACTGGCTCGTAAATGATACCCCAGCCATTCTTGCTATACCTATTGGGCCCACTAAACACGTTCTGAAAAGCAAATCTCAAAACCGATGGCACCAAACACAAAGACTTTATTTCTTCAAACTCTTTCATTTTTTTGGCAATAATACCTTTATTGATAACTTTCCTCATCGCGGGGTATTCATTGCCCAAGCCGCCGATAGCACTGCCAACTAGCCCCACGAATAGTTTACCTTCTTGGGCTACTGCAGTCTCAGTGATATTGGTCACCATCCCGCCCATCGCAGCACCTATTATGTTATCCTTCAAGTGAGGTACATATTTTGGCATTAAGACAGTAGCCCATCCAG
Source organism: Debaryomyces robertsiae (assembly GCA_030566065.1). Classification (NCBI taxonomy): domain Eukaryota; kingdom Fungi; phylum Ascomycota; class Pichiomycetes; order Serinales; family Debaryomycetaceae; genus Debaryomyces; species Debaryomyces robertsiae. The sequence goes on from JAJMHL010000003.1 coordinate 787,155, forward strand.
TAGCTATAGTTCCACCAGAATATCCCCACATTGCGACTTTTGCATCTTGAGATATTCCTGTAATGTTTGCTGTCTGTAAGGTAGCCTTTATCGAATCCAAAGTCGCATGTCCGGACTGAATTCCAGCAGTAAACGCTGCCTTAGGCCCTTCGTAATCAGGAGACACAACATACCAGCCTTTTCTTAATGCCTCGGCAATTACAATAAGTTCCACTTTAGCTAGAGATGATGACATTGACACAGGTCGCACGTAGTCATATGAAGGCGAACAGTCATTGCTAGCAGAATCTTGCATCTGCTGGTATGACACAAGCTTTTTGGGGTCTCCGTTGTAGGGCTCGAAAATAGTCGTCACAATCACGGTAGCATTGCCATGAGAATCTGTAGATTTAACCAACACCTGCCACGCATTCTTCAAGTTCAATGGTTCGATGAGTGCGACTGGCAATTTTGGAGTGTGTCTTACTTTAAGTATAGACCCGTTTTCCTTTTCTTCGAAACCAGCAGGTGGCTTGTAGAAGTCATCTTTACTGGGTGCAAATAACGCAGCTGGAGCTGCGAAAACTGCATCTTCCAAACACGTTAAAATTAAGGCAAAAAGTAGTACTCTTAAATACATGGTAAATTTCGCCGATATTCTTCATTTTACTAATTATCTTATGTTCAACGGGGGCACTTCATTTAAATGTTGACCAAGGCGAACCAAGGTAGATTCCTTACCAATTTGCGGCCATATTTTAAAGTATGCGCACATCATGAAAACTTCCCGATTAGTTAATAGACATGGTGGAGACTAGTTTATCATGAACAATTGACAATGTAAGCCAGATCCCTCAACTTCGATTCGGCCCGTACAATATTATCCTTCAATAACCCCATTGTTCCGGGAATTAATTGTCAATGGATTAGGCAGTATACATTCTGTATTGAATTCTCTTCTAATATAGACCGGATAGAACGGCCAGAGTAGCCTCAATGCCTCACAGGAAACACCTCGATTTCAGTGCTCTATTAAGCGTAGTATGTTCCTGCCAACATCAAGGTAGTTTTGATTGGTGACGCTTCTCACTTCAAGCTTAATCAGTCTGTGGACCAAAGACTAGCTGCTGAAGTTAGCGATTCAAGCAAACAAGTTATCACTTCGAGAATATATAACTACGCTAGTTCGAAACAAATATCAATTGGTTTCGTGGTCTAGTTGGTTATGGCATCTGCTTAACACGCAGAACGTCCCCAGTTCGATCCTGGGCGAAATCAATTGCGCAAATGGTTTAGTGGTAAAATCCAACGTTGCCATCGTTGGGCCCCCGGTTCGATTCCGGGTTTGCGCATTTTTTTTGCATCTGTCTATGTATGCTCTGACAAGTTTATTGCAGGTACTCATAGTCAAAAACGGGTCACCGCTCCCCAAGAAGTATTTTTCATAATTTTTGGTTTCCTAATCGTGTTTAATTCATGAATAGACAGTGTAGGTCTAAGAACTAGACAAAGCTACGGCAATACAGAGCTACAAAAATCTAGTCAATTCAGTTGTATAATTCTTGATATTTAAATAAAACTGCATCTATATGTGTTAATAAAAAGTCACAGAATTAATCATGAAGAATTGGGAAAACATCTCATCTAGGTGTTAGCTGATTTCACTTTGTACCCGAAGACATTGTAAAATGGGTAAATCATGACGATAACGCATGTATAATTCTAATCACAAATGTTTTTCTCTATTGCTTCTTCTCTATATCAAACATACCATTTGAAGATAACAATCTTAATTTAAATCCAACTACGGGATAAGGAAAAGGAATATGAATAGAGAAACTACCAGTTGGATAAAAAATTCTTAAATCCTTATTATGCTGCGTTACCGAAAATTACTCACAAGTACTCAAATATACGCACAGATAGGGTTCCATACAAATTCATGTTTTCTTTCTTGTTTCATCAGCTATAGTTTGCACTCAGTTTGATTTGATAGTTTCTAAGTTCCTTACACCAATCACTCAAGGCACCTGTTCGATCTGCTTTAGCACTCTCATTTAGTTTATTTCGTGCAAGATCATGGAAATTGCCTTGAGTGGTGACACCACTATTTCCGTGTTTAGCTTCCTTATTAGGGACTGCTACCATCATATTGGTCAAGGCTGATTCTGCTCTTTGTTCCGAAAAAACCTGATCTTTCTGCGATAACTCATCCTTCACTTTAGCGGGAATGGCACTCGAAATATAATTATACCAAGACGCTATAACTGTGAACCATTCTTCCTCAACGATTGGTCTCTCATTGAATAGTAAAAATTTCGACAAGATAGACTTGCTATCGCCCTTTTTGTCACAATGAGTGACCCAAGTGTCTTGTTCAAACATAGACGTGGCTGTCCTTGGTCTTGTTTCAAGATCTATCTCCATGTCATCTTCCACTTTAGAAGAGGAAGAAACTGTTGGTGGATCTCGAGAGCAGGCGGGTTCGGGTTCAATATTAATGGCGTCCAAACACTTCATATTGTAGTATATTTCCTTCAGGTCAAGGGAAGGCGCAAGAGGCATAGAAACGTTCTGTGAAGATTCAACTTCAATAAAACGCTCCAAAAAATCTAGCTTTATATTCAACGACTTGCCATTACTCGTCAACACAAGTATCAAATGAACTAATTCTTCTTGACTTATACCCAACTTCTTAGTGATATAATCAAACTTTACTATTTTATATGTTTTCAAAAGGTTTATTATAATCTTTGACCGTAAGTTTTCCAATATCTTCGTAGAAGCGTGCTTAAATATGTCATCTTCGGCCAAGGGATCATTTTCATCCCCTATCTTCTTGAGGGTGTCATTAAATCCCAGCCAATCGAGGTCGTCATAAAACTTTACCAAAAGTATCAAGTTGCTGTACTCTGGCAATTGCGAGTATGTTTGTGTCTCTTGTGATTCGAAAGGATTGACCTCATTTTCTGTCAAAATGGTACATAGCGTTAGGTATTTTAAAATATTTTTTTTCAATGGAGACCCAGTTTCATCAAAATGCTTGAAGCATTCATAAAACTCCAATCTCGCTTTCTCATAGTTTCCTCTGTAAAATTGTACTTTTGCACCACACTCTTTTATTATACCCATGATTTTGGGATGGGTGACTGCTGACGAGATAGTTAAGCTCTTACGATACAACTGATTTAATTTCGAGAGATTTGCTCCAGCCAGATGTGAATAGCACTCCATTTCGGCAGCTATAATTTCCAAAGCGTATGATTTTTTCGTGGATTCTCCCACAGTCTCTAAAGTCCCGTTGATTTGCTGTATTAAGTAGTAGCACTTCTCGTATTCCTTAGCATCTAATAGAGCATTCAACTTGTTAATATTTATTCGCAACCAGAGCTTAGAACGATACGCTTCAGATATGTTCGATGTGGCCAAAAACTCCAATATTATCTCATACAAGTGCATAACGAAATTTTGATCGTTCGCTAATGAATAAGTATTCAAAATCTTATTAAGGGATTCTTCGGCGTAGTTTTGGTGTACTTTAGGTATCATGGAAATCAAACTTTTCAAATAGGTCAAAGTCTCTTCAAATTGTTGATTGTGGAAGTTTATTTTCATCAATTGCTTATAAGATTTAAATATCCATTCTGTATTGCCTGTATCGCCAGGATCAGCCTTTATGATTTCTTTAAATTCTTGAATTGCTCCCTCTACGTCGTCATCCTTCAATCCTTTGGCGTTGTAATACCTATTTTCCTGATAACTCGTTAGCATATGTCATTGTATTCAAGCCTGTCATTACGTACCATCCCACCAACTTGATTATCAGTTTCCTCCTGATACTCATCCTCTTCGTCTTCTTCGAATTCAAATTCATACGACTCTTCAGATAAGAACTCTTCTTCATCCGACATCTCAAATTACACAACTATCTTTAAGTAGACTGATTTCGTTGACTGATATAATCTCAAAACCTCTAATAAACAATAAGAAAAGGTAACCAGATAGGCACCTGGCGCAATTAATATTTAGATGGATCTAGTAGCGTAGCCGGAAAAGCTTCCTGTGCAGAAAAGTAAGAAAAAAGGAATAAAGTTTCAAGAGTATAATCGATAAGACGGGATCAGTTGTAGAGGTACCAAAATATAGTTAATTCTGTTATATTTGGCTGATAAACAAAACAAACAAATAACTAGCTCGTATGGCGCAGTGGTAGCGCAGCAGATTGCAAATCTGTTGGTCCTTAGTTCGAGTCTGAGTGCGAGCTTTTTTTAATTTTTACTACTATTAAAAATAATAGTAGTACATAGTTCACTACTTTTCATGGTGTTATTATAACATTACGGGCCATTCAAAAAGGTCATTCATTGCAGGATCAAAGTAGCTATGACTCATGTCAAATACAGGTCCGTGATTTATTTTGGGAGAGCAAAAAACTGAGCTAATAATCTAATATAATTAACCACATTGTAACCGAAATAAATTATGATAGAGGTTGAAAGCCAAGCTATACAACTTCCAATTCGTATAATACGAATGGTTCATATTCAGCGTCGATCAAAGATGCGTATTCGTGCAAATTGGCAGTATTCGATGCATTGTCGCCTCCCAAGTATCCGAATTTTGAGATCAATTCTTTTTTCGCTTTATTTAAAGATTTAATGTTAGCTTTATCAAACTTGATTAGGGAACAATCGAATTGAGGTGGCAAGCCGTACCTCAAAACCGATTCGACATAGATCCTTATTGCCTTGATATGAATCCAGGAAGCAAAGATGTCCGAATATGCCGTCTTGGCCAAACGTATTAGGTTGTTCTTGGCCTTGGATTCGGTCGCCTTAGTCAAGTCAAACTCCTTTCTTAGATTGTTCAATGTTTCTTCGGAGTAAACGAAATCATTTCGAGGCAGCCATTTTTTCTCTCTAGCCTGGTTGATGAAGTCTTGCTGATATTTCTTGAATAAGGTCACTGTATATAACGAGTACTCTTGATCAGTTGCTAAAACCTTGGCCGACCTAGGAATGACAAATTCCGTTAGCGTTTCGTACGACTTCTCAAACTCCGAAATCAGATTTTTGGGAACCGCAATCAAAACCGTAATCAAATGCTCCGAGTCTAATACAAAGTACTCTGGTTTCACAATTTCGTGCAATGATTTCATTGACAAGTCTCCATTTTTTTTCCTGTCAGCCGCCATGAAGTTAGATTTGGCATTCTGGTAGCTCTGGAACGACGATCTTACATCATTATCCAAGGTGATAGCTTCATCCGAGATAAGCTTTACCAAATGAGTGAGGGGCTTGTCCAAACGGTATTTTGATGTATTCCATTGAAATGACTCCACGTAGCTCAACACGTCCTTTCCATTGACAACTCGAGAAGAGCTCGTCTCGGTCACAGACCCAAGAACATCAACAACCTTGGCCACAGAGCCGCTAAGTTGCGCATCAAGCTTGCTCAATTCTTCGCTTTGCTGGACTAACGAGTCTAAAGTGCCTATCTGGAAATCGGGCAACGTAAACTTATACAAGGGGCACTTGCCTCCATTCAAGCTCTGTTCTAGCCATTCGTGTGCATTAATCGAATGAGGTAAAGAAAGTGCCAAATATTTCACAACCGGATCCATTTTACCTTCCAAATGTTCTATCGCTTATCCCCTTATCAGAAATCTTACTGTATAGCCAGAGGGAGCTTAAGTGGGTATTAATTGGCAGTGTAAAACTGAGCACGAAGATCCCCTTTTATGGTGTCAAAGCATGCTCATATATACACATAGACTTAATTCTTAGCTGTACCATGCTGGATCCTGTTTCAAACCTTGTGAATATTACCACATGACGAATGCGCTACCACCGGTAGATATGTGTTGTTAAAAAGTACGTTTCCATGCTAATCGATGCCGTTAGCTAAAGGAAGCTGTTCCAAGTCCATTTTTTGATAGTGCGCGCCAGGGCTTCACTTGCGATGGGATTTTTTTTTCAGCTCTCCAGTACTAAAGACTTGATGAGTAGACATTTTAGCCCATAGCATATATATTGTCGTAAACGAAGGATATGAGTAACTCGTTAGAAGTATGTGAGCATAGAAAGTTCAAAAGTGTGATTTTGAGGAGAGACAAAGTGGCCGTTTTCGCAGGACTTAAGTACTAACCCACTTATAGGAAAGACTAAAGACGCATTCAACGGCATTTGACGGATTATTATCATTAATACCGGCTAAATACTACTATGATGATGCCACAAAGGACCAATGGCAACAGAAGAAGAAGTCCAAACAAGATGCGCAGCAGAATAAGCGGGCTAAGCTAGATCCAGCGTCCAAAGACGATGCGGATGACTACACCAATTCGCACGCAAGTGCTAAAGACGTAATGCATAATAAGGCAAAAACTGCAACGAGGGTGGTGTTGCCATCTAAGGACAAGTTGCCGAAGCCAGTAGTCGATGAAGATAGTGATGACGAAGTTGATATTCCTGACATGGATGTGGACGATGACAACTCCGAGAGTGAAGTTTCAGACTCCAAGGAAGTCGGTATTGCGGCACAAAATAGCCAAGAGGATCCCGAGAAGTTGATACAGGAAAAGACACTGTTAGTGTTCGACGATGACGGGAATGAGATTGGGAACGAAGCCACTGGATCACTTGAAGACACCCAAAGCAGGGGAACTAACAAGAAGAATTTGTCTCCGGAAGAACAAAAGAAGAAGCAAGAAAATTTGGCTAAATTGAGAGAAAAATTATCCTCCAAGATCAGCATGTTGAAGGAGAAACGGAAAGCCCCCGGCTCGAAATCGGTGCCCGCAAAGTCGAGGGAGCAAATTTTGGAAGAGCGGAAACGTAAAACTGAACTCAAGAAGCAAGAAAAGTTAAAAAGAAAGCATGAAGAGATCGAAGATGTAGATGAGAACGACGAGCCATCCGACTCCGACTCCGATAATGATATCGGTGACGATAAGGATAAATCAGTCTTATATGGCAATATATCATTCAAGGATGGCTCGAGGCTCACATCCGACTTGACAAAGCTTCGGTCTACTGCCGAGAGGAGGAAGCAGAAGGGCCCCGCCAATAACGATATCAAGGCGCACCTTTTGAAATTGGAGCAAAAGAAGCGCAAATTGGCCCAGTTATCTCCTGAAGAACAAGAAAAACAGAAAGAAAAAGATCAATGGCAGAGAATACTTTCTCAGGCCGAAGGTGTGAAAGTCAAAGACGACGAAAAGCTTCTCAAAAAAGCTCTCAAGAGAAAGGAAAAGCAGAAATTGAGAAGCGAAATCGAATGGAAGGAGCGCAAACAAATTGTCAAGGATACCGTGTCCGCTAGAGAAAAGAGAAGGGATGAAAATTTGAAAGCAAGGAAGGAGAATAAGGGTAAAAAGGGCAAAAATGCTCCCAAATTGCGCAAGTTCACCGGAAATGTCAATAAATTTGCCAAGGGCAAGAAGAAAAGGGCTGGCTTCGAAGGAACTGCCAAGTCCAATAAGAAGGGCAAGAACTAGTATTATACAACTCATGTAAATACGAACCTCTATGTTGCAATATATAGTAAAAGCTCTCTGTTCATACTAATAATACCACCGGACTGCATATAGATATGAACACTGACATACTCGAAACCAGCAATCGTCGGACCAATAGCGACGATATTTAAGTGATTAAAACGATTCATTAATCATTAAGTTAATATCAAACTTAAATCAATTGAAACGCTTATAAACAATCTAAACTAAGTAATTGAAGATGTCGTACCAAAATCAAGCCAAAAGCTTTTTGTCCCACATCGATGGAGTAAGTATATCTAGCATAACGAAAATAGGGCAATGGCGGAGACGATACTAACTAGAAACTTAGAGCACCAAGAACTTCCAACTCTTAAAGCAATTTGAGTCACAGACCGGTTTGCCAAGATCCTACGCCATTTTAGGTGCTGTTGGTGTGTACTTTGTCATGATATTCTTGAATATCGGAGGTGTTGGCCAACTTTTGTCTAACATTGCTGGTTTGGTGATTCCAGGTTACTTCTCCTTGTTGGCATTGGAGACAACTAGCTCCAAGGATGATACCGAGTTGTTGACCTACTGGGTCGTTTTCGCATTCTTGAATGTTGTTGAGTTTTGGTCCAAGGCCATTTTATACTGGGTTCCTTTCTACTACTTGTTCAAGACTGTTTTCTTGCTCTACATCGGCATCCCATCCACTGGTGGTGCTGTCACTATTTACAAGACCGCTATCAGGCCAATTTCCCAGAAATACGTTGTCAGCCACAAGGAATTTGCTTCCGATATCAACAATGCAGCTCAAGGAGTCTCTTCCTCAGTTGAATTATAAGCCGACTGAGCTGTTGTGGAGGATTTTTTTTGTTGTCTAATGTATTGACTTACAGCCAACAGTAGTGTTTCTATTTATTCTACGATATGTTTTTTTTGTTATTGAATAAATATTTTTTTATATTATCTATCATGTATGTTACGGCCAGAACCAGTCATAGAGTTCGGTTGAAGTCAGAGAAGTCGAATAAATCTTCGAATGTTTCCCCATTGACTGAGTATTTTGCTTTAACTCTCAACTTAACCTTTGAACCCTGTTTACCGACAATTTTCAAGACTTGCTTGATCGAAGACCCATTAACTAATGTATCACCCCCCGAGGTCGAAGAAATTGAAAGTTTTTGAGTCTTCGGAACGGCAATTAACAACTGAAATTGCTCTATTGTAGACGCTGTTTTCGATTTAATGATCGCCTCGATTGTGGCATTCCCGTTTTGTAAGAACGACTTGGGCACGAGCGAAATGTCTATTGCTGAGTTGGAGAACACATTGATAGCCGATACCTGATTCGATTCTTTTTGTTGAGGTTGTGGCTGAGAAGTAGGCTGAGATGCAGATGGAGAATCAAATAAGTCAAGTATGGAGGAACTGGAGGAAGTTTTCGGTTGAGCCTTGGGCTGACTGGGGGCGCCACCAAATAGATCTGAAAGTAAATCTTCGTTACTTGCTGGGATGCCGTTGTGGGTTTTCTGCTGAACCTCGGTATCATCATCCATTAAATCCAACAATAGGTCATTCGTCATAGGATTCGTACTCTGGTTGTTTTGAGTTGAAGCTTTGTTTTTATTACCGTTGGAACTATTTAAGGATAGAGACCCTCGCTCCCTAATTTTTGGTGCTGGCATTTTCGCCAATAACCCTTTCTTCAATTGAGTATCTTGAGAGAATATTTCCTGATATTCAGCTGCCCTAATTTGAATTTCTAGGTTATTGTCATAAGTTCTTGAATTCAAGATAAGTCTCAACCGTTCGATTGAGTCCGGCGCTTTGAATTTGATAGACAATTTGATAATAGCCGTCAAAATATACGTTACTAGCTGTACAGTTTCCTGCTCTGAATAAGTAGAATTGTTAATCAATTCGTCAATCAACTTCAAAATCAATTTGTCTGTAACTGGCACTTCCCTTCCGTTCATTTCAGTATTTCCGTTCAAAATGAGATCAGCGTACTCACCTAAACACCAAACAGTAATTAGAGCCAAACCAAACTGGGTTGAATCCTCTAAACATAATGAGAATAATCTACCTACGATATGTCTCTTCAACTCCAAGTCATTGCATTGCATTATTAATGCCAAAATGTGGGAAATAATATCCTGTGGGATAAAATTACCGGATAGTTTCAACATCCTTATCAATGTGTCGAAATGCCATTTATTATTGGGAGCAAATTTGTTAGCGGCAAGCGTTAGCTGGGACGTTATATAAGGCTTCAATTCATTATCATTACAACTTTCAAGAAATAGAAGAAGTTCCCTCACAAGCACTCTGATATTTTGCTCGTTTAATATAGCAAAAGTCAATTCTAATGCTCTTCTTCTAATCGAAATATCCCCATCAGATAAACAATTAACAATTGTAGTTCTATGTCTTTGAACCGCTAAAGGCTCGAAATCAATAACTGTCAACAAGGCATCGAGAGCAACATAACGAGTGTTGTTGTCTTTGGTTGACAAAAATTTACCCAATAAATTAACACCTAAGATTTTCAATGCCTGGTCTGATTGAATGGCAAAAATAGTCTTCACACATTCGTATAAAATTGCGTGCGCAGCGTTCTTGCCACTCTCTATGTTTGACGCTACTTGTGTCAAGATATCGTTGATTTCCTCCAAATATTGCGGCGGACAGTTCTCATCCACAGCCAAGGTCCTCAAAGTAGTTAATAAAGAGACCTGAAGGAACGGATCAGGGATCCCAGAAACCTCGTAGTCTGGAATGTACCCACTACTTGTTATTCTTTTCAAATGATTAACAATTTTGGGAATAAGTTTGATCAACGCGTTACGATTTTCAGCATTGACAAAAAACAACGCTTGGATCAACCTTAATGTACCTAATAGAGTCCCTGCCTGTTTATCATTGATCAACTGCGCAACTTTGGGTAAAAATATTTCTGATAAGTCGGGGTCCTTTTCCACCAATTTTGCCGCCACAATGCAAGCCTTCTTCTTCAAATAGTGGTTGTTGGAGGTGATTATCCTGTCCACGTTGGTATACAAATCTCTCGCCAACTCTGGAGATGCGATATTTCCTAAGCAGCATAACGCCAAGCCCACTATAAAAGCATTAGGGTGCTGCATGTCATTATCTAATGAGTTCGTCAACAACGTCAAAACTTCCTGATTCTCGTCCAACAACAACATCGTAGCCAAGTATCCCAACCGCTTATCGGCAAACCGAGGCGACGCCAAAAGCTTGAGACACTCTACCTGGCCGAAATGTGTTTTTTCTCCCATTATGTATAAGTATAAAAGTTTGGAAATGTTGATTCTCCGGGTGGTTTGATCCAATCCGGCGTCTCTGAATGAGGTTCTGATGGCGGCTGATTCTTTTTTCACCACGGCCCGTTCATCGGCAATTGTTTTCGCCTTCCTGACGGCCTTGATGAACGATCTTAAAGAGCCCATTCTTAGTTATGTTAACCTTTCGCCGTATATCTGTCTTCTCAAGAATCTGTTTATACCCTGGGCTACGTGTTTAATGAGCCAACCCACCGTTGGTCCACACACTACAATTTCAATATGGCCTTGATCAGTTTTGTTGCCACTACAAGGGGCAGCTAGGAGACGAATAAGTAGCTGATATTGCGTTTAGTAGAGACAAATGTCTACAATTGGTTTCTGAGTTAAAAAAAAATGAAAAAAAAAGGTGTAAACTGTTTGTGCTGTGATCAAGGAAAGAAATATATGGACGAGGATCTCATCATAGAAGATGGAACGATACTGGGATACTTGGGATCGTTCTTGATACCATCAACATTGGACTGAGTGTACTCTGAAGGTCGGAATCGTGCAATTGTATACCAAAAGTAATAATAAAAAAAGTGAATAGAGATAAATTCTTGTATTAGTTAACTGCGTCTCGAAATTTGATCGCTTCACTATGAGTACTACTGTCAATGAGCACGCTAGAACCAGCTACAACAGCTAGAGTTATCATCATTACGACCAAGGGGCCAATAGAAATAGAGCTATGGGCAAAAGAGATACCCAAAATCAGCCGGAGATTCATCCAGAACTGCTTGAATAGGGTATATGTTGGTAGTACATTCAATAAAGTCATCAAAGACTATATAATACAGACGAGTAAAATTGATGCACCAGAGCCAAATCAGGAAAGAAATGAGTTTCATTCTCGATTACGGTTCAATAAAAGAGGTTTATTAGGCGCTACTCACAGTGACAAACGGAATAGCCATAACGTAGACTCATTTTTCATCACCTTGAAGTCCACACCTGAATTCAACGATGACTACGTCTTGTTCGGTAAGGTCATGGGGGACACCATTTACAATGTTGTGAAAATCAATGATAGTGAGCTAGTGGCGGAAGATACGCCGATGTTTCCTGCGAAGATTGTAGATGTACAAGTGCCAATTCAATATTTCGATGATCTAGTAGCTACTCCAGTTCGTGAAGAGCCGGCAAAAAAGAAGCCCAAAAAACTGAAGAAACCCAAGATAAAACTAGACTATGGATTAGAAGAAGAAGAAGAAGAAGAAGAGAATGATGCTGACTTCAAAATGAAGTCAGCTCATGAATTGCTTGGAGATGAGCGTTTGTCGAACAAATTTTATGCCAAAAAGAAGAAAGGTGCTCTCTCGACAGCCAAACAAACAGAGCAGGAAGAACCAATCTATGCATCTGCAGAGCTGCCAGTGAAGGAGAGAATAGTTGGCATAGGGGTACTGCAGTCCACTATAGAACCCAGCGGCTCCTCCGATGTGAAAAACGAAAATGTAGATGAAACTGTGCCACAAACGAATGAGGATTATACTCAAGCTAATCAAGACGCCGAAGAATCACCACAGAAAAAGAGCAACAGACAAAGAGATCCGAGGATCGATTCTGATTATGATTCTGACTTGGATCTATCATCTGCAGAATCAATTGATTTGAGCCATTTCAAATAAAACACGATCAACTGTATAAACTATATATGAACTAAAAACGAATGAATGTGGATGCTGTTATAGTGGTTTACTAATACAATTGTTATTAATACACCAAATGAATATTATGCTGAAATGAATTATGAGGTAAACCCGGGAATGTCGCCATGATCTTTTGACAAGGTTTTCAAACTGTCCATATCGAAGTTTTGCAAATCGATATCCTCCTGTAGCCATGGATGGTTAGCCAAAGATTTGCAGTCATATCTTTCCTCTAGGTCATACGTCAAACATTTTAAAATCAAGTCGGTCAACAACTTAGAATCAGTATCATCTTTATCAAACTTGTACTTTTCAACAAGAACGTCATGCAAAGACCAATATTTTAGTTTGCTGATATTTTTCAAATAATAGTTGTTGTCCAAGTCACGATTGAAAAATGTAGAAGTGAGGTCGCACTTTTTCAAGTACTCTGTCGGAGGGAACTCTCCTAGCAATTCTATAATTTGGGCCAAATGATCCTCGTCTTTGTCGAAATTGGTTCCGGAATGAGGATCAAACAAGTAGTCACCAGTTATTAACTCAAAGATAATACAGCCGATTGACCAAATATCAGCAGATGCACCCCAAGTCTTATATTTAAGTAAAATCTCGGGTGCTCTGTACTGTCTTGTTTGAATCTGGTTAGTGAAGTGATGATGCGAGAATGTTGCATTACCGAGATCAGCGATTTTGATGGAAATTAATTCGTCAAGATCATTGGTTTTGTCTAAATCAACATGTGTTTTCAATATTGACAAATTTGTGGGACTAACACTGCCATCGGCCATCTTTGTTATCGAAGCCTTTCTAACATTATGTTCGCCATTACAGTTGAATGAGACTTCCTTGAATATTGTGGTGGTATTTAACGTGGAAGAGAGTGGTTTCGACGTTCTGATGGGTGAATCAGTTTTGCTTGAAATGGAATTGCGGGATTTTCTATAAGATCCATAGCTTACAGAATCTTGTCTGGAGTTAGGAAACCTAGAAGAGTTAGTCCTTTTGATGACTCTCCTATCGCCACCATAATTTTTCGTAGAAATCGAGCTGTTATTTCTATTTTTGTATTTTGCATTGAATTTCGATATTTTTTCATTTTCCATAAGTTTCAACAAATTGTTGATATCCTTTATCTCAATTAAAATGTTTTCCGGCTTCAAATCCGTATGTATTACCCCACAATGATGCATGAAGTCCACGGCTAGAAATATTTGCTTGGCTATCTGTTTAACTAAACGAATTGGTATACCACCATAAGCCTTCAGGTTCTCTATTAACTTGATCAAAGAATCCGAGGAGTTCGAATATTGAGAAGCGATACTTGATGAAAGACTATTACTTTCGTATGGCGGATCTTTTTTATATTGGTTCAAACCCAAACTCAACTTGGACTTTGTAAATAGTTTGAAATTTTTGTTGTCCAATTTGTTGAACTTGATGTCTTTGTCATCTGCAATGGGCTTCGACTTTTGCTTCAAATCTTTATGAATTGTTTTGAACTTATAAATCAAGTTGAGCACGTTTTCGCCCAAAACCTCGAATACCATGCAAATGTGATTTCCATTAGGCCCTGTTATATGAAAATCATCTAACAACCTCATCACATGTTTATAACCTGGGTGGCCAATTGGCTGAAGCTCTTCGTTTAGGTCAAAGTTCTTGAAGAATTTCTTATTCTTTGCCGATAAGTGCTTACCATATACTAAGGGCTTGTCTAGGGTCTTGAGTAACTTAATCTCATCTTCGGCAGCTTCCAGGTAATTATCGCTCGATTTCACGAACTTGATAGCCACATAATATTCTCCGGTGTCAGCTGAACCATCACGAGTCTTGAGAGATTGCAAATGAGGGTTGTACCTTGACTTAGTAAGCCACACGGTGGAAAAATGACCCCATCCTAGCTTTCGAAGAACAATATACTCTCTATTAGGGAGGTTTCGAGAATAGTATGTTTCGCCTTTGGTGACAGGATGGTATCCACCAACTTTATAGTCGCCTACATTTTCTTCGTGATGAGGGTTGAAATTTATATCCGATTCCGTCTCAGAAAGATATTCAACAACGTCACGGTCCTCATCTGGGTCATTCTCATCATCGAACCCATCGAACATCTCGGTGTGTACGACTTCAGCCTCTGAATCATCGTCTGATGTATTGAGTGCCGAATCTGTTATTATTGTGTTGTGATTGAGACCGGGCTTATGCTTTGGTACCGTCCCGACCTCGTCTGTCGAATGCCTATAGTCCTGTGTGGACTGAACATCCAGATCCACGTGCGATGTCATCTCACTGTTTTGCAACGAAATACACTTGGACGTAAACGAAGCATATCTCATCTCCCGCTCATCACTGTTCCCTGTTGGCGTCTCGAGGTACGTATAGTTATTGCTTGCTGTAGCAGCAGCAGTACTTCCCTCTGGATTCTTCGCCGTTGGAGACAAAGACCGCTCCAACGATTCCGACAGACCCCCAACACCATCGTCACTCTCAAGCCGTCCTTCTTCCGCCTTCTTATTATTGGGAAGAGCAATCTTTTTGAAGAAACTGCCCAAATTAAACTTGGCGGGCTTTTTGTCCGCCCCACCACGAGACGGAGGTTCGGTCCCCTCCATATCTTTGTACTTGTTTCCTTTCATGTTTCTGTTGACCAATATCATTGTATCGCTAGCATGTATAGTGCTTCTATTATCAGAAACTGCGTCTTCGTTCGACTTTCAAAATCGCATGTATTGTCTGTGTCTACGAATTTGCCGATGCCGTTTACAACTTTTTCCTTCAGTCTGAATTGTTTTGGTCTTCTATCCTCGATGAGACTTGTAGTTACCTGCACTATCTTTACTTTCCCGATATTATCTGTTCAACACCAAGCCTTGGTAGTCCAGTATGTGATTATTAATGTTGTATATCCGTCAATCAGCCGGATCTGGGACTTTGGCTATACTAACCTAACCTGTAAAATGCTCCTCGGCGATGGCCACAGTAAATTTCGGTCAAAAAACGATAACCTGCAAACAAACTTTAAGCAAGGATCGTGAAGTCCGAAGCGATTGACGGCACTTTGCGGTGGTGTATGCCACACCAGTTTGTTGGGTGTCAATAGTGAATGCAACGTTACATCGTATTTTTATGTCACGACATGTAGCATGTGACTTGAAGAGATCTACCTTAATAGTGGTAGCCACTAAGCGCATATTGGGAGCCGCAGGACAACCGCACTGCTGTAGCTTGCACGTACCACGACTACAGGGAGGGGAGCCTGCATGTCTAAAGAGTTTAACTTGCTGCAATTTGGTTTATTGCCTTTTTCGGTAATGGGATTTGGGGTATAGGTTGCCAGTGATGATTAAAGTTTGAAGAAGCATGGAACTGTGTAGTGCAGAATTTATTGTAGGAATCGCTAGGATTAAGAAGGGCGGCTGGAGTAGCGAAAAGGAGCTTTTGGGAGGTGACCAGGGAAGGAGGGGAGCTGGCTAACAAGGTAGAAGCTGCATGTGGTCGTATCTTACATGGTGAGTGTGGGTTGGGTGGACGCGGGTGTGTATGCATATGGGAAGCAGCAAGTAAGCTAATTACCGAGGAAACGAGCATAGAGCGCCGGTAAGCATGCCCACCTTGCGTATTCTAATCAGGCGATATGGGGCAAGCGGTGCCCCATATCGCATGCCCCGGACGGTTTTCCCCAGATCGTTTGGTGTTGAAATGGCACATTGGTGAAACTGTAGGAGACTCCGGTTGAAAGTCCAGGGTTCAGACTGAAAAAGGTGTAGGAAGATGGGTATTTTCCGCCTGAAGACCATCATGTCGACTGTAATATTATTGGCACGAAAACTGGTGTCTCCGTATCCCGGATAAGTAACCTGCCCTCGCTTATGGGCCGTATCTTTCAAACCATATGAAAAGTCATCTCCTTGCGAGGGGTTTCATGCATCAATGGCTGGTGCGAATTTTTTCAATGTTGGGTAATTTTGATCGTCTGAACAATAAGGACAAACGTACAAATATATAACGATAATCATTCCCTGGCAAGAGCTAGCAAGGGTACCGGCTACACTTAAGGCACCTTATTGATCTGCAGAAGATAAGCTCTAGGACATCAAGAGAATATGGTAGACACATCGAATTCAGATTTCGATGTAAATCTTTTAGATGACAGTGCGTTCGATAACCCTAGCATCCCCTTGACGTTTCCTTTGCCAACTGATAAAGACACATATGTTGATTTAGATGGCAATAAGAAATTGTCCAAGAGTTTCGGGATCTTGAGCAATTTTGTTTACTTTATGACAGGCTTCGATTATGATAAGATCTACGAAGATAACGAATATCGGTATTCCATCAACAAGTACACCTCTGAGTTCACAAAGAAAATGAACCATTACTTGGACGACCAGTTGATGCACAGCGATCCTAAATTGAACGAATTGGTGTATGACTTGGTCGACAAGGAGATGAGGTTAAATCTCATTAAGCCTAAAGATTTCCCTCAGCGATTCAAGGAGGTCAAGGCATTTATGGTCAAATACTATCAAGAAGAAAATTCTAAAGCCACCCCCAACTTCAGTTCTGCCAGTATACTTAAGTTATCTTACATGACTGCTGTGTTTCTCCTTCGTAAAATGTTCCCCAGTGGAATGTGGTGCAACAATGCTCAGATTAGCCACTTGTACAAGTTATACTTGGAAGACCCAATGTCTATAATTTTTTTGCCAAACCACCAGTCCCATATCGATTACGTTATTATCCATCTTTTATGTGTCCGCTTCCATATATCTACTCCCACCGTCATTGCTGGGGAAAATTTAAATGTTGCTGTCTTTGGAAGGCTTTTGAGAAATATGGGAGCCATATTCATTAAGAGGTCATTTAACAACGAATTGTATACCGAGCGAAACTTGACTAACTTGATGGAATTTATTTTGTTGAATAGAATTCATTTCGAAGTGTTCATTGAGGGCACCAGATCTAGGGATGGAAAATTACTACTTCCAAAGTACGGAATTTTGAAGTACCTAAGCAGTATCTACTTGAAACAAAGGAACGTTCAGAAAAATTCTAGATTTGACATGCGTATGCAGCCAATCTCCATCACCTATGAAAGGATCTATGAAGCCGATGGTTATTTGAATGAGTTGGTAGGCAGCGATAAAAAGCAGGAAAGTATGACAAACATTTTGAAAAATGGTGTCAAGACTATTTTCACAAAGGAGCAAGACACAAGCATCGATGATTTCCCCAGTACGGAGAAGGAAAGAAACGGCATTTACGACACATCTACCAGGCCGTTGCACGGCAAGGTATTCATCAAGTTCGGTGACTCGTTCAAATTATCGTCCTTTGTAGAGGAGGAAGAAGATCCAGACTCTCATTTAGTTGAGTCAGTAAGTCTTGAAGACGATTCACCGGTGAATTTGAAAAAATTGGGATTCAAGATTTTGCATGAGATAAATAGAGTCTCTTACTTGCCAGAAATTTCGATCATAGGTACGTCAATCCAAGCATACCACTATTTTCATGATAAGTCTGATATTAAAATCGATGAACTTGTACCATTTATAAAGTTGGTCATCGAGGTATTGAAAAGACAGGAAGAATTCAATGAAAGCGGTACAAATGCCGAATTATTGAGAAAGATGGCCAATCTCTCAGACGGCGAGTTGGTTGCTTTGGTCAAGCAGCAAGTGCCCAGGTTTTTCCGATTCATCAGGATCAACAGTAACAAGAATCTAATTATTATCGAAAATTCAATTGAATTGTTGTACTATAAGAATCTTACTATTCATAACATAATTCACCAGTGTCTTGCGTGTTTTGTCATTTTGCAATTAAACAAGACTAATCCAAATTTGGCTACCGAGAGTTATATCCGAAACTTGTTCTACATTTTTACGGGGTTCCTCAAACATGAGTTTTTGTTTGACTATGACTACAACAAGCATCACGAGTTATCTAATATCTTGCAAGATTTGTGCGACTGCAACAAAATCAAACGAATCAATTCGCATTACGAGATTGTCGACCCTCCGTATCTTACTGTGTTCGCGGAAGTGGTGAAGCCGTTTGTCGAGTCCTACATGCTCTGCATCAACACCTTGGACGTGCTTGAGACCAACGCAACCAAGAACGGCCAAAGACTCACTGAGAAGCAGCTTATCGACGAAGAACTCATCAGCAACGATTATCCCACAACAAAAATGGTGTTGAAGCGTATCCAGGCCTCCAAGGCCCTGCAGCGGCACGTGGAGGCCATCAACAAGCAGTACTTGGTCGATTGCTTGTTTTACCTCCACAACTTGCGGCTTGTCAAGATCTTCAAGAACAAGTCCAAAACTAAAGCCTACGTGTTGATCAAGAACTTCAGGGACTTGCTGTTCATTTTCACGTTTATGAACACCCTCCTCAACGGCTCTGACGAACTGTTCTGGTCCTCCGCCAACATCTTGTACATGACCGACATCATCGACAAGAATTTCGAAAGACACTTGCCGCAACCCAAACTCTAATGTGCTTTCTGCTCCATATAATTATTGCATCATTGTTGCTCTATATTTATTGTTTCTATATTTATTGTTTCTATAATTACTGTTCCTATATTTATCGCAATACTGTTAATTAAAGAACTACTAATTATACTTCCAAGTGCGACTTCGGTTGCAGCCGCTCGCATTCCATGCGTCGACTGAACCCCCCTCCACTTCTCTGACCAATGACAACCTCCTGTAAACTCTATTCGTGTGAAACCCCCCTTCTTTAGTCGCCATTGCGTCTTGGCTCCATCCTGTAAGTGATACTGTCCCTGGTTCATGCCGTTCCCTGCTGTACCTATAGCATCATCAGAGGGGCCAGCCATACTGCGTATAGTGGTGGCTTGTTCCGTGCGTCTTCCAACTACGACTTCGCGCTCCGCATCCGTGTGGGCCTCCCACGGCCGGTTGTACTTACGCCCGTGCGATTGCATTCCGCCCCTATACTATCTACACGCCTCCAACCGCACACCCACTCTTATCTACGCATCCGTTTAATCTGCACCTTTGCCGTTTCCCCCTGTGGTAAGGTCTTTCCTGCCACTGACGTGTTTGGGCCCTATCTCCGCCGCACCCCAAAAGGTAAAACCTGTCCGCCCTGGTTTGATGAGGTGCTGCCTACCGCCGCTGCTCCTCTGGTCACACCGAGGCTTATACGTTGGATCACGTAGCCCAGTTGGCGTAGCACAAAATTTTTTTCATTACACAAAAGTTCCACAATCGTCAATAGGGGAAGGCTTGAAAAACCGCGAAATTTTGATATATAGCCCGCTATATTGTTTATTTATGGCGGCAGTTTTCAAATTAGAATAAATTAGGGATTTGACTGACGGGAATTCAACTAAAATTGTTAGGCAACATAGTTGAGATCGATAAGTAAGCGAAACACAAATATTTGCAGGTAAATAAGGGCAATTCTCGGAAGTATAAACAAAAGCACCAACTAATAATTCATTCATTGACGTCGAGGCCCCGAGATGAGAAAAGAGGTAAAGTATATCTTTGCCGGACACCTTTTAGTGATATTGTTCTTGGTATGGTACACATTTGACTTGATTACGTTGCTCCATGATGACACGTTCAGCGACGCCTTGTTGGATGTGGAGTTGAATCCCAACGACGGGGCGCTCGATCGGCCCAATATTATTCCCAAGATTATCCACCAGACGTACAAGTCGAACCTGATACCGGAAATCTGGAAACCTGGCCAGCGGGCTTGTGTGGACTTGCACCCGGATTACCAGTACATTCTTTGGACCGATGAGATGTCGCGCGAGTTCATCGCCGAGGAGTACCCGTGGTTCTTGAAGACGTGGGACTCGTACCCGTATCCGATCCAGAGAGCGGATGCCATTCGGTATTTTGCGTTGGTGCATTACGGGGGTGTCTACATTGACTTGGACGACGGCTGCGAGAGACGTCTCGATCCGCTTCTCACGGTTCCGGCATTTGTGCGTAAGACCATCCCCACCGGTATCTCCAACGACGTCATGGGGTCGGTACCTCGACACCCATTCTTCTTGAAGGCCTTGGACAGTTTGAAGACATATAAAAAGAACTGGTTGATTCCGTACATCACCATCATGTACTCCACGGGGCCGTTATTTTTATCGGTTGTTTGGAAACAGTACAAACGTTGGGGAGTTCCTGAGGCTGGGAAAGTTCGTATATTACTTCCAGATGACTACAAGACTCACACTTATTCATTTTTTGCCATTGCCCCGGGGTCGTCTTGGCACCTTGACGATGCAAAATTCATAAAATCACTTGCCAATCACATCGGCTTGGCGGTATTTGTTGGTTTTCTAATAGCAGCGGTAGTCTTTTACTTGGAGTATTTATTGTACTCTTACGCTACTTCAAACAGCTGCAAGCGAGTTTCAAAACGGGTTTCGTCCTCGGTCGCATGGTTTGATCTTAGCAGGCTCTTTCGCCATAGCGTTAAAAGACCCAGTATGAAAAAGAGATCCAGGAAAGATTCCAACTTACCAATCGAGCTTGATTTTGAAGGTGAAGACAACGTGGTTTAATCCTTCATTGCATTTTTTGCACCTGCACCAACATAGCATTTGTCCCGGTACACTTATGTACCCCTACAAAAATTTTTCACTTCAAACGTACCTTCTTGTTATCACAGAGCAAGTTATGAACACGTTATCATGGTCAAAATCGAACAGACTTATTTCCTCGTTAAGCATAGATGATATAGTCAGTCCTGAAACCTTTGGCTTTTGAGACGTCTACCATAAATCAGTGGAAGATTGGCGTTACCTTCGAGTTACTTTGTTTTATCCTTTGCATTAAAGTATAGTACAACTTATGACTTACGTTTGTTATTGACGTTTACATCTTTCACGCATCATTCTGTCATTCGTTATTTTTGTTTCAATCATCCTACCATGTACCATAGACATTTCGTTCACTCTAAAGTCTTTCGTCGATATTTTTAGTTCAATATCTTACATAGAGATTTTAATGTTATTCCGGATATTATGAATATTTTAATTCATTGAATTTTGGCTGTTGACATTGAAAGTAGCTTTACCCATTGGCACTCATCGATACAACGACTCAGTGCTTAATAGAGCTGTAGCTTCACTGAGTTCGCAAATTATAAATCACAAGACAGCTGATCTACATCCCTCATAATGTCAATTAGATCTATGATATTGGCGCTTTTATGCTACATTATCAATTATACACCTCATCTAACTATCTATCAGCACCCACTTCCAACAACTTCAAGTTCATCCTTTCATATCTTTCCTTTTCGTCATCTTGTAATAACTTTTTTATCTTATCTGTCAAATCGCTTGCTATGACATACGCCTTTTTTGATAACTGCATCAATATCATCACATCTATAGGCAACCCTCCATTTTTCGATAATTGAATTAAATCTCTATTTTTATTCATTGTTATTACCAAAGACCCATCTCTTAGAAGCTCTTCCTGTTGGTTCGCATCTATTATAGCAATTTCTTCATTCAAATCTCCCTTGATGTTTTCCTCTATACCCACAGGATTAAAAAACAGGAAACTCACACATATAGGTACATGCAACACCGACAAGGGGATCGGCTGCCTTTCATCGAGACTATGCACTATAATGTCTTCCCCATTTATTGATATATCCGGCTTCTTGAAATGCAGCAATGCCACCATTACGCCCAAGCTCGAGGCATCGATAATGCCCCCGTCATAGTTCAAAAAATTGATATCGGCCCTTATGTGCCAGACCTTGGATCCGGCAACTATGCAAAGTGATTCTAAGTCCAATGCGTTGGATCTACGGATGGCCTTTTCGATCAACCTCGAAATTAGTACCTCATCATCAGAATTTTTTCCATTCTCAAACTGCGATGATGCCATTGGCGATATCTCGGTATTTATCGTGAATAAACCTTCAAATGGCCTGTCCTCGTAAGGTTGAACTATTTCGGCCGAAACCTTTACTGCTAGTTTCGTTTTACCCCATCCAATTTCAACATATCCGTATTCGTTTGGTGAAAGTTTAATTTCTGGTTGTCTAATCTCATCTAGTTTCCGTCCGTCTGTTCTGAACCCCTGTTTAAGTGACTCCAATACATAAATCTCTTCGTTGGTTGATATTTCAACCCCCTTTGCCATCTTTAGCGCTACTTTGACGTGTGTCTTTCGTTCTTACTCTTAGCTACTCTTCGGATTCGAATGGCTACTAAATTTCATTAAAAATCGGTTTTGTGTAACTCCAACTTTTTCTGAAATTTTGGTGGCACCGAGTTCAAATCAGAAAACCTTCTTCTTTCTTTGCCAACAATCAGCAAAGCATACGTAAAATGATCTCGCGGCAACTAGGAGTACGTGCCTTAAGAGGCTTCGGTACCGAAAAGTTGGTAAACAGACTAGTGTTACGTCAATTCAGCAATAATGCGTCGAATTTTCAGCCTGGGTTATCGTTTTTTCAAAAGGAAAGATTGCCTGCAAACACAGTCGTTAGATTTGTCCCTCAACAGACTGCGTGGATCGTAGAGAGAATGGGTAGGTTTCACCGGATTTTACCACCAGGAATTGCGTTTTTGTTGCCATTCTTGGATAAAATCACGTATGTGCATTCGTTGAAGGAATCGGCTATCGAGATACCTTCGCAAAACGCCATCACCGCCGATAATGTGTCGCTCGAAATGGACGGTATATTGTATGTTAAGGTTAACGATCCATACAAGGCATCTTATGGGGTAGAAGACTATAAATTTGCTATCAGCCAGTTGGCCCAAACCACCATGAGATCTGAAATTGGCTCTATGACATTGGATGCTGTTTTGAGAGAGAGACAGACGTTGAATCAGAATATCAATTTGGCTATCAATGAGGCTGCGAAGGACCACTGGGGTGTGGAGTGTCTCCGTTACGAAATAAGAGATATACACCCACCGCAAAACGTTTTGGAAGCAATGCACAGACAGGTGAGTGCAGAGCGGTCCAAGAGAGCAGAGATTTTGGAGTCCGAAGGTAACAGGCAATCAAAAATTAACATTGCTGAAGGTGAGAAGCAGTCGGTGATCTTGTCATCTGAAGCGAACATGCAAGAGAAAATCAATAATGCTAAAGGTGAATCCGAATCGATCTTGTTGAAGTCAGAGGCCACTGCTGAAGGTTTGAAGAAGATTGCAGTTGCTATAAAGGAAACTCCTGGTGGCGAACAAGCAGTCAGCTTGCAAGTAGCTCAAGATTATGTTAAGCAATTTGGCAAGCTTGCTAAAGAGTCAAATACGGTGGTTATTCCCTCGAACATGGGCGACGTGGGCAATTGGATGGCCAATGGGTTATCAATTTATCAGAGTTTGAACAAAAACATTGGAAACAACGAAAAGAAATAGATGTAGAAAATGCTGTTTTGTCATTATATAGTAAATCCAGATGTAAATAGTAACGTGTTTTATGTACTAGGCCTTCTTGAAGAACCCATCTAAAGCTCCCTTACCTACTGCGACTTTCTTGACTTGATTTTTCTTGGTAGTCTTCTTTTTAGACTCCACCTTTCTATTCGATTCAATTTTCACCGTGGTCTCAATCACTGAATCCATGTTAGTCTCTACTAACTCTAGTTCTTTTTTCTGCTTTTGTATCTCCTTCAAATATTCGTCTAGCGGGTTGAAATCTTCATTTCGGTGTGCGATTAGTTGGGCTTTGACACCTGTTGGGACGTATGATCCACATATCAAGTCTCTAGCGTGCTTTACAAGCGACAAGCGCAACACGTCCGGCGGTATTTCGTTTTCCCCATCGCTTATAGGTCTATATAAACCTTGTTTGACTTTTTGCATCATTGAAGTCTCTTGATTCGAGATTAAGTACCCAACGAGCTTGGTGACTTTAGTATCCAAGAATTGCATCGTTTTCTCAGTGGAGTACTTGTAGAATATCTCGTCGTTTTCTTCGATCGTTTCACATATATTCGACAAAGATATGGTGTATAGTTGTGTCGGGATGGCATTGACCCATTCACTTCCATCAAACATACTCGAGAGAGTATCGCTAAAATCCTCATACGTTATAAATCTTTTACTGAAGGAGTCACTTTGGGACATAATGGAAATCAAGAAATACGTTAAGTTGAACCTCGATGACACAATTAAATTGGGCGATTGAAGAACATACCCACCTCGCTCTGATTCATATATAAATGATTTCACTGATTGTCCTGTCTTTGGGACCACTGGCCTTTTGTTTTCATTAGGTAGAAATGGGTTATTACCTCTAATCTCTCGCAATTCGTATAATTCTGTCCCATGTAATAAGTACGGCCTCAGACTTTTTTGGGCCAGCAATTCCGGCAAGCGAATTATGGTATAGGTGCCTTGGTCTTTTGGCAATAGTATAACCTTAGTTTGGGAATCAACTGTCATTATGGGATAGCAGTATACGAGCTACAAATTATTAATTTTTCACTATTTATATTGACGCGTTTTCTAATCCTACCCAAGATTTAATCAAATCTCTTATTGCTCCAATGCTTGACATAATGACCATGACTGTACCAAATATGCTGAAAGATAGAGAGCTCATCAGTGCAGCCCTTGGATCGACCGACAATAAGTGAGCAGTAGCGATTGCACCACAGTTGATGCCCAAACTTACGCCTCTTGTAACGTAGTCGTCTTTGGATACTCTTAAAAGTTTAAACAAAGTGTCGCCAATCAACACCCCACATATACCACTTAGTATGGTGCAGACGGCCATTAGGGAGATGGAACCATCCAAAGAATTTATCAAAGGAGTGCCCAAGGCCAAGGTGACAGACCTACCGATGAAACCAATTGACCTTTGAGATTGAATCCCTATGGTGTAGCAAAAAATAGGATACGAGAAAAACGTCAACGCTATGGATAGGAGAATTGGTGGAACAAGCACCCAAAAATTTTTCAAAAAGTCCTTTCTATGAGTGAATATTGGCAACGATAACGATACGATGGAAATATCCATAAGTGATGATAAAAAGTCTCCACATCCAGGCCATTTAGGAGTAGAAGTATAGTCTGATGCTAATGTCTGATCGGCCTTGCCACCATTCAAAAGAATGGCATTGTTGAATAGATTGAGATAGGTTTTACCTGTTTTATAGTATTCCAAGTCATCCAAAAACCCTTTTACATCACCATCATGGTATATAAGAGAGCCAATGAGACAGACGAGTAGAATCTCGCCTGTCAGAACAAGAATCGGATGAGCAATCTTTTTTAACTGAGGCCATCTCAGTGGAATTAATAATGCAATGTAGTAGGAAATAATAGTAAGTCCTAGATGATAAGGCAAAAAAATATGGAAGGACTTGAGGTAGTAAAATGGGAGCGAAACAACAAATAAAGCGGAATACAAAATCCAATCTATGTATGCTGTGATGAATATTATAATTTTTCGTGTTGGGTCGGTAAAGGAGTCAGTTATGGTGGCCCGGGAATCCACCAGCGAACCCGATCTTGAGTGTATGGGAGATCGCAGATCCAAAATAGACTCTGAATTAGGACTGTATGAAACTTGCTGTTGACTATTGAATGATCGGGGCCGTGGTTCCCTAAGGTGTAGCGGATCTGGTTCTTGAATTGTAGGAATGTCTGTAGAATTGATCGAAACATCCTGACTGAAAGGGTTTTCGTCTACTATAACGTCGCTGGTCTGAAAATGGTGACTCCTGGCCGCCTTCAAACTTGTGAGGTCTATTGTGGTTATATCATCTCGCATAGTAGTGAAAACACCACCGTCATCGTGGTTTAATATCTCTAATTCAAACTCATCTTCCCTATCCTTTTTAGCAGCTAAACTTCGCTCACCACCCGCATTGGTATCACTTTTCAAATAGCCTAGGCTCTTCAACGCCATTTTCAAACCGAGAATCATATAGACATCAATACCGAAGAGTAGTAAGAAGCCAACCACAAACACTCCAGCGATTTTCAAACACTCGATGAATGATATAGGATCGGACAACGGTAACACGATAAAGGATGGAATGAAAAACACATTTATCCACTTTAAAGAAAAGTTCATGGAAGGCTTAATTAGCATTAAGTAGTTTGTCAAAAAGAACGAGGACCAACTGCCAATTTTTAGCTTGAAAGACAGCTCGTCTTCACTGTGTAACCCAGCCAAAGCATTCAATACCGAGAGTAGCACCAAGTTAACAAGCATGCCCAAAACTGAGCAGGGAAACCGAACTTTGAACACATTGGCTAACAATTGGTTAAAGCCATAGAGTACTGTTAAAAGTACGATAATTCCAATTGGTACTAATATATACGAATCAATCAAATGCTTCCGAGAATAGTAAACACCATAGATGACCCCCTTGACTAAATCCAGTGGAGTAAGTTCGATAAAAAATCGCTTAATGGGCTTGACTCTTGCCTGCATTCGCAGTGCAGCTTGGGTCGGCGAAGATGGAGTTTGAGACATGATTAGCAAACTAGGACCGACGAAGAACCAGAACCCACGCTGGAATCAAGAAATGGGAACTTGAGTGAGAGTTGGCTAATACAAAACAATCCCCATAATTTGAAGTTTCGGAAAATGACTCTTATCGGAAAAGCTCAATACCCAGTAGTCATACAAGCCGTACGAAATATTTTTGAATTATTATATATATAAATGAAGAAATGTGAAACTAATATGAAAGACATATATGATGAGTCTAGTACTCTCCCTTTAGGGCGTCGTAGATGAATGGTGGATGGATAATAAATGATGGGGATAAAAAGTCATGGCACCACAAGGTGAAGGATCCGAAGAGAACAGATCATGACAGTAATGAGCGGCCAGCTAGGGTGCCGGCTGCAACGTATGAGGACGGAGTCATTGAAGCTTTAAAGCCGAACAACGCTTCAACTTTAAGCCTGCGACTCAATGATATCCTTGAACTCTTCCTTGGCGTATCTCAAACCACAGTACCCGCACTTATTTGGCTTGGCCTGGTCCAAGTTTATGAAAATCTTAGGATGGCCCTGCAAAGTGCTTCCTCTGTTTCCGTCACAAACGGCGATGTTTCCCTCTTCGGGGCCCAAATATCTGACCGGTTCTTTGGCAATTAAGTCTATGGCCGCATAGGGTCTGGGCTGTAAATTCAAATCTCTCTGCACAAATCTGTAAGGGTGTTTCGACATAACCTCCAATCTGGATGCTTGCGATGGAGTCCACACATCAGGGTAGTTAGGTGCCTGCTCAGTGAGCGGGTTTTCTTCCAACTCTTTTTTGGTCAATTTGGTACTAGAAAAACGGACCGCTTGTCTGCTTACAGCAAACCTTCTCACGGGTATCCTACAGCTTGATAACATCTCAATATATCAACGACAAACCTGATGATTCTCTTTTTTCCTTGGTCAAGGCCCTATGTATAGTAAATGGCTTATTTGCGATTGGCCGTTTGTCAGCGGTTTTGTGTAACTTCAACCGACAAAGATTACCCGGCGCTGAATGGGACCAATATCAACCATGGCCATAACTAGGCCATAACTAGGCCATAACTAGGCCATAACTATTATGGAGTCAAGATTGAAGTACTACTGAATGAACACGTAATATTGATAAACAATAAGAAATAAAACCACCGCCAAATAACACAGGATCGAAGCGGCAAATATGTAGTGTATGTAGACGGATTCACTCGATACAAGTGATTCAAAGTAATTTAAATAACCCCAGAGCCGAAGCAAAAGCAAAAGCAAAGCAGAAGATAAATATTAAGTTATTAATAACCGCGGTTATACTATTATTGTTATCATGATAATGATAGTCAATCTAGTAAAGATAACGCTTGTGCATAGCTCCAATTACTTTTGAATCAAGAGGGAGGAAAACAGAGGTTGGAAAAAAGGAGTAATTGCTAACAAGTGGTAATTTAACATAACATTAAAGGAAAGATGCAAAATATAGCTTATAAAACAACACACTTCTTTTTCTTTTCCTTCTTTTCCTTGGTCTTCAAAGAGGCTCTGGTAGCTGCTTCGAAAACCTCTCTAACACCCTCACCAGTTCTGGCAGAACACTCTAAGTAGTAGCTGGTACCGATCTTCTGGGCCACCGCTTGACCTTCCGAAGTGGACACAGGCTGTTGTTGTTGTTGTCTCAACTGCTCCATGGTGTTTGGGTCGTTCCTCAAATCGGACTTGCATCCAACCAAAATGATTGGGACTCCCTGACAGAAATGTAACACTTCTGAGATCCATTTTTCCAACACGTTATCTAAGGAGTCTGGAGAGTCGATGGAGAAACAGATCAAAATGACGTTAGAGTCTGGGTACGACAAAGGTCTCAATCTATCGTAATCTTCTTGGCCTGCCGTATCCCACAACGCCAACTCGACTTTTCTGCCATCAACCTCGACATCAGCCACATAGTTTTCGAAAACAGTTGGCACGTACACTTCTGGGAATGTTCCCTTGGAAAATACAATCAATAAACATGTTTTACCACACGCACCGTCACCAACAATGACTAATTTTCTGCGGATTTCAGCTGGAGGAGGAACCATTATGCTACTGCTAAGTGTTAGTACGCGGATTCATTCCCATATCCCGACAATGACTACTACGACAGCGCCTCGCTGCTGAAGGTCCCTATCTCCGGCCTTATCTCACCCTGGGCGCTTCTACTGATCCTGAAAAACATTCGACTATCTCATACTGGCCTTCACTTTCTGTCTAACCCTTTCCTGAGGCTCTGCGATACTTCCGACACGCTCTCGACCTTACCACCCACCTCTTTGCTCGCATTCAAATCCCGGCGTCGTCCTCGCCCGTATGCCCCCCTATGCCCCCGTCTGACCTCCCGTTAGCCCAGACCATATCCTGCAGCCTTTGTGACACCATAAATACACATCTGACAAAATCACAACCTCCTCAATGGATCCAATGTTCTTCCCGCCGCCTGCCTTCGAGGATCACACCAATCTCCCTCGTGTTGCTTACGCTGATCTCCAACTGTCCTGCCCCTCGCAAATAGTCAATTCATCGATTTTTCATTCCTTGAAAACAAAAAACATACCTATGTTTATGTATATGCTATACTTTGATGATGATAATACCTATAAATACAACTTTATAATGGTATTTGATCAATCGGTCTAAAAAAAGAGTAATAACAGAACCAGGCTTGACCAAAAATTAGCCGCCCTTTCGATTTAAAAAATCTTTACTAAGGACACGCGACATTTTCCCTCCCTACATTGTGTTTTGAAAACTACGCGACATTGTCGTGGCATTATTTTTGCTGTTCGCGGATAGTAGTTGTAAGTTACATAGGGAAATAGTTTTCGTAATATTAGAGCCGCACTCATGATGCAATTGTTCTAGAGGCAGTCCTGGACAAAAACAAAAAAAAAGACAACACAAAAGTGTCTGAAAACATGGCGCAGTCTTCTGTACATGGTGACGACGACATTATGCAGACATTGCGCAGGACACCTACACTATATGTACGCCATATGCACCATATGCACCATATGCACAATCGGGTAAAGTTGTGTATTGATTGTATACACGATTGTACCCAGGTATTCCAGGTTATATTGTTCTTTTGTGTATTTCATGCTCAATATGTTTTTGTATATGTGCTGAACATAATCTAAATTGTTTAAGGGGGTGATATAGTTATTGTGCTACCGGTTTAATTCGATTGAGTAAAGTTTGTGGTAGCTTCTGGTAGCTTGTGCTGGCTTGTGCTGGTTTATGCTGGTTTGTTTACTCTTTTACAGTCTAAACTTTCATATAAATTTTATATCATTTTCATACGGTTTTCATACAGGTTCGTTGTTTGTCTAGTCCCAATGACATTCGTATACGACGCGCGGTTGAAATTGACAGCGCAGACGGACTGGGGCTGATTCGCTTGGGCGTGTGCGGTGAAGTAGGTGAGAGTAGTTGAGCGAGCACTGGAAAGTATGAAAAGCGCGGAAAAGCACGGAATGGCACGGGAACGTAGAGTTGGTGCGGAATGTGCGGAAGGTTGATGCGAACGATGTCGTAGGTGATACGACAGAGTAAACACAGCGGTAGGCCGACACTGGAACAACCGGATCTAGATATGTCACCGGCGCGCAGACCCTGCCGCAGAAGGAAAGGGCGCGCGAAAAACGGTCGCCACGACAAACGGCTCGAATACAAGACAGTCACGTGCACAACCTCCGATTACCAGACCCACAACTATGGTGGGGTGACGGTGGGGGGGAGGGGGGGATTTAAGTGATGGCAATCTGGAAGTCAAACTCATGGCAGTTTAGATGTGGAGGATTGATCGGGCGCTGGAGACAAGTTCAGGGATTCTGTTTCCAGGGCGTCAACCTCCTCTGCTGCGGCGTCTTCTGCCGCGACTTGTTCTGCAGCACTCACAAGACCACCCTTCACCTTCCGGGGGGGAAGCACATCATTGAAAGCACGGCCCCAGTCTTGGTCACACTCAAACCACTTGCAGCAGAGCTCGAACACGTGCGACGTAGCCAACACTTGTCGTCCGTTAATCTTGATGAACTTGTCTATGGGCAAGCGACCCACCAGGAGCCCAAGTTCCTGAGCCTTGGTAACGCACAAATTTTTGTAGCGGTTCTTGTCAACAATGCCGCCGACGATGTATGTATGGTGTGGCTCGAGGGTGTCTACCACTTGGTCGGTGTCGGCCGTCAAGTATACGTACTTTTTGAGTTCGTCGGGGT
Source organism: Debaryomyces robertsiae (assembly GCA_030566065.1). Taxonomy (NCBI): domain Eukaryota; kingdom Fungi; phylum Ascomycota; class Pichiomycetes; order Serinales; family Debaryomycetaceae; genus Debaryomyces; species Debaryomyces robertsiae. The sequence continues at coordinate 818,315 of JAJMHL010000003.1, forward strand.
TATCCATGGGCAAAATGTCACGTAAATGATTGTTTTTCAAAAACGTCACATTGGTCCACTTGTCGTACTGCGGAATCGCCTTGTCGAACCGCTGCTTTAAGTTTTTGTTGAACGAGGAAATAGACAATTGAACGTCGTACTTGCTGTGTCTTTTTGCCGAATACGACCTTGTTATCTGGTTCGAGAGCGATACAATTTCTCTGTCGTTCATGAGGTCATCAAACTCGCAGTCCATAATGATTCGAACGTCCGTTGCTATCTGATCCTTCGTAATCTTTGCCTTCTTCTGCTGGTGATAGTGGTGAAGCTCCTCGTCCGCTGCGCCCGTTGCTTCCAATTCCCGTATGCGTTCCCGGCGACGCTGTCTTGCGGCCCTTTTCTTTTCCCGCTTTTGCTGCTTGTATTCATCTTTGGTCTCTTCCCATTTTTGGAGTTTCAATTGTCGTTTATATTGGCGTTTGCTCATTCCTTCGGGAACTTCAGCTTTTTGCCTTTTACGATCGTTTGAATCCACATCTGAACCGGTTCTTCGACGCCCCTGGCCACTTATACCGTTCCTTTCCTGCTCGGAACTTCCTCTCTGTTCGGTCTGTATTTCCAGGTCCATGGCTCCGATCAATTCTGCTCTCTAATATTTCACCATCGTATCGTAAAAAATTTGCTAACCAAAAAATTTCAACAGTCACGTGCAATATCATGGAACCTTCATTTATACTGCAAAATGTCCGTATATAAAATAGGAACCCAACTAACAAGTAGATGATAAGGCCAGCTTATCAACTTAGAAATCGAGAGAACTATTCTCGGTTCCTTTGGTATTCTGTATCTCATTAAAAAGGGTACTTTCGGATAGAATATCGAAAGGGTCGTTTGGATCTAGATTATCATTCCAAGCTGTTGGTGCATCATATCTCAGCGCCAAAACCAGTAGCCACATCTGGTCGATCTCGTCATCGAGAAAGTTAGCTGCGAAACCAGGTGATTCCGTAGGTGGGAACGGCATCGATAAGTCAAGATCGTTTAGGCCAACCTTTCTGGTGTCTACATTTTCATCCGTATTTGCGTCCGCAAGGTTGTCGTAAAAAAGATCAACTTCCCCAACCTTTGGCTTAACGTCCAGTGAGTCCTGGTAATTGTCTAAACGTTCGAGTTTTTTAGACACGCGACGTGTGACATCTTCCAATGCTTCGATCTGTGCTATCGAGAAGTCCAACTTTGGTAAAGGTTCCATCAGCGTCGCTGTTTTTTTATCAAGGAATTGAGCATTGGTAAACATATTTATCAAAAAAGCATGGGCCTTGCAGATTCTCCAAGCATAATAGTACCTTGTGGCGAGGCGCGACAACAAAGAGAGGAGATGGTTGGCGATATTTCGAAGGTTGTTGGCGAGTTTGACATATTTCGCATACTTTATTTGCTCTTCAGAACCGCTCTTGTCTTTCAAAAACCTCATAATATAATAAACTCTCACAATACATCCCATGTTAAAGGTGTTTGCTCTGTGGATCACCAGCTCGAACGAAGGGTTAATATGTAAACCTTCGCCGCTCAACTCACCATACAATACTGCAAAGAAAATAGGCAAAGTATGCTGATCAATACTTAGAAATATTTTCAGAATATAGAAAAACATAAAGTCATAGTTCAGACATTTTTCATAATGAAGAAAAATATGATAGTATACTGTCAATAGAGAACCCTTCAATGTGAGTAAGACTTTCGATTTTATAACTGAGTAATAACGATCACTTGGATTATCGTAATTACGTGATGTACTTTCCAAGACAAAAAGATCTTGCATTTCTGATTCTAACTTATTGATGGCTACAACCAATTCGTTCATATAAGAATAGCCTTTTATATCAGAAAAGATGTCAACAATTTTCCTAGTCAGATTAAACTTTTTATTCAACCAAATCAAAGATTCCGTAACTGACTTTTCGAGTTGTTTATCTTTTATACCACTATTGTCTCCTGTGGCAATTGGATATTCGGTATCATAGTGTTTTTCTTGTATGGATAATGGATTGCCCGAGCTAAAATTTTGTAGAATATCTGCCCCTACTAAATAGTGCCAGATTTTTCTTCCTATGTGATTTGACTTTTCATTGGAGCACGTATCAGGGAACTTCAGAGGCTCCCTATTGAGACCTAAGCTGAACGCAACCTGAATCAAAATCGCATTGGAAACTTGAGAATCGCCCCCGTCAATTCCGTCTCCATCCTCAGGTGCAGCAATATGATATTGTCTCATAAACAAGATTCCTTGTAGAACAGTGATATTGGTATGCCTTGTAATCTCAAAACGATCCAAACAAAGCTGAGCTAACTCTATGGCTATCAAGTTGATAGGATGCAACAAGATACTTTTCAATTCTTGCTGTTTAGGTGATAAATTATTTGAACTCATCAAGAATTCGTTAATGCAATCACGATTAGAATATAGCGATAAATAAGTGAGCCTCAACATTATAAGGCACATGGCAATGCGTGCCAAATCAAGCTTCAGTCCAAGATTAACTTTCTCAACAGGCTCATCCTTCAGACATTCGCTTCCCAAAATTCTTTTCAAATGTTCTCTGAAATCGGCTTCATCAATAAATGGCATGAATGGATACACGCTTTCAAAGAATTTATCAATTAATATCCATAAGCATTTGCGCTTAGGCATTATCGATTTGATAGTTTCAACTAGTTGTATTTCTGGGTCGGATTTGTCTTTGAGTAGGGATTTGTTTAGCGTTTTTGCACTTACATGGAGCTTGCGTTTTTCAGAAATGTCACTCTTAGTTCGAAATTTTAATAGAGACTTGTATGGAACCAGCTCCTCGAAGCCATCCACTTGTACAAGTCTTCTAAGAACAGCTTGCTCGGATTTAGCATCCTCGGTGTCTTTGTAAGAAGACTCCAACGCATCAAGTTTATCTTGATTCATACGTGGTCTAGCATTAATAACCATGGATAAAGGGGCCTTCACCAATTCGAATTTCTTCCATGCAGCAATAATCCACGGGTCCTTCTTGACCACACTCGCCCAATTGAGAGGATTCAAATTGAACTTTCGTGCTTCGTCCCTAATATAAATGGCCATTAAATCATCGTAGAAATTCACAACATCGTTGGCGGGCCCTAACGGATTAGCATGAAACCCATCCGACGGCAATACCTCAGGTATTTTAGCTGCAGTGCTGACGTTCGGAGGCCACGAATTGGCCCACGGTTGGCTGACCTTTGTGTCTGGACCTGTTTGAGGGACCCTTTCAGGACCCTGAAATTGATGCTTCTGCTCCTTTTTCTGGCCCTTCAATCCACTATAACCTCTTTCATTCTCTTCAGCTCCACCCGATTGTACTTGGAAACTAACAGGCTTCCATTTGGACTCGTATGTGCATTCTTGAGGTTGATGTGCTTTTACACATGATGTGCATGGTAATTGTCTATCGCATTTGATTTTCCGTTTCTTACAATTCGTACACACCAAAGTTGGCTTCCTACGTCTCTTTTGTGGCCGAGGATCCATTCTGTTTGCTAGGCTTGTTTATTACAACTATGGTCCTTATTAGAAAAGCCTGTCATATGCCAATATAAAAAATAACTATAGTACTAGAAGTAGATTCGGTTCGCGCAATTTCATGTTATAAAGTACATATTTAATCGGCAGTATTAAACATCATGTCGAAAGGAATATCACTGAAGATATCGAAATGAGAGGCCTGCTCTATGTCAAAGCCAAGTCTATCAAAATTCATATTCTGCGTTGACAAAGGAGAATCGTAGGAGTCATTTTTCGAAGGTTTAGTAGAAGTAGCCAATTTATCAAGCTTTGGAGGGAAGTCGGGAAGGCTCATTGATGAGTGGGAACCAGCAGCTGGCATCTTCAAATAAGAGTCTTGAGCTTCACCACCGCTTTCGGGAATTGAATTGATGTCGTATATCTTGTTATCATGTTTCATAGAAAGCATTTGAAACCACAATTTATCAATTTGAGCGTTATCGACATAGTCTGCGTCAAAATCTTTATAGGCACCCTTATGTTTACCACGACCGAAATGATCATTTTGTGGAAAGCTGCCCGGATATTTAGAATATTGGGAACAATCTGTGGGATTGGAGCCAAACGTCGAAATATCACTGTAAAACTCTTTGCAGTATGCATTCGAGAACTCATTAGGCTCTGCCTTGAGTTTCCCCACCTTTTTCAAAGTCACTTCACAGATGTCAATAAGCTCTTCCATCTGGTCGACTGAAAAAGTAGGCATGAGTAGATGACCGGCACTGTCGTAGTTATCGATATAAAAATCTTTACTGTGTATTGTTTTCAACAAATAAGTATGACCTTTGGTAATTCTCCAAGCATAGTAGTACCTATTACTGATCTTAGAAATAGCTTCAATCGAAAATTCAGCACACCTGTCCAAGCAGCAGGACATTCTGCTCAAAGTGGAAAAATATGTCCGATAATCGCTGTCGAAAACCAATTTTTCTTTATGCCCTTTTGAGCGGGTTAAGCTGTAAATAATGAAGTTGACCTTCAACAAGCAAGCTAGATGTACTTGGTTCGACTTATGAATGATCAGTTCAAGTGTTGGGTTGATAATAAAGTCGCAGATAATGCCACTCTCACCTAATAAGTCGAAATAGTGTGGCATGATTTCCGACGTGGATATCAATAACATCTTTTTCACATAAAAGAAACATAAATCAATATTCTTCTGTTCGTAATATAAGTAGAAATGGTAGAAAACAGACACCAAAAATGCTTTTGTCGATAAATATATCTTGGTATTAAAATTTCTCTTGAATGTATAGGCATGACAATTCTGCTCGAGTGGCTTCAAACAATCTTCGATGCTGCCATAGGTATTACTCATTTCAATTTCAAATTCAGATAACAGTCTGCACAAATCTTGCATTTTAACTTTTGCTGTGACATTTAATATTAACTTAAGGACATCTCTCAAGTGGGTGCAACATGTTTTACAAGAATAGAAAGCATTCGTAACAAAACGGTCCATATTTGGGTCCTCGGTATTTTCGAATCCCATCTCGAAATAAGGAACCCTGGTATCGTAGGACGAGTCATCAATTGTTAATGGACTACCAAACGAATAGGCAAGGTGAACATCGGAATACATCAAAGTGTGCCATATCTTCCTACCTAAATGGTTTAACTTTGGGTCGTTACAAACATCATCAAAGTTATTAGGCTCCCTGTTGAGTCCTAGCGAGTAAGACATCAGAATAAGTAAAGAATTTAATACTTGTGCATCTCCGCCATCAGCACCATCACCATCTTCTGGAGCAAAAGAATGATATAATCTTACGTATAAGGCCAATTGCAAAACAGGAAAACTTGATTTTCGTAAAAGTTGAAACTGGGCTAGACAAAGCTGGGCCACGTCAATTGTATTAATGTTGATCGGGTTTGATAGCAAAAGCTTCATCTCTTGAGCCTCGGGCGAGGGATCAGTTGTTTTTAATCTTTCTTCATTGACTGAAGCTTTGTTACAAAACAAAGATAGGTATGATAATCTCAAAACAATCAACAAAATTCCTATGTGTGCTAAATCTAGTCTTTTTTCGACTCTCACATCGTGAATTTTCACATTGTCGTAAGAGCGTGGTCCGATAATCTTGCTTATTTCAGTGGTAAAGGTATTGAAATCCAAATAAGGCATGAACGGATATAACCAAGTAAAATATCTATCAATAAGTTTCCATACAACGTTTTTCAGAGGTAAAATAACTTGAATTTTATCGATAAGTTGCAACTCCCTATCAATCTGACCATCGTAAAACGTTAGGCCTAAAGATAATGCGTCTTCGTTTAATTTGGACTTTTGTTCCTTTCTCTCAATCCTCGCTTTCAATATAGTATTGTATGGGACCATGTCGACGTAGCCATCGGTTTCTAAAGCCCGCTTCTGAAAGACTTTCTCAGAGTTATCTAGCTTATCTGCTTCAAAAGAGGCGGTAATTACATTGGTATTCTCTTGAGTGATTTCGTGTTGCGCTTGAGTAAACACCATGCTCGGGTTATTCTCCTTTGACTTCTTCTTTTGCTTTATCATATAGTTCCACAAGATTCTTAAACCAGAATCTTTCTTCATAAGTGAGGACCAAGCAAAGGGGCCAAAATTTATACGCCTCATCGGCTCCTGGACATGAATAGAGGTATAGTTTTCGTAAAAATTGATAGTTTCGTATGGATCCCCATATGGGTTTACACCGCTTAATGAGCATAAACTGGAAGTGGATGTTCCCCCTTCCTTTATCGAGGACAGGGTCATTGAATCAGTAGTACTGGGCGTAGTACTGAACAGCATATTTTTCGATGTATGGTCGGGCCCCAGAGACCTGTGTCCCGGTCTTTTCCAGTTGATAGGTGGCAACTGCACGGAAAAACTTTCACTACTAGTGGTGCTAGCATAGCTTGGCGAGTACTTGTAGCTTGCAGGAGGCTCGAATGGAGACGGCAATCTGACCTGCCTGGTCATGGGAGTGTCAGCAGATGCAACTGTCGCATTATTTTCCGGCTTGGCTATAGTCGTCTGGGCCATCAATAATGCTTCAATTTGCTGAAGTCGACCTCTCAAGTCTTCGAGCTCTGCTTTGGGCATGGTCACTTCATCTCCCTCCGGTGATAGAAGCCCATGGCCCTTGGCATTCTCTTCTTCACCATTCTTGATATTGCCGTTATCCACAAATGTCATAGGGTTCTTAGCACTTTTGACATACGGAAGATTGGGATTTCCGCTTGGTTTATGGTTCCCATTCTCATAAGAGCATGTGTCTGCGAGTTTAGACTTGACACATTGTGAACATGGATGGCCCTTGTCACACTTGATTTTTTTCTTCTTGCAGTTATCGCATACCAAACTTGGTCTCTTTCTTTTTTTTATGGGCCTTTCACCATCAATCATTTTAGCTCTGTATACCTTGCCTTAAGAGTAAGCTTCGATGACGCAAAGAAGCTTAAAGAACCTCTTCAACAAAGAATAGTCTTATCTATGATCTTTCAAAACTACTATAGATTATTAATCCGAGATGAAGCATTCGGGAATACCCTGAAGCGCTTAAGTCCGAATTTATATAACACCATATATTTACATAGTTAATAGAAGTCATGGCTCAACACCTGCTCTAGTGACATATCGTTAAAGTAATTAAGCCGATCGGTGCTACCGGAATCAAGCTTCCGCCCTGTAGAGCTATCTGGTTGAGAAGAGCCGGCTTTAGGAGGATTTGTACCTCGTTCTTGAGAGGGAAGGTTATCACCAAAAGATGACAAGTTGGAGTTCATCATGGTGCCCCAGTCAGCAAATTTTGAATCATTGCTGAAGTATTTGTCTCTGTTGCCTTTCAGCGAAAGCATATTGAGCCACAAGGAGTCGATTTCGGCGCTGGCACCGAAATTCAAGTCTTCCAAGTCGGTAGTAATGGGGAACTGATAAGAGAAATCATACGACAGTGCGGTCGCAGACTCCAACAAGCCTTCGAGTTCGGAATGATTGTCTCCTGTCGTATTAGACTTCTCACCCGCTGGTTCTGACGATGGGCGTTTTTTAAGAACACTTCGGACCATGTCGTCAACCTTAGTCTCAAATAAACCCTCCAACTTGGGACAAGTGCTTTTAGCAAGTGAACGCAAACGAATGGTACTTTCTTGGATGATATCGATGATTTCTTGTATTTGCTCTGTAGAGAGGTAGTCGGCACCCGCCTTTGCATCAGGATTCAGATCATAAAAACCCTCCTCCGTAATTATTTTGAAAAGAAATCCGTTAGACCTGTTGATTCCCCAGGCATAGTAGTATCGTTGACTCATGAAGGCCGTCCCACACATGCACATTTTAGCGCTATTGTCGAGTGCAGTAATTAGCTGACAAAATTTATCGAACCTCAACCGATAAGCCTTGTCAGTGTGAAGCTTAAGCAGGTGGGATGGATCCTTTACCATCCGATGCAAAGAAAAATTGAATCTCACGAGAAACAACACGTTGATTTCAGTAATTATTTGCATTGCTCTTTCCAACATCGGGTTCACCGCCAAATCGGTTCCTTCCCCGAGCATTTGTTGCCCACTACAGACAAATGGGAACAAATCTGGAGTTAGCTCACCGATCGATAACATCAACATTTTTTTCAAGTAAAAGTACGATAGGTGGTAATTTTGTTTTCTCTCGTAAAAATGGAAAAAATGACAATACACCGATAGGAAGAAGGGCTGGATACTTATACTTATCCTGGCCTTAGTAAGTTTCGTGGAAGCATAAACTGGATCATAAGATTCTAGCGGGCTATGGTAATCTCTCAAGCGACCAAAAAGCCTATTGCAACAGAGTTCTACGGAGTTTAGATGTTTAGTTAAATCCCGCATATTGGTGTTGGTTCCCCTATTGGTATTTAGTTCCAAGATTTGCTTCATGGGACCCTTAATTAGACCCTCACAAAATCCGATACATCCAACCACGGCCTTTTCCAACTCCACATCAAGAATATTTTCGTTCCCATCCATATGAAAAGGCACTTTGGTATCAAAGTACATACAGTTGGAGATTAACGGGTTACCGAATGTATATCCATAAACGAAATCACTGGTCATCAAATAATACCAGATCTTTCGAGCCAAATTATCAATTCTTGCGTCTTCTGGTGTTTTGGGACTACCATCTGGCTCTCTGTTTAATCCTATAGAGTAAGCCATTTGAATCAAAACACTATTAGCGACCTGAGAATCGCCACCCTCAGCCCCATCACCATCCTCAGGAGCATAAACGTGATAGATTCTGATAAAAATCGCACACTGTAAAATTGACAAACTGATATTCCTGGTAAAACTAAATTGGTGAAGGCATACCTCGGCTATATCTATGGCTTTCATATTAATGGGATTCATTAGCAAATATTTTATTTCTTGTGCTTTTGGGTGTGTACTCGTGGTTCTTAAGTTTTCTTCATTAACTGAAGATTCGTTAGTAAACAAAGATAAGTACGATAGCCTCAAGATGACTAGTAGTATGCCTAGATTAGCCAAATCGATACGCTTTTCCACATTGATTTTCAAAAGAAATTCTTCGTCCAGCGATTCAGGTCCTAACATTCTAATAAGTTCAGTACGGAAGCTTATCTCATCCACATACGGGAAGGAGGCATATAAAAATTTGAAATATCGCTTTATCAAAAGCCAAATAACCCTTCTCTTAGGCAAAATATGTCTTATCTGTTCCACTAATTTTAGCTCCCGATCAATCTTCTCTTCGAATAAAGTAAGTCCCAAAGTTAAAGTCTTACGATTAAGTTTTCTAAAGCTGCTTTGGCTATCAGTCTGAGTATTTTCCATCATCGCTTTTTCGTAAAGCACGAAATCGTTAGATTCCAAATCTTTCCGCTGAAAGTGTTGGGAAGTTTCAATACTGTCTTCATTGCCTGAGTTTGTCAGCCTCTCAGTAGATTCTGAAGCTTGGTCGCTGTTGCTGTTATTGCTATACGGCGTCGTAATCGATGGAGACGTTGCGTTGTCCACCGGAGTTGGAACGTTCGCAGAAGGTTGCATCCATTTCGGTGCTTGCGCATCTTTTTCAGCATCGAGACTTAATTTTTTTTTCTGACTGTAGTTCTTGATTAGTACCATAGCAGAATCTCGTCTCACGAAGGAGGACCAAGAAAGGGCTCCATTATTGACTCTACCGAGAGAGCTATCTCGTGTAACGCTGATGTCGTCTTCGAATAGATTGATAGTTTCGTTCTCATGTTCGTATGGGTTTACGCCGCACAAGCTACTCTCCGGCCGCGTACCCTCGCAAATGTGATCACACGATGGGAAAGAGCGATGATCATTTGAGATAGAGCAGCAATGTCTTATTCTGCCGGGGTATTTCGGATCGTGAAGCGACATCCCACTGCAACTGAAGTCTGGAAGGATTTGGCAGAGTGCAGTTTTCTTGAAAAAAGAGGTCTCAGAGATAACAATCGTCTTGGTGGTGGCTCGAAATATATCCACAATGTTAGCAGAAATAGACTCCATTTCATACCTGCGCACCTTGGCCCGCAAACTTTCGAGCTCGGCCATTTTCACCATTACCGTTTCATCTCTTTCTCGATTGCCGATCGACGCAGGGTCCTTATCATTATCACTCAAGTGCCGCTGAGACTGAATGACCGCTATTGGAAACTTGGCACTTCTAACGTACATCTCTGAATCGTCTTCTTTTGTCTTTTTCCCATCGACTACCCAGTTGGAATCATATATACACGATTTTTCTGTTTTATGTCTGATGCAAGATGAGCAAGGTCGTCCTTTATTGCATCGGATCTTCCGTTTTTTACATGCATTGCACACCAAGCTGGGTCTGTTTCTTCTCCTCTTGTGGCCATTACCGGCTTCGTCATCCATGTTCGGTACTTTCCATCCGATAAGAGAAGATCGTTGTTAGATGATCTATACATGGCGAGCTCATGGTTCTTACAAAGTATGAGCTTCGGAAATAAGGCTCCCACTTTTGTGACACTTCTCGGTCGAGTTGCCGTTTACAGAAATGGGTAGAATATATGTAAATTGATATTCTAAGAGATGGATATAAAGCTTGCCAGACTCATTGAAGAGACCCGTAGGTATTTTGAGAGTCGGTGAGGGACCTCTCTTCCTCTATATCTCCGCTATTTTTATCGGCAGCGTCATTTTCGTTGTACAAGAAAAATTGGACAAAGATTGTAAAATCTAAGGCCAAGGTGCCAAGGGATCCTGCTAGCCACGACGAGTTGACCCAAAGGTAGTACCAGCTAGTGTCAATGGCCAAGATAGATATGACATAAGTCAAATTCCCCAAGCATGCAAATAAGAAAAACATGAAAGATATGCCGTCGCAGGATTTTCTCTGGTAGTTTAACAAGATCTGGGGTACACGCGAGCCTAGGTAAAAGACCGCACAAAGCCACCCAAAGAATTGGGCGAGCGGATCGTATACAAGCTCGTCCGGATGGTGCTTGCCGGGGCGATGCTTGTCGCCCTTTCTAGCATCTCTGACGTAGGAAATGTACCAGCCCGCGAGCCCCGCAAATATGACGAGCGTCACCATCAATGTCTTGAACAAGACCGCTGTCAATTGGGAGATTCTAGACTCACCACTAATACTGGAACTACCTGAGTGCGCATCCTCCAAGTCTTCATCGTCGCTGAATACCGTATCGGAACGATTGTCTCTAGAGATCGCACTCTCCAAAACATCGTTACTGAGCGGATTTGCAGGCGATAGGTGGATATAATCGGCCTTTTCGCCCTTCCCGTACACCAAGCACTGCCACAACAATACCACGTCGGCCAACGTATAGTATACTGCCAAAATGATCATTGTAGGCAAAACCCCTTGCAAAATCGACCCGAGCACGTTGAAAATATCACCCGCAAGCCATAAGATTATGAACATCAATGAAAGCCCCTCTGAAGACTTCCTCCAGAAGTTTTCGTAAATTTGTGGAGCAAAGACAATTATCCAGCATGCCAACGAAATGGACCCAGTAATACCGCTCACCGCTTTTGCATCGATAATTATAGGTGGTGGGGGCGTCATAATCGCTCTCCGCTATATGCTCGAATACAGCTGCCTATTTGTTAAAGTATAGCCAATTGTTTGTTCTTCACATCACTGTCTGATCATAGACAAGAGAAGACTACTGAGACGTTTGCCGTGGAGCGCGCTTACGTAATTCGTCCGTGGACTTTTGTGTAACATTAGTGCAACCGCCATATATACTACTATAACTTCGATTTTGCAGCAATTAAAGAACCTTCTTCGTTGTATAATTTCATGAATACAGGCTTGAAGTAGTTCGCGGCTATAGCACGCTTGAGTTTGAGGGTGGGGGTAACCACATTCCTCTCGACGGTGAGAGGATTATATTCAATATGGATATTGTGTAACATTTCGAACCCTTGAACTCTGTTCTCCAAGGAAGAGTTGATTGCAGACAAAAGTTTCTGTTTGTTGACCGGTTTATTCATCTGTTCGAATAGTTGCAGCGGTGTTAGGTTTTGCGTATCACAGCCACAAAAGTCGCGGAGGAACTTCAGGACTTGATGATGCTCCAAGCCAGCTATACCGACCAAGAACGATTTGAGTGAATCACCGTGCACGTATAACTGGGAAAGAATGGGATTAGCCAGAAGATAAGCGTTTTCTACCTTTTCGGGCGAGATGTACTCACCCTGGGCGAGTTTGAAGAAGTTTTTCACTCGGTCGATGATGTAGACCCTGCCATTGTCGCGGTTAATACGGGCGACATCGCCTGTGTGAAACCACCCATCGTTGTCAAACGCTTTTTGGGTTTCATCCCTATTAAGATAATACCCATCGAATATTTGGGGCCCACGGAGAAGAAGCTCGCCTTTGTTGTCTTCGGCGAAATAACCCATGCCCGGGAGACTTTTCAACCTCATTTCGCCGCCCATAACAATGCTGCCACAGGAGCCTGGTTTACACTCGTAGGGACCGCTCAGGGTGACGGCACCAAAGGACTCCGTTAGCCCATATAGTTGTCGCAAGCCAATATTCAAGCTCGCTTTCAAATAGGCAAGTGAAGAGGCGGCGACTGGAGCAGACCCAGACTGAGTCCACTGCAAATTTTCAAATCCGAAAAGCGACCTTAGCTGCTTGTAGGCATCAACCGAATCATGTTCTTGGTCAAATCCATCGGCTCCGTCAAATTCGCTGTGCCTTTTTGCCTTTTGCTCAACAATGGCTTCGAGTAGAGCGCAAACGTCCTCATCAGAACTGGAGATAGTAGATTTTACTAGTGACTCCATCTTCGTCAAAATTCTCGGGACCAATGATAAGTAAGTAGGTTTGAAAAGGGCCAAGTCCTCAACCAAATTGTCGAATGCATTTACCGGGCCCTCGTAATGAAGAGTCAAATGAGGAAACCCTAAGTAGTATCCAGTACTTAGGGCAAATCCGGAAGTTTGCCTTTCGTATATATGAGTCAATGGCAAGAAAATGAACGCCCTGCCAAATTCAACATGGGGCATAATACTAGCCAAGGAGGTTATGGCTGCGACGGCAGTTTCGTGGGTTAACATCACCCCTTTTGGTTTTGCTCCAGTCGTTCCGGATGTGAAAGAGATTGTGTATAATGTCTCCGGCGTCGGAGGCAACTGTCTAATTGAGTGACATTTTCCAACCTCCTCTACTTCATTGATGTCGTGAACCGTAATCTGAAGTTTCTTAGCATCAGACACCATCGCCTGGTCTCTGGTCAGTAGTGGATCCATTGACACTATCGAAATAAAATCTCTCAATGTATTCGGATATTGCTTCTTTAATTCAAGTAAGATCTTGATTTTATCTTTCGAGCAAAGAACGATGGGGCTCGCAGTCAATTCCAAAATATACCTGGATGCGTCGGGACCTAGGGTATCGTATAATGCGGTATTCGTTATTGAATACGCTGAGCATGCCAAGTCACACAACGTCCACTCTAGCCGGTTGGAAGCGAAGATTGAAACAATGAAAGAGCAGTTCTCTTCTCTCTCAGCAGCCCCTCGACCATAGTTAGGCCAGAGTTTCAAATGATTGTCAATTTTCGCGTGGCTCGTCGAATTTGTTTTGAACGGGCTGTTTTTCAATACATGGATGATCCCCGAGCCCAAATTCATTCTTCGCCGCTGCACTTCCGAGTACGTCAAGCTCCTGTATTGCAAGTCCGATCTGCCGCTATCGTAATTATAACTTCTGGCTCCGAGACAAGGCCTGTTTCCATAAACTTTCACTGAGTTATTGAACAACTTATTGTATGTGTTCAAATGGGGATGCACGTTCGAAATAAGCCTATCGGGGAATCTTTTATTCCTATAAATTGACGTATAGTCGCCACTGCCGGAATCAATGGCAACCGAGTCCATAGTACTTTTCGGTTCGAATGGTAGCTTTTTCATAAGAGTTTCCACACTCCCTTTTTCATCGGGCCCAAAAATACTTTGGCTGAAATTTTCAAATTCCACATGAGTTTCTGTTTGCTTGCTTGCCATCCTGATGTCTTGATTCAAATTGATGCCTCAACCCCTTATAATTCTCTACTATTTATATTGATGGCCGTCTTCAGGCAAAGTCTGGGGTAACGGTCCACATATATAATACAAATCACGTGCTCATAATCAAGACCTTCTTTCGTTAGTAGACCCACTTCGACTGTTAACAAAGGAGACGAGACTGAGCCGGATATCATGTGTGGGGAGTCGGGCCAATGGTGGCAAGAATTCAGGAAATGGAAGGGGGAAAGATTTTTAGTCGAAAAATTGTAGGGCTGGTTCAAGTGTAGCGACTTTAGGTGTACTGAGCAGGCACATTCGTAAAGGCATGGACAAATCAGGAAGGTATAGCAGGTCTTCCCTACCCCAGCAAAAATGTTTGAGTACCGTCTTTCATGGCCCGTTGAAGGAGAAGTTGTTAGCGCCAGTAAATGAGGGACTATCAAATTATTGCTAGCTAGATTTTCAAAGCTTCGTATTAGTCAGAAGTGCCGCTCTCGTAGGACCAGGAATTGCCAAAATCAGGCTCTGAGGGAAGAATGTTGCGATTCTCTGTACGTAGGACGTGCTGGCATGAACAGGCATCCACACAAGCCGTGATGACGTGAACCATCGGTACTATTAAGGTACTACGAGCCGTGAGTGCGATTGGATACCTTGATCTTGACCTTTCGTAGTGATTGAATGATTACAGGGACGCGAGTCAGAACAACCAGGTTAGTAGATAGATATCAGAGCCGGTTGTTCCTTCATGATGCATATATCATGAGTACCGGATCAACAGTGCAGATTAATGAAAAATCGTGATTGTAGAACCCGGCGAGTGGTTGAAGAACGGAATCTAGGCCAGCCTCACTTCCGCTTCCGTTCCAAGCACTTGGTAATATGCTGAGCAAACCGTCCGCCGGCAATGTTTCGACCACAATTCTCACACTGGAAGTACTTGGACGCTTCTGCCGATTTCAACTTCTGTTTGTCCTGTCCGTAGATATCCTTGGTGGACGACGGATCGGTGTTAGATATAAAGCTCTGCATCGAGTTTTCGCCTAAGTTCTGCTGCAAAGACCGATATCTAGAAACACTGCTGAGTGTCTGCTGTCTCATTATATTGTCAAGCATGTCTTGTAGAAGGGATTCGGCCTAAATTACTGTTAATACCATGCAAATTACTTTAAAGAAAAGATCCTGTTGTACCCATGGACTAACACATACTAGAATTTGGTATGTCACTGGCTGCTCGGTCATGTTGATCTTGTTTTAGCGTCTTCTATAAAGAATTAACCGTTGATCACCGATAGAAGAGACGCAGACTAAAATATAGCTTCAAAAAAAATTTCAGTTAGTCTTTTTGGACGAATTTGTTTCTACGACGAAATGACCCCAGAGGAAGGCGATGAAGACCAAATCACGAGAGGGAACGATGATTTTGATATAGAAGATGAAATTCAAGACTGGAAAGTTCTAAATAAAATGGGACAAGGGTCAGAGGTTTTGCCCAAGAGAGGAGAGAAAGATTTCGAGCCAGACGGAACAACGGTACAGTCGTCGCTCTTGGAAGATTCCCGCAATGCAATGTACCAGGCGTTGAGCCAACCTCGGAGCCATAATGCCAAGCAGGAATTGATATGTATATGGATACCGAGTGAGAAGAGAGCATTGGTACCACATGCCAGAGGTAGTTTCTTCAAAGATATGGGTAAAGCTGCCAATATCGGGCGAAAAATCCAAGGTCTCTGGTTGGAGCCCTTAGAGACGGTGTACCTTGTTGAACGGGGATCTATGCTTGCATATTTAAGCAACAAAAACTTTGAAAGTTTTCTAGCTGGTAGCGACAAAGAGAGGTTTGACTATGAAAAGTTACTACCGCTTTCGTTGAGCCATCTTTATACCTTTGCTTTTCACGATAACACTAAGCTTCTTAATATGTATCAGGTCTATTCGTGCTTGAAACGACACGGATATTTGGTTCAAAGGTTCAAACAGTTTGATCACGGTAACCAATATGCCTTGTTGAAAAAAGATTTGCGGGGTACCCAATCCATACTAGGCTTTCTTACAACCAGGTTAACGGCATTTCTTCATCACTTATTGCCTCACAGCATTCTCACGCCCTTTTTCGGCGCTCTTCGGTGGGCCGGATTACTTGCATACCAGCCATTTCATGACTTGCACTTCCGTACTAAGCATTATTACAACTACACCTCTGTATTTCGTGCATTGAAGCTCATTCCGTCTTACTCATCTTATGACAGTTTGAAGTCAGATGTAGAAAAAAACGATGCCTACACTGTGGACTTTAATGTATGGAAGCCTAAACCAAGTTTCTCTAAAAAGAACCCACCCATGCCCGACTTTCAAATTTGCGTTGTCAATACAGCTAACTCGCAGTTTCCTGATTTGAAAGATATACAAGGACTTCTCAATGATATAAATCATACAACGCTGCCCCACAAGATTCCACTGATTACAGTCAAACCTTTATCAAAGCCTAAAAAAAAGCAAGGTCCAACCAAAAGGGAGCTTAAGGCGCAAAGACAAAAGGAGAGGCAGTCCAGATTGGACCCTAAGATACAGACCCGCAACCTGTACTTGAAGTTGCGAGATAACAAATTGAAGTACGGGCCCTCGGGTCGCTCAATTATATTAGCGTTAATTCAAGATGGGGTAATCAACTTTGCCAATCTCGGCGAAGCGGATTTCGCTCTCGAAAGGTTTGCAACTGACGACTTGAACGATATAGAATCTAGGTCATGTCACGGTATAGTCTGGAACGAGAGAGTGTAGTCTACGACATGTTTTAGCTCTAAAATTGAAAGTTATATTGTCGTCTATTTACTGCTTTAATTGCCACTTTTTGGACCATTTCAGTGTATTAGCATCCATATCCACGCTTGACAAAAAATCTTTGAAGTATGTAATTGAGTCGCTAGATAGCTGCTTTGTGTCAACCAAGTCTTCGCCATTATAAAACTCGACAAGTTGGTTGACCCACTTTTCTGTTTCGGGAGCACTGAATCTATAAAAGAGCCCGAAGAACCTATTGAATTGGGACTTTAACAAGCCAAGAATTTGAGCGTCATCAGCGACATCTACTATCTTACTCTTTGATAACGCCTTTTTGTAGTTGGTGTAGCTAAACAATCGCGACGGTAGCCTGCTTTTATATGAGATTATTGGCTTAATGGTATCGTCGTTAAGTAAAGAATCAATAATTACCTGATTAGTTAGCTGGTCTCTGGAATATAGGCACTTTTTGATCATTATCGTGAATAGCTTTGATCCTTCAAGTTCTTGGGCCCTCATCAAACTCAGTACCATTCCAACGGGCGTTATCGTGTTCCCATGATTTTTTTGATTCCTTACTATCAAGTTCTCAATCACGTCTTCGTCATTAATTATAAATGGTAGTATATTCAACTCCTTTTTCATTGATAAAGCCTTCATTATTACTAATGGATTGTTGATGTCATACGGATAAGGTGGAGGTAGTAATGGTCGAGGGAAATTGTATTTTATTTTTGTATTCGAATGGTATGGTTGGTGTTTTGCAAGTATCTCGATTTCTCTCGAAACGCGTTGAAGGCAACGAGAATCTTGTTCAACGAAGCACTTTGCAATTGACTGGAAAGGGTTCAAGCTGCCGTTGAAAGTTGTTTCGTTACTTTTGAAAAATGAATCACTCATTTGGGTGTACTTATCAGTGAATTCAAAAATATAGCGCTCATATGCTGCGGGAATATCACCCCATATAGAAGGATTATGGGCAGCTACTTCCTTATCATTAAGGTATCGTAGTACTTTGTATTGAAATATCTCTTCACCAAATTTAGTTGTGAAGTCATTCATGTATTCAGAATCAGATAGGGTTTTTACCCCGTTAACTAAACCTTTACGTCCTCTAGAAGTATTTGACTGCTCCTCTGCATCATGTAGAATATCTAGAATCTTCTCCATAGTTTTCATAGACGACGAATCCAATTTGTCGAAAGTCTTGGACAAATCAATTGAATTCTTAGTATCGGGTGGTGGTCGATTTATTCTATCGACAGCATTTGGCAGATCCTTTCTTCCTTTAGCAAAATCGCTTCGAAGCCGAGCCAGAACTGGTTTTATCGTAGGCCTCCTCGCTAAACCACCGATGGTTCGCCACATTACCCAACTGCTATTCTTTAAAAGCAGCCACTATCAGAACGGTTTTTGATAAATTTCAGAGTATTCGCACATCACTATAGAACTTGGCCTTGATCTATATGTACTTTTAATAAGGCTACTACTACTGTTCGGAACGCTAGAACAAGACCCATAGTAGTTTCTGATAAGAAGAAATCTCCAGAAACTTATGGTACGTTTAGCGATTTACAATTGTACACAAATCTATATATAATTTGCATCCGTAGGTATATCAATTCGAAGGGACACATAATGGTTGAAGAATTGGAGTGAATGCCATTTATATTGTTTGTGTAGGCTGCTTCAGCTTCATTTGGTCAAGGCTTCTATATACATTTTTGAAAAGTGAACTCGGATACACTTGCAAGTGAATGTTGCCAGCAAGCAACTTTATGAGATACTAAAACATTTCGGGAGCGTCAAGAGGTGGTGTCTGTAGGTTCTGAGGAATTTTTGGCATTGGCCTTGATGGGTCTTTGCTTCAATTTCAACTTTGGCTTGGCCTTAAATTTGGAACCGTCGTCATCTTTAGAAGGAGCCAGAGATGTTTTTGCAGCTGGAGTCAGCTCTGGTTTCGGTTTCAGTTTCAGTTTTAATTTCGAGTCTTTAGGTTTGGGTTTTCTGTCCGTAGTTGTTTTAGGCTTAGATGTATCGGAGAATTTTTGTTTTGCTTTCTGGGACGTATCACCAGGCCCAAGGGACTCTTGGTCTTTGGTGCCTTGCTTTCGGTCTTCTACAGGGACCCCATTGTCGGCTTTTTTGGTCTTATTCCTTCGCTTCGATCTCGCGGATTTTTTTAGGGCCTCTTGCGCCTGATCTGTGCCATCGGCTGTCTTTGTTGTTTTGGGCTTCGATATCTTCTTGGAATCATCCTTCAGCTTTTTCTCTTTCTTCTCCTTCTCCTTCTCCTTCTCCTTCCCCTTTTCTTTTTCTTTTTCTTTCTTTTTCTTTTCCTTACCCTTCTTTTTGAGCTTCTTGGTAACGGCCAAAAGGTCGAATGGGTCCCCTTGTGGCTCCAACAGAGCCAAGAATTCCTTGTAGAACTCATCCTCTTCATATTTGACCGCCGGCGCTGCAAGTTTAACGTCCCATTCTATAGGCATCTTGCTATACAACGACTTACCAATATTGGGCACGAACAGATCGTTTGTCCCCTGCTCTACAAATGGCTTTCCATTCGTCTCTTTAACAAATTGATCAAGAAGTATCTGATTCTTGAATAGCAAGTAGCCCCTTGAATACGTTGGTTGTTCATACGGCTTGGCCGGATAGCCTCCCTCCACGAAGTAATAGTCGACTATGGAGCCGTCGGTGAGTAAAGTGGTGTAGTTATTTAACTGGCCGATGAATTGATCTTTGGTGAGTGTGGGCGGTAAAAGTCTGATTGTAAGCTTCAAGTTTGCATGGCCAGGCTTGTAGCCCGCTGTAGCGCTCGGACCCTTTGTGTGGCCATTCGTAGAGCTCATCCCTCTTATTAAATGCCAAGTTAGACAGAAATTTGTGGAAACACCTGTTTCGTCTGTTAGAAGACCATAATTTTGAACTAGTGCATTATGAAAATTTATGGTGCTACAGTATATAACCGATAAAATCCCACCACAGGACCATGGAAGTGCTCGAAGGATGGCTTGACGAGGTGGCACGATGCACTAGAGCGCCCGCAAACAGCCAGTTGGCTCAATTAGCCAATATACTCAGTATAGACCCTATTATCAACCCGTACATGGCGAAAATGAATCAGCTCCCGGTTCTCGAAGCTAAATATATCAATAATATGGTTGACGAGAAACATTTCTACAATGACGAGTGGCTTGCATTCAATGAGGTGATTGTGTCGTTTATCCGCCTCTGCAATCAGATGAACCCATGGTCGGCGTTGGAGTCATTTGATCTTTACGCCGGTTTCATCAGCGACTTGGCTGTTGCATTTAATAACGCCCCCAGAGGCTATTTGACGGCCTACTTGGTCAAAGATACCATCCGCACAGTGGTTCCCATGGCCACCAGGCTCGATTTTCAGCTATTCTACAAGGAAAATTGTCGCCGGCCCCGTTTGGGGTACTTGGCGTCCATCTTGTTGAAACTTTTCAACAATATTCGGTCCCAGATCTCGGGCGATTCGTCCGACTCTTCCATCAAAGTATCGGCGAAAAGCTCTATTATCATTTTCGTCGGCATCAACCTCTGCAAGACCTATTTCAAGTTGGATAACCCATTGCTTTGTCGCAATATTTTCTCCAACATGAATAACGCCAGTCTTACCATGAGTCGCTACCCGATGAACGAACAAATCCAGTACCGCTACTACTTGGCCCGGTTCTACCTTCTCAAAAACCAATTTGTCGATGCCTACAATCACTTTCTCTGGTGTCTCGTGCGATGTCCTCCAGTCAAAGATAGTGCTAACGTGAGTCGCATTCTCAAATATTTCTTGCCAGTGAGCATTATCATCGGTAAGGCCCCTAAGATTGACTTTTTCGGGGCGCACTTTTACTCGAGCCCCGCCGCGGTTCCTGAGTTTGTCACTATTTACCGGGATGTGGCCGCGGCGGTCCGCCGCGGCAACTACCGCCAATTTTGCGCTATTCTCGACCACCCGCCGGCGCGCGCTCTCCTTAAGGGTGCGCACCTCCTTGTGGTGCTCTCGTCCAAGTGTTCGGTACTTATTCTTCGCAGTTTAGTGCGCAGTTTGTGGCTACTCTCGGGTAAAACTGCTAAGCTTCACTACGACACCATCAAGATGGGCCTTGCGGTGGCAGTGGACCTACATGCCCCTGGCTACTCCATGCATACGTTTCTCTCTGATGCTCCTGATGATCTTTCGGTCGAGAACATCTTGATTTCACTCATCGACCAGAACCTTCTCCGGGGAAAGCTTTTCCCGCGACTCCGAGTGGTGTCTCTCTCGAAAGCCAATGTGTTTCCCCCAATAGACCAGATTAATTTCATTCGGTTCGGCAGCGGCGGCGAAGGCCACCTCAGCCACGCCGACCGCTGGCTCCAAAATTAGATCAACTGGTCTGAAAAAGAAATTATCCCTTTTATGTTCCATCTTGCGAATGTGCCACAGGATGCTCTTCAAGTCCGTTGGGGCCAACGCTGGGCTCAAGGCGAAAGAGCAAAATGCCACAAAAAGACCGCCCTTGGCCTTGCTCCACAATTCTTCCACACTCTCAAAAACCGGTTCGCGGTAATGGGACATTGCTCCACACTCTTGAGATGCCCTAGAGGATGTTTCTGGGCGGGCCTGTGGGCTCCAGTGGACCCAAAGACCGCTCCACATCAGTTGCCGTTCGCCCGCGCTGCCGCGCAACCGTAGACTCCACAACTCCGGTACTTGTGCCATATTGTGTCATACAGTTCTATAGGGCGTTTTGAGGCATTCGGGCCCACAAGCGATGATTGCGAACGTCCCCAGACTTACCAGTCTTGGCATCGCAGGCATTTTCAGTTATATAAATATAGAAACAGTTCCAGAATGACCTGAAACAAGATATTCGAGCAAGCAGAGCCTTGGAGGGTTGGAATAGAAACATTTAAAGAAACGACGTATAGAGGGAATTGAACTATTCAAGGAATTTAAGAGTCATCGGAATTAAGGGAATTAAAGGAAATTGATAGGATTAAGGAACCAGAAGTTCAAACGGATTTAAGAAATCGAAAAATTAGTCGAATATAGGCTTTTAAAACCCAAAGGACCAAAAGAATCAAGAAAGTCTCACGAACTTAGCGAATCTAAGAACCAAAGAACAAAAAGACTCAAAAACGTAAAAGCAGGTCGAATTTCCAATATCCACACATATAACCATATCGTATACGATCGTACATTGTCTACATCGTAGTGCATCAAGGTACATGATATCAAGGTTAAAATTGATGAAAAGTTATCTTATTGCCTAGAGTATTGATTAATAACTATCATAGTACGAATCTCGTTTCACATCCAGGAACCATCATAGTCAAGATCCATCTAAATTAAGAAGTCTCTATAGGCCGCTAGCCATTGTGATATCAGGATATTCCATTAGCCTCAACAAAAGCTAGTCTTCTTTTCTTGTCAGTTTGGTGTACCAGACCAGTTTCTTCACAGGTTTTCCTCTCCGTCCAAAATCCAGTTCGATGTGCTGAATAGGCCGGAAATTAGTCAATGTCAAGTATTCGATAACATGAAGCTCCTACAATTACCGTACGACGTGCTAGACGGCATAATATCGTACGTGAGCCAACAGGATTTAGTGTCGCTTGGTCGCACCAACCGGTACTTTCACCGCCGTGTCAATGAGATCCTCTATAAACGAATAATGGTGTTGGACGAGAAGGGCGACAGCGGTGACTACACCGTGTTGGATGTGGCTTGCATTGGGGCATTCGCCCAAGAATTGACTGTCGGCAACTTCAACCTCATTGAAAAAGTGGTGATCCACACCCAGTCAAACTTGATTGAGTACGATTACAAACCATTGTATGACAGTCTCATGCGTCAATGGAAACGGACAAAGCACCCCATGTGGTTTGTCAACACCGATATCAACAATTTGCGCAAGTACCAGTCTTTCAACAACTACATAAGCCAAGAATCTCTCCAGTACTGGGAAAGCGAGGACGACCAGCAGTGTGAGATCGACGTTCAGGATACCGTCGTGAACAACTTGCGCAATTGGATTGTATTTGACGTTAACGAATTGCTTTCGTTGCCGTTTAACCCCAACTTGACTGCGTTGAATCTTTTCCTGGAACAGCGGTTCTCGGTGGAGCCGGTCATGAGTTTGAACCGCCGAGTGCTCGCCAACTTGACCAACTTGGATGCCTTGTACTTGAATCTGCCCGAATCAACCTCGATATTCACCAAGGTGTTTCTGGGACACGTACGGTTGCGCTTGACGAAGCTCTCGCTCACCTGCTCCCATACGTTTAAAGAAGACTCGTTGGTGCGCTACCAGGATTTGAACCGTTTGGTGGACTTTCAGTCATTACAAGAACTTGAATTGAAGGCTAACTGCACCTATCACTACTGTTCTGACGAGTGTATAATCAAATTTTTTCGCAACTGGTTTGCTGACTGCCAAGAATGCCTCAGCTTGACGAAGTTGGTGTTGATAAATTACAAGTCTTACCCTGCAAATGGCAACTTGCGCCAGTTTAACCACTTGATTGAAAATGAGCTCTTCAGTCCCAAGCTCACGAACCTCCGCGAAGTTTATTTGAACATAAATGATTTGACAAAAGTGACTTTGGAGAATAAGTCGGGTTTGAATTATACAAAGTTTATACGTAACTTATCCCAATGGCAGAGACTTACCAAGATTGTTATTCCCGATTTTTTCAACGATTGGATTGTGAATCTACCCAAACTTTTCAATAGGCGGACCAATTTCTTTGATTTTCTCGTGAATGGATGCAATTGCGACGAGTGTAATAATACGCGGTCGAAGTTTAACAAGCTCGCCACCTTTGATTCTCGAAATCACTATAAGCACGATTTCGACGATTTTAACAGCTTTAACGGCGATTTTTCCATCAAGATCGACACCGCCAGTGACGCCAATATCAAGTTTTTGAATTACCTTATTCGCCAACTCAAGTCACAATTCATTTACTTTAACCAGAATTTGTACACAATTAATTCGATTTTGGATTCGGACGACAAACCGTTGGTAATGAACAACAACTTGAACGAATTTAGAGCTTTATTTTTGCATTCGTGTCTTTTCAAGTTGATCCAATTGCTCAGAATCCAAGCTCCTTCCTTAAGCTCCGTCAATTTTGGGGGTATTCAGTACACGTATAGATCTAAATAGTTTTAATGCCGTAAATGTCTTTGATTGCTTCCCTTGTAGAGTTTCTCGACTTATCAAAATTTCACGTAGATTTTCTTTTCTTCAGCATGATGTTTTCCCAAGAACAACGGGAGAGAGCAAGTCAATTAAACAGTCAACTATGGCAAGCTGGGGTAACTGGGATGCTTAAAGGGTCCTTGGTGGGGCTAATAAGTGGTGCCTACATTAATTATAAATATAATTTTGGCCATAATGCCAAATTTTTCAATACTCCCTTTAAGATTGCATACCTTGTGAGCTGGAATTTTGTGTTTATCATGTTCGCCGTTGACTCGGAAAAGGTCCAAATGAGAAAACAGCTTGCCATTGAAGAAGAAATCAAGCGAACTAAGCAAATTCAAGAGGTATTGAACCCCAGAGCAATTGAACCCCAGAGCAAAAGTAACCGAAATTAATGACCATTAAAAAAACGACAGTTTATACATTCACCAGGAAACGAATCATGATATACAAATGAACTTATATATATACTTCAAAGAGAATGTGACAGTGTTCAAGTATTGAACAACTCTTCATGGAAATTGAAACCGTTTTCGTTCGCCCACAACTTGATGTTTTTAACCAAACTAGTCGGGCCGGCCGATACCACCCAGACGTTTCCAGGATTCAACGTAGTGGCCTTGTCCTTCACCAAATCACGGCAACAAATCATATTGTTGGATGAATCTTCCACGGGACCAGAACATTGGGTGAAGCCTTCATTTATACACCAGTTGTAGTACTTATAGTTAATTTTTGGTCTCCCCTTGTAGATTTTATGGTCTATCTTGAGACCCTGAATAATTTCTTTAAATTGCTGCAAATATAGTTTCGAATCGCTGGACGAGTCGGCCTCGAGCGTAGGAATAAACATCTCATTTGTCGTTGATACGCTCGTTTTCCTCGAGAGGGAAGCGCTGGGACGCCTAGGGGTGCTTGGTCGACGAGTGGATGAGGACGACAGGTTACCTATTTCGTAACCCCCGACCCCGTTTTCTTCATTATCTAGACCTAGTTCATCTTCCGTATTTTCATCTTCCGTGTCCATGAATGTGAAATCCGCGGCACATTCTTCGTCGTCTTCCGTCTCCTCTTCGTTATCAACCGAAATCTCAACATTTTCATACTCATCATTAGTCTGATACTCTTCCTGTTTAATTAAAGGCTGTTGTTCATTTTCCAAATCGGGGGATAAGCCTGCACTGGTAGACGCCAAGTTTACTAAGCCGGATAAAGAACCATAAGACCTAAGAGTTGCATCGCGGTTTATTTTGGTGCCCCCAGTAACAAAGATTTCAAAGTCATCGCCATGAACAAATCCGTCAAAAAATTTCAAGATGGTGATTTCTCTAAAGTCTCTAATTACCCACACGATTTTTACTGGTATGCCATGGTAGTTCAACACACGCAAGATTGGCAACGCAAATGAAATGGCTGATCCTCCAATAACAATTAAGATCCTTTTTGCAGATATCGTCAATTTCGATATGGAAAATTGCTTTGAAATATTTCTAGAGTGAAGAAATAATAGATTTGGATCATAAGACCCACATATTAAATACTTATGGTAGTTCTGTAGTTTGAAGTTGCCGGTACGAATGATTAGTCTTTGGCTGTTATCCAGGGGTAGAGAGGCCAATGTGTAAGGATGATAGTTTGGAATTAGCTGTCTATAAGCCCGCACGAACCAAGAAGGATGGTGTTCGGCAATTCTTATATGGGCACCAGGACTAGTTGGTTTCTTTACAAGCAAATAATTTGGAAATTCGACTAAACAAAGATGCGGTGAAACATTAGTAACTTTGATGTCGGTTTTGTTGGCTGTGACCTTTGTTAAGCTCAACCTATAGATGACCTGTCCTGATAATATCGCAATGTTAATGATTGTATATGGGGTCACTTTCACCGGTCTAGCGTGAAATTGCAAGCAGATCACTATTATCCATGACCAAGTATAATGCTGAAAGTAAAAAAATTTGTAGTGTCGATTTTTGAACCCCAGAATAGAAGTGATGGCAATAATTATGAACCCAAAAAGTACTGCCCACCCATACAAGTTCTCTCTTTTGAACGCTTTGAACCACGAGCTGTTCATTTGAAAGAATCCGCAATATAATATCGTGTGAATTATGCCTTGTAGAATAATGAGTCGTGAAAGCCACCTATGTATTGGAATCAATGCCAAATACAACACATTGGGCAATGGCGACGGCCTCAATGTCAAAAACAACACGGTAGGCAACGAAACAGCCGCCACTTTTCCAAGTCTTTTGGCCAAAACAATCAAATCGCCCTCGTTCGATTCATTCAATGAAAGACATGCTAATACAATGGACCAAAATGCAATTAGTGATAGCGATGTGAGATGATAATAAACCTGGAAAATGAAATTTTTCAATCCATTGGCAAAACGCCGTTTGACTCCAGACCCCGGTGCTCCTGCTTCACTCTCGTCCCTAATCCAGTGGTTTAGGCCCGTATTTATCCTCTTGAATAACTGTAGTTTTCCCGAAAGCGTGTAGCCCTTGTAGCTCAAATACTTAGAAACGGGTATCAGCACCAAAAATATCATAAAGATCAACGTGGCAATGTTTGCATGCTTGTTGGTAACGTTCTGTCTGAACTCCTTATACTCCTTTGATTTTTGCTTCGGATAATGCCAATATTCTAAAACCCCAATTAATCCATCAAATGAATCCATATCGGGTATTAAATAATAGTATGGACCCCTGACAATATGACAATAAGGAACTGTTGAAAACCCCAATCCAATACGCCAGTGAAGGTTACCTTACTATATCTGCCTAGTATGTATTGTATACTATGGTTTATGCTGTCTTGACGTATAATTATATAATAACCGATTCGGTGTAGTCTTACAAATTGCGGCCTACTATATAGGTGCCGAGTTTTTGATTTGCTGGAATACTTGGGATATTTCTCCGCTGTTGGCCATGTGTAGAGGAGATAGCTGCACGAGATGGCAAAACCTTAGAGCTGTTGAAGGAAGAGATTATTCGAGAGGATTGAACTCGTTGTAGAGAAGCCTTTGTTTTGACACTAGTGGCTGCTAATATCAGAACACGAAATTAATACTACGGTATTGGAACTCAAAGGATGTTCTTATGTCTAGTTAACAAAATGCTGAAGAAAATCGTTTAAGAAACTCTCCTCTTTAATCCTGCTTGACCTCTTCAATCTTCACTTACAAATTTGTCACTTGAATCATGCATTTCAATGGAATCTATGGACTATGATGTTTCGAATTTATTGCTGAGATCATTCAAAAGACACATACATATGCTTTATTATGTGAATACAATGCAGTCTCCCTGAGTACAGTCAGTAATAATGGAAATAGCCCTTTTGTATTGCTGGTACATACTAGTACAAATTCTTTATGTTTCTAGAATTTTGCTTCTTTCCTCGATTGCCACTACTCTCTATCAAGCCAGATCTGGTGGGCCGATGCAAGGATGATGATGGTTTAGAAACCTTGTTTTTCTTATCTATAAATCCAGATCTAGTTGGCTTTTTGTTCTTTTTTTTGGATTGGGGATTAGCAATGAACCCGCTCCGCGAGGGATTATGGCCCTCAAACTTCGACGGCAACCCTGGACTCGATTGAAAGCCATTGCCGCTCTTTTTTCCTTTACGGAACCCGTTATCCATGCTGCGGTTGGCGTAATTATAATCGTCATAATTGTTAAAGTTATTTCTATTTGAGTTCTGGCTGTAATTACTGTTGCTTGTGTAGTCTTTGTTGTGACCGTATGACTGCTTGGGTGTGGATCGTTGCCTACCACTGGACATACGATCGAAATATAAAGACCTCAAATGCCTGGGTAAATTGCTGCCGCTGAATGCACTTCCGTTTAGACACGGTATCCTCGAAGTTCTTGGTTCTGGACATTCATCTCCATAATGTTCGTCAGCCCCACAGTTGTAGCAACTTATTATTGGCAATACCGTACTTTCATCGGCATCGTCATCACTCTTGGGGGCAGGGAGCGTCAAGTACGACCTCCATATGCTAGGACATGTGTCATCGCCATGGTTAAACGTATCGCAGTGGCGACAGTACTGTCTCTTTCTCACCTTATTCTTACAATTCACCGCTATATGGCCCTTCGACCCACATCTCGAGCATACCATGGTGGTGGGACACTGAGACTCGTAATGGTCCCCCACCACACCACACTTGTGGCACACAACTGTCTTGCACTTCGCTCGAATGTGGCCTCGTTTATGACAGTTGGCGCATAACGGACCCAAACTCTGTAGCGAATTTATCGTTTTGCCCGAGCCAGGATCCGTCACTCCAAAATACCGGCCCTCTCCTCGAAGCTCAATCAACTCGTCAGCATTATCATTCACCTGGTCAAATGAAAGCGACGTCACTCCATCCCTACGGTCTGTTCCGTTATTATTACTATTATTATTGTTGTTATTATGTTGACCTTGTTCTTTAATGCCTTCCTGCCGCTTATTCGATGCACCGCTCTCAGTCAATATTGACGCCACTGAAGGCGCTTCTGGTACATTTTGACCATCTATCAGAGGCAAAGTGGTCTCAACTGAACGTAGTATCTTCGACATGTCTAATCTTCCGTTCCTATAGTCGGTAATAACAAATTTATAAAAGCCAAAATCTAATGATAAAGAGAAAAAAATTTACTACTAAACGAAAAGTTGCACAAAACGACAAGGCCATTAATTTGAAACGTCTATAACGATCTACATATGGTCTTATTCGAGTGTAAGATGACTCTAATGAGCCTCCAAGGATGGAAAAAAGATGTACATTAAGTGTATCGCCATCGGAAATGTATTCTGGTGTGACGACTGGGGTGACCTAAGCGACAGAAATGGCCCGTGCCAGTTTTCTGATGGCAGAGACGCCTTTAACACCCTCTTCATAACACGTTTCTCACAATGTGCTCTCCGACTTGGCCTTCAAGTGAATCTCCGTCGCCTGCTACATTAAACGACGATTTCAAGTACTCCTGGTGCTTGATGGCCGCAAGCGCATAGCAGGCACTGGCAACGGCAAAGAAACACGCCACCACAATCAAACTAGTGGCCTGGATCGTCAAAGAGAGCCACTGAATGACGCTCATGAGCAAATAGAACCCGCACCGGGGCCAGTTTTCGTCAAAATTGCGGATAAACCCAGTGAACTTGTCCGTCAACGGACAGATCCTCAACAAAAACGGAATTTCCACAAACACAACCACCAATCCTTGCACAATACATATGATCGAAAACACAATCACCACCGAGGCATGGAATATATTTGCAACCCCCAATGCTATGCACAAGAATATTGTCACCAACCCAATCCACTGTCCATACAATGAGAAATTCTTCTTTTTGAAATCACTTGAGAACCCTGAAAACAAGTTATTAAATATTGTTTGTATGCTGAAAGCCATTGTTTACTTATATGTTTGACTATAGCTTGTATCAATGGTGTGAAAACCTGTTTTGTCTCCTTATATTACTGAATAACAGATGGGACAGAATCCAAAATAGCCACTAGTAAAAAGGGAAGTGACACAAAAGTCGTCTTTTCTATGATGAAGATGGTACTCTTCTTCAAAGAACGTCTATCATTCATTGAGGAAGGATCAAGGATAGAAAACGGTAGATGGGACGAGAAACGGTTATTGCGCTTGTGGGAAAGCCGTCGGCCGGGAAATCGACGACGCTAAATTCGTTGACAGATGCCAATGCAAAGGTCGGGGCCTTCCCATTCACGACGATCGATCCAAATAAGGCGAGTGGATACTTGGAGGTGGAATGTGCTTGTGGCAGGTTTGGTAAGCAGGGGTTGTGTAAGCCTAACTATGGATACTGTCGGGACGGCAAACGAGGGGTGCCGATCATGTTGTTGGACGTGGCGGGCCTTGTCCCCAATGCTCATCTCGGCAAGGGTCTCGGGAATAAATTTTTGGGAGACTTGACGGAGGCCGACTGTTTGATCCATATAGTGGACGTCAGCGGCACTACCAATGCTGAAGGGAAGGCCACACGGGGGTACGACCCGTTGCAGGATATCGAGTGGCTTCAGGACGAGATTTTCCGGTGGATTCTTGGTAACCTCATGGAGCGATGGGGGTCGGTAGTAAGACGCCACACCGCTACTAAATCCACCACCCTCGAGACTTTGAGACAGCAGCTCGGGGGTTACTCGGCCAATAAACAGATGATCGGCAAGGCCCTTGATTTGTTGCCTGGGTTAGGACCGCTCCAGGAATGGGACTCCGATACCGTCGAAAAAGTAGTTCGGTCGTTCATGAAGGTGAAGTTCCCCACCGTATTAGCCCTCAACAAGATGGACCACCCTGATTCCGACAAGAACGTGTCCAAGATCATCTTGAAGCACCCGGACCTGAAATGCGTGTTAACGTCGTCGATCACGGAGGTGTTTTTGCGCAAGTTGGCGAGCCAGAATTTCATAAAGTACGATCTGGGTACCGAGTTTGTCGACACCATCGAGGATTTGGGACCTGAGTCTAAATTGAAGCCGTTGGACGAAAAATTGCGCAATAGGATAGAAAACATTAGAGACTTGGTGCTATATAGGTTCGGATCTACTGGGGTGGTTCAGTTGTTACAGGCCGCAGCAGATGTGCTCGAGCTTATACCTGTTTACCCGGTGAGAAACATCCACAGCTTCACCGGTGGCTCCGGTGACAATGTATTCCGGGACTGCGTTCTCGTGAAAAAGCATACTCCTGTCATCTCTGTGGCCCGCAAGATCATGGGTGATGTTACTATTGCAGCCATTGAAGGTGTAGGAGGAATCAGAGTTGGGGAAGAAGACACAGTTGACGTGGGCAAGAACGATATTTTGAGTTTCAAGATCGTCCCTGGTAGTACCACTAACGCCAATTAAAGGTTTTGTATATATTAAGTAGTCCTCGTTCAGTAAGTACTTCAATATCAGTCAGCTGATTTTTCCAGTGTCCGATTATGGCTTTTGTAAAATACGATCTTAGGATTGACAAAGAGAAGCCCTTTATATAGTTGAAGCGGCCAGACATGACTAATGCAGAAGCCGTGGATGGAACATCCACTGATAATAAGGTTAAAAGCGATAAAAGTAGCTTCGCAGGTGACACTATCAAGACTACAAAACTCACTACTGACCAAATAGATAAGTTAGGGAAAGTAGTCGAGGCCATCCCTTCGATATTGCTGAAGACTGACAACCCACATTATGACGAGATCTTTGGGTACCGGATAAATGAGGACGGTAGTGACCATGTTGATATTGAGGTTAGAAATGAAATTCTTTTGAAGTTTTTAATCGCTAATGACTACGATGTGGATGCCACAAAGGAAAAGATAGTAGCGACGTTGAACTGGCGAAACAAGTTCCAGCCGTTATCGGCGGCCTATGAGGAGGATTATGTTAAAGAATTGGATGATTTGGGAGTCATTACGACCTTTGATGCGGCTAAAGACAACTTGAAGCATGTTACGTGGAATTTGTATGGGAACCTCAAAAACCCGAAATCGCTCTTTGAGAAATTTGGCAGCGAATCTACATCTGGCAGTGCCAATGGTGCTCATAAGGCCAAAGAAGGGACGCAGTTCTTGAGATGGCGTATCGGGCTCATGGAAAGATCGTTGCTGTATCTTGACTTGACAGACCCCACCAACCATAAGGTCGCCCAAGTCCATGACTACAACAACGTGTCGATGCTCCGAATGGACCCAAACGTCAAGGCGGCTACGAAGCAGATTGTGGCTATTTTTAGCGATAACTATCCCGAGTTGCTCTCTATCAAGTTCTTTATCAACGTACCTACTTTGATGAGCTGGGTGTTTGGCTTTTTCAAGACCATTGGCGTCATCAGCGCCGAAACGCTAAAAAAATTTGTTGTATTGAACAATGGTAATCTTTCCGAGTGGTTTGGCGCTTCCCTGTTGCCCAAAGAGTACAATGGAGGAAAGTCAACTTCGGTGCAGCTGTTGCAATCTTTGGCGCCGGCATCGGCCTCTGCCAAAATCCCGTCCTACGCCAAAATAATCCTTCAACGTTCTAATGAGAAGGATCTCCAAGATGCGGATTTGTCTATTGAATGAGTTTCCATTTTTTCGTCATTCTTGTCTGTTTCTAATTTATGCTATTCTATAATATGGTGTCTACCCTAATGTTTTCTGCAGTATATGCTTATAATAATGAATAATCTTCAATCACAACTCCTAAAATTCTCATGTCATGGCACAGTTATCCATTCTCTGAGCTTTGGTACCTTTATATACATATATATTTTAAACAAAAGTGTAGCTCTTCTCTATAAGACTGGTGATATAGTGATTGGTGCGACATAAAATATCAATATTTCACATCCAAAGTATATAACTGGTAAGAATTGATGATATGTCAGTCAATATAAAGGATAATTACTATCTGGTCTTACAGTTGAGACAAGACGCCGGTGAGGACGAGATCAAGAGAAGTTACAAGAAGCTAGCGGTGAAATATCATCCCGATAAGACGTCAGATCGAAAACATCATGAGTTGTTTATCAAAATACAAGAGGCATACGATACGCTCAAAGACCCAGAGAAGAGGCGAAAATACGACTTAGAGACAGGTTTACGGATACCCTCTTCATACACCGCATCGTCGCATACGTATTCTACCTATTCAACCACCTCATCGAAAACTACTCGAGCTCCCGGCTACTACGGATTTTATCAGCAATTCTATAGATCTTACCAGGCCCCAGGCATGGCTGAAAAGCAGAAACAAGCACAGGATGAAAAGAATAAGAAAGATAGGGAAAACCAGGCGGCAAAAGCTGCCAAGCTCGCTAAGGACAAGATTGACGCACAGCTTAGAAGAGAAGCAGCAGAGCGCATCAAACGGGAGGCTGAAAGGGAGCATAGAGAGGCCGAACGAAGGCAGAGAGAACTCGATATGGAGCAGGAACTCAAAAGGCAACAGAATGACGAAAAAGAGAGTCTTTCATATAACGAACGCAAACGAAATGCATACCGAAAAGAATGGGAGAACACTTTTCGCCACTTTGCTCAGCAAGAGGACGTACTAGATCAGTATTTCTCTGATCGCAAACATGCGCAGGAGAAGGTTAAAAATGAGGGCTCTCTGGTGCCGAAAGGTATGGGCAACCGCTACAGTGAAAGCCCGTCGGCCTCGAGCGGCCATTCCGAGTCGCACACATATCATCAACATGGGAATGACTCTAGCGATCCAATTGTATTGGATGACGAAGATGAAGATGAATTCCACGAAGCTATGGATAGCCACCCCAAAGAACAGGCGAGCACGCCTTCGACCAGCAATTCGAATCCGCTGCCACAAAGCTCTCACGATGACGCTCCCGATCTGGAATCAGACTTCGACAACGATGAACTCCGGCCTACAAAGCCCGAGTCAAGCAATCACGAAGATGAAGGGACCGCTACTTACTCCAACTTGAAGGGTGTTGAGCAATTGTTTAATGCTCGCATGAACTTAAGGCCAAGACAAGAGCCAGTTAGATTAAGTCAAAAAAGACGGTCCGTTTCTCCTAAGCGAAATAAGCCGGAAGCTGCCACTACAAGCTATGTCCGAAATAGCAGCCAGCAAGAACCCCTGAATATGTCGAAGCGACCTAAGAACGATTCATCGAGTCAAACAGCATTCAAGTTGGATAATCTAAGGCGGCATCTCGGGACCGATATTGGCAATGTGGACTTCAGCGAGGTGTTGGATAGCTTGCCGACATCTTGCGGCAAGAACAGGAAAATTAGCGAAGACGTCACATCGTCGATGAACCCAAAACGGCCCCGAGTCGCTGAGTATACTGAT
Source organism: Debaryomyces robertsiae (assembly GCA_030566065.1). Classification (NCBI taxonomy): domain Eukaryota; kingdom Fungi; phylum Ascomycota; class Pichiomycetes; order Serinales; family Debaryomycetaceae; genus Debaryomyces; species Debaryomyces robertsiae. The sequence continues at coordinate 852,156 of JAJMHL010000003.1, forward strand.
GGCACTTCAAAAGCCGAAACTCTCCATATGCCAATCAATAAAAACACCGTCAAAGGTCATTCAGTGTCCACGGGAGGAGCAACCAAACGCACTCTCACAATGTTGGACCTACATGCCTCGCCTGCTATACACAATTACTCGCCTCCAAAGCCTCCTGAAGTCTTGCTCAGCAAAAAAATTTCCACCGAAAGGTGGTTGTCTTATGTTACGGCTATCCGTGCCTACCAATCCGAATTTCTTGAATACAAGAAGCACGTCGTCCAATACCAGTTAGAGAGATCCAAAAAGGACGAAGAATTTTTCGAACTAATCAATTCCAGCTCCCCGTGCTTCGAGGTGTTCCAGCAATGCTTGGAGAGAGATTTCAAAGTCATGCAAGAATATAACGATCTGCTCAGAATTTTCTCCACTACAATGGGTGTCTATAAACAGAATTGTAATTGGGTTAGGATGTCTGGTTTATAGCATTATATAGTATTTTATAGCACTTAATCATCTCATACTTAACGCGAAATGAACCTTGGTGGGAACGCCGCGTGTAGTGTTTATTTTATATATTTATAAAAGTGTTCTTTCATGATTTCAGCATAATATAGGTAAGGGATCAAAGGGAGGTATCATTTGCCAGCTGATATGAATAAGAATCGTCAGTTGCTCCTATTCATAGGACTAGTTTTCCATTTTTTTTATTTATGGTCAATATTTGATATCTATTTCGTGCTGCCGCTCGTGCACGGTATGGATAATCATAAGTCTACCACGAGTCCACCAGCAAAGAGGTTATTCTTGATCGTCGGAGATGGCTTAAGGGCAGATAAAACGTTCCAGAAGTTGACACATCCAAGAACAGGAGAAACCAAATACTTGGCCCCATACTTGAGAAGTTTGGCGTTGAATGAAGGTACATGGGGTATATCCAATACGAGAATGCCAACTGAGTCAAGACCAGGACATGTTGCTATGATAGCTGGATTCTACGAAGATGTTTCTGCAGTCACCAAAGGATGGAAAGAAAATCCAGTTGATTTTGATTCATTTTTCAACCAATCGACTCATACATATTCGTTTGGATCGCCTGATATATTGCCGATGTTTGCATACGGTGATAATGTGGTCCCAGGCCGGATAGATACCTGTATGTATGGCCATGAGTTTGAGGATTTTACTCAGAGCTCTATCGAACTAGACTCGTTTGTGTTCAACCATTTTAATGAGCTCATGGATAAACTGGCTACGAATAAAACATTGCATGACGAGTTGCATCAAGAGGGAAACGTTTTCTTTTTACACCTTTTGGGGCCCGATACTGCAGGGCATGCTTATCGGCCATACTCTGCTGAGTACTACGATAATATCGAGTACATCGACGCGCAGTTGTCGAAGTTGATCCCTCAAATACATAAATTCTTTGGTGACGAAGAAAGTGCATTCGTGTTTACGGCGGACCACGGTATGTCTGACTTTGGCTCACATGGTGATGGACACCCCAATAACACGAGAACGCCCTTGATCGCATGGGGTGCAGGAATAAACAAGCCCAAATTGATCCAAGACATGCCTAGCCCTGAACTCCAGAAATTGATTCAGGATCCAGTAGCTAATGGTTATGAGATCGACTTCTTCGACACTTGGGGATTGGATCATTTGGTAAGAAATGATGTCAAACAGGCTGATATCGCCTCTTTGATGGCGTATCTTATTGGTGCGAACTATCCCGCTAACTCAGTTGGAGAATTACCGTTGAGCTATATTGACGCCGACCCTATAACAAAAATAGAATCACTCTACGCGAACTCTTTAGCGATAGTGGAACAGTATCTTGTTAAAGAACATGAAGTTTACAATCACCAATTCAACTTTAAAGCTTTCGATCCGTTTAAAACTAAGTCTATTTCTCAATATAGACACGAGATCGAATCTTGTTTGGTTTCGTTGAGAGTTTCGCTGCATACTCCTGAAGACGCAAAAGCGTTACAAAATAGAGCTATTGATCAATCTCAAGAATTGATGAAATATGCATTAGAAGGGTTGACTTATTTACAAACATACAATTGGTTATTATTGAGGTCAATTGTCACCTTAGGATTTTTGGGTTGGATCATTTATTCCTTAATCATTTTCTTCAAGTTATTTATTCTTACTGAAAAAGCAATTGTTGAGCCAAAACCTTCGTATCTTTTGAATGGGGTTTTTACATTTATGGCCATTGCTATCAACTATGTGCTATACTATCAGAATTCTCCATTCAACTTTTACATGTACGCCGCATTTCCATTATACTTTTGGCACACTATCATCAATGAAGCTGTTAATTTAGTAAGAGGTTTGAATCAGTTTTTACACGGAGTCTCTTCATTAACAAAAGTTTTCATTGTTATTGCCTTTGTTGGGATGTACGAGGGAATCGTATACGGGTTTTTCGAGAGGTTTATGTTCTCAATTATATTCGTGCTTGTTGGTTCATATCCATTTTTTTTGCAATCAAATAAGCTTAACCTTTTACATAAGATTGCATGGTTTGTCAGTTGTTCATCAATGTGCATATTTACCAATTTGGATCCTGTCAAAGTTGAGAGCTTAGTGCAAATAAATGCCGGTGCATTTGCGGCCTTTGTCACGGGCTTATTTGGAGCCAAAAAGGTGTTCAAAAGGTCAATTGATTCATACAATAAAACCCTAGTTATACTTCAGCTCGCGCTCATTTTGTCAATGCTATATCCTACTAATGTTTCCGTCATGTCATTGCAAGCGCGTAAGGGGTTGCCCTTACACTCCCAGGTGCTTGGATGGGCGATATTCATCATTTCGCTATTGGTGCTTCCCGGATTTTACGTATTCAAACCATCATCAGATTATCAGCTTAGGTTGTTAATCATTTTCCTCACATTTATTCCAACATTTATCATCTTGACCATTTCGTTTGAACTTCTCTTCTATGTGGGATACTCGTTAGTGTTGTTGCAGTGGCTAAATATCGAACAGTCGGTGAAGTTTTCCTCGAAAGAGGTCCACGTCTCGCGAAAGAAATACAATGGCAGACTTCCCGACGGCTACTGGCTCCAGGTGATAAGAATTACCATCATTGGGTTCTTTTTTTTACAATTTGCTTTCTTTGGCACAGGCAATGTGGCTTCCATATCGTCGTTTTCGTTAGACTCGGTCTACAGATTGATCCCCATCTTCGACCCGTTCCCCATGGGCGCCCTTTTGATGCTCAAATTGATCGTCCCCTACATCTTGCTTTCTACCTGTCTCGGGATCTTGAACTACCAGCTCGAGATCAGAAAGTTCACCATTTCCACCCTTATTATTTCCACCAGTGACTTTTTGTCGTTGAATTTCTTCTTTTTGGTCAGAACAGAAGGCTCATGGTTGGACATTGGGGTAAGTATATCCAATTACTGCTTGGCAATACTCTCCTCCCTCTTTATGCTAATTCTCGAACTTGTTAGCTCGGTGTTGCTAAAGGGGGTGGAGCTCACCTCGGGGGACCCCAAGTCTGAACCAGAATCTCTTGATACAACTACTACCGAAGAAATTCTCTCCGACTCTCCTATAAGCAAAAGAGTAAGGCATAGAGCTAGAAAGGCTTGATTTTACGTTTATAAAAGTTAAATACTACTCCCCAATTACGCTTATTTCTAATAGCACTCGTTTGATTTGTAATTCTACCGTATCAACCGTGGCAAGCTACAAAATTCTCTATGTGAGTCAAATGAGAAAAAAAAATATTGATGATTTTTAGGCCTATTTTGACAGAAGTTTCATCTAACCATATAAACGATAGATATAGGTTGTCTTGAGAGAGCCGAAGATGAGTATTACATTAGAAAAGAAACATGTTTTAATGATAGACAATTATGACTCGTTTACATGGAATTTGTACCAGTATTTGCATCAATCAGATCTCTGTGGAAAAGTTGATGTTTACCGGAATGACAAGGTAGACATCGCTACGATCGAGAATAAGATAAAACCAGACATTATATTTATATCACCCGGGCCTGGGCACCCCAGCACCGATTCAGGGGTATCGAGGGACATTATTCGCCATTTCAAAGGAAAGTTACCGATTTTTGGTGTTTGCATGGGCTTACAGTGTGTGTTTGACGTTTTTGGAGGAGATGTGTGCTATGCTGGGGAAATTGTTCACGGGAAGACCACCACCATAAAGCACGATGGCAAGGGTATGTTTCACAACGTTCCTCAGGGAGTTGCTGTCACAAGGTACCATTCTTTGGCAGGCACTCAGACGACCCTACCATCATGTTTGGAAGTTACTGCTTCAACGGAGACTGCTCCTGAGATTATTATGGGTGTAAGACACAAGGAGTATACGATTGAGGGAGTGCAGTTCCATCCGGAATCGATCTTGACTGAGTCGGGTCAAATAATGATCGACAACTTGTTATGTGTGAAAGGCGGCTTCTGGAAAGAAACTCCAACCCAAGACTCTGCTGCGCCTTTAAGCAGAAAAGATAACATATTGGTGAAGATATTCGACCAGCGTCAAAAGGACTACGAGGCGATTGAGCAGCTTCCAGGTAAATCGTTTGACCAGTTGCAGATAGCGCTTTCATTATCAGTAGCGCCTCCGCTTATCAATTTCTACGATCGTCTCGTGTACACGCAAAAGGGATTAAATCAGACCATCATCTTGTCCGAATTCAAGCGGGCGTCGCCATCTAAAGGTGACATTAATGTCCATGCTCATCCTGGTCAACAAGCGTTGACGTACGCCACGAATGGCTGTGCCGCTATTTCGGTTCTCACCGAACCCAAATGGTTCAAAGGCTCCTTGGATGATATGTCGTTGATCCGTCGCGTCGTCGACACGCCGACAAACGACTCCTATAAGAGACCAGCCGTGTTGAGAAAGGAATTCATTTTCAGTAAATATCAAATCTTGGAGGCCCGTCTTGCCGGTGCCGACACCGTATTGCTAATTGTGAAAATGTTGACTCCTCACCTCTTGCAGGAGTTGTATGAGTACTCCTTATCTTTGGGAATGGTGCCACTAGTCGAGGTAAACGATGCCAAAGAGCTCTCCACTGCTCTCGCCCTCACTTACAACAAAGATAACAGCGAACCACTCATTATCGGCGTCAACAACCGTAACCTTACCACTTTTGACGTTGATTTGAACACCACCACCTCCTTAGTAACGACTGCCAAGAACAACAGTGGCAGAAAGGGTGCCGTGATGGTGCTCGCTCTCTCTGGTATCACTTCTGTGGCCGATGTTACAAAATACAAATACCAAGATAAAGTGGACGGCTTCTTGATAGGAGAGAGCCTTATGCGTGCCGAGGAACAGGGTAAAGCTGGCGCTTTCCTCGAGGAATTGTGCACCTGTTGAACATCCATCTCTAATAGAGCTTTAAGTCTCAGCCGTGTAACTTGTCACGTGAGTGCTTCGTCTCAACGCGTTCTTGAAGCTCTATAGTACTTTATTATGTTTATAGTCAACCAACAGCCAAGCAGTTCCTATATAGACTAAAAATGGACGCAGCTAGTATAAGAATAGACTCGACTTTGTTGGAACAACACCAGGGAAGATTGGTTCGAATTATAGGCAAATGCGAGTCATACGATCCAACCTCTCATCAAGCCACTCTATTGAGTAATGGCCCTATGACATTGATTTGCACACCAGAAGAGCCCCTTGCGGTCAACAAGAACTACGAGATTATTGGAAAGGTGGGAAATACCGACTTGTCGATAAGGGTACTCTCTGCGATTGAATTATCTGACAATGTGAACTTTGAGGTGGCGCAAAAATTGGTAAGCTACGTGCACAAGGTCCCTGAGTTGTTCTATCAGTAAAAGGTACAGCCAAAAGATATGGCTAAACAAAGATGTACATTGGCACAAGTGGAAATGAGATGAAGGGCTCATGAGGGAGGGACGAAGAGGACAGAGAGCAGGGCAGCTACGCGTCCATAGATTCGGATTCGTATTGGATTAAGATTCACATTTGGAGTCTGGGTGGATACTTCATACCCTAATACGTGTTTAGTTTTATAAAAGATTAACTATAAGTTTTGTAAATCCGTGGCCAAACAAGTAAACCGGGGTTCCTGGGCATTGGTGATGTAAAGTTGGCGAGCAACTGAAAGCCAGTCGGGTTTTTCAGTATAGCACTTACCATATCTGTAGTTACCGTACCCAACTAACAATCTATAAGCGGACTCGGCGCTTGCTTCCACTAACGCAACACCCACATCGTCCGCAAACTTGACCACTGGTTTCGCACTGGCGGGATTCGTCGACAATGACGAATTCTGTAATTGGAATGCCGACAAATTGTAGATGAACGTGGCCATGGCAGTCGTAGTAGTGCTATAGTGTTTGTGCTGCTGTACACCAGGTACGGCTGCGATAGTAATGATAAGCCGCGTTATATTGGAGATTAAGTCGTCGAAAAATCCATTGTAAAACAATTTCCCGTCGTCATTACTAGTAATGTATAGCTGAATGAATAACGTATTATTGACGAGGTTGTTGAGTACCTTCAAAATCATCATGAATAAAGGTAAGTGAGATTCATTAACCACTTTTAGTCCGGCATTTATCGCATTTAAGATTATCTCGGCCGCATCCGTAGATCTCAATAAATCGGCGGTCGTGACACGCGGAATGCATACCCTCAAGATGTCGTAGCCAACCAATTGGGCATTTTCACCCCAACTGTTGAAGATTTTCGGAAGGTAATCGGTGATCAACTCTAAAGCCTCTTTCGAATTGATCATACTCAACTTGGCCGTTACCTGTGCAATTTCTTCCTCTGAAAACTTGGAATGCAGCGATTGTTCGCCATTAAATTTATTGAGTCCCTTGACCAATTGATCTATTCTAAAGTCTTTGAAGTAAATATATTGTTTCTGAGGAATAACTTGCAAACTGGCAGACGGAGCACCAGAGGCCGCATGTTTATCGGCATATGGGTTGTCCACAGTTCCTGATTGTTGACCCAAATTAACGCCGCCAGTATTCTTCATTATGAACTGTACGACTTCATCTGTATACGATGATGGTAGTTCATTCTCAGATAAAAATCTCTGTGCCGCGTCATAGGCATTTTCGTTAGAATTGTAAGGCAACTTCAACGGTGGGGCGCCGTCTTCAATGTCTACGTCAAACACATAATCGTATTGTTTACCATTGAATTCTTGCTTGCCATTTGAGCCGCCTGCTGATCCGACAACGTCGCCTATCTTGACCCATTCACCACCTGACCATTGATGGGCTTCAATAGTTCCACTTGGGTGCTTGACCATGATAGTAGAACCCTCTTGATTACCAGGGCGCTCAAGCGCTTCATAACCTGGTACATCGGTTCTCTTTAAATTGTCTACCGATTGTTCAGCTATACTAGACAGCTGCACTAATTCGGCAAACCCCGCCAACTCACCATCAGGCGCAACCCTTGAGGCTACTCGTGAAAAAACCCTTAGCTTCTTATCGGAGCCCCCGACAACAAAATCGCCATTAGGAAATATTCCCAAACACCAAACTGAAATTGATGGTAACGTTATGGCTTGGATTACCCGTTTGTCTCTCCACACACGCACTGTCCTGTCTTCAGCACAAGAAACTAAGTCCCCGTTCGGCAAAATGCCGAGATCGTAAACGAAAGACTCATGACCCACAAGAGTCAGGATCTCAGTCCCGGAGGCCAAGTCCCAAATCTTTATCGTGCAGTCATTTGAGCAGGAGGCAAATTGTTCGGCTCCGGGCAATATCAACAACTTACGAATCACATCTGGATGGCCCGGTATGCTCCATATCACTCGGTCTCCTGACCACTTGCGGATCGTCCTATCAGCTGAGCATGTCAAAAAGATGTTGTTGCTGGCATCAATGATCTTTGCATCCCATACAGACGACTCGTGACCTTTCAAGTCAAACTTCACCGACATGGTGTCAAGATCCCACACCTTGGCCGTGGCATCCCAAGACCCCGATATCAAGTATTTGTCCTGATGGTGGAGCGAACACACATTGCCTTCGTGGCCCACCAATTGATACCTGACGTATTCTTCTGGCTCCAAATGCTGTACTTGCTCACTCGTTGCCAAATCGCTCAAATAGATAATGCAGTCTTTCCCTCCACATGCCACCAATGAGTCTTCTCCCCTCTTCACATACGACACACTATTCACAAAAGATCTGTCCGGTGAATTAAACACCACGGTATCCCTAACAGCAGCTGTTGACCACCCACTTTTGCTATCGGCTCTCCACACTCTGACGCTGCTATCTCTCAGTCCCGATATGACCAATTCATCGAATGGCGAAACAACACTTCGAACATCATTTTCATGTCCGTTTAACGTACAACTCAACTTGAAGTTACTCATTCCCGTGTCTCTTCTTTCTCTAACTCTAATTGCCTGTAAATCTAAGAAAAAAAGCCTCTATAATATGAATAAGAGTGGCAACCTAAAAAAATCACATTCTCGCACTTTAAAGAGGCCGAATTCTGGCGGTTGATTTTGTTGATAATTATTCTTTTTCTTTACATATCGAGTACTGGTAGGAACTATCAGGGATGACGCTCCTCTATTCGATAGCTCCAGATGGGACGCATATCTTTCAAAACAGAAATGGCGATGGGTATCTTTTTATGAACGGAAATGAAGGAATAGAAGTTTCCAATACCTTACCCACCCGATACGGCCAACTCGATGTTAACAAGGGCTCTTCAGTTATTTCGTGTATTATCGGTACAATTAGATTGAAGATTAACAAGTACATTATCATTGCTGACAAACATACGGTTACCGGGTCGGTTTTGGGCAACGACATTGCCCAAGTAGACTCGTTTAAGATTATCCCATTGAGCAGCGACTTGATATCCAAGAAGAATTCGGAGGAATCCCACTATTTGGAATTGTTGCATCAGCACTTGTCGAAGGCGACTTTGTTCTTTTCTGTTGATAACAAGTTCGATGTTACTAATTCTTTGCAAAGACAGTTTACTTCCAAGCCGTTACGGTACGACCTGACGTTTTGGTGGAATGAATACTTGTGTCAAGACATCATTGGAAACGGGGCCAATGAGTTTGTGACTCCTATAATATATGGGTACTTCAAATCGCACTCGGCTGAGTTTAAGGGGCACCAGAGATTAGAGTTTGCTTTGTTAACTCGTCGTTCTAACAAGAGAGCAGGCACTCGGTACTTCCGTCGTGGTATTGACGAGGAGGGGAATGTGGCGAATTACAATGAAACAGAACAGATCTTGACCACAAGCGACAACCAGGTTTTTTCTTTCTTGCAAACGAGAGGATCAGTGCCCGTTTACTGGAGTGAAATTAATAACTTAAAGTACAAACCCAACTTGGTCATTTCTACCAAATCTTCATTGGATGCCACTGAGAAGCACTTCACCGATCAAGTACAAAGATACGGCGAGAATTATCTCGTCAACTTGGTCAATCAGTCAGGTTACGAATTGCCCGTTAAGAAGGCGTACGAAAGTGCGGTGGAGAATTTACCAGCCCATTTAGCATCAAAGGTAAAGTATATTTACTTCGACTTTCATCATGAATGTCGTAATATGAGATGGGACCGGATCAGGCTTTTGCTTGACCACTTGATTCAGTTAGGGTTTTCTAGCGATAACTACTTCCGCTACGATATCAGTTCCCAGAAAATTTTGTCTACGCAGGGTAAAATAGTTAGAACGAACTGTATGGATTGCTTAGACCGTACTAATGTCGTTCAATCTACATTAGGGCGTTGGGTGTTGCAAAACCAGTTTACGAAGTCGAATTATTTGCCCGAAACAAACGTGACGCCTTGGGAAGTCTTAGATCCCAAGTTCAACTTATTTTTCCAAAGTTTCTGGGCTGATAATGCCGATGCTGTTTCCTGTGCTTATTCTGGTACGGGTGCTTTGAAGACAGATTTCACCCGTACTGGTAAAAGAACCAAGTTGGGTGCATTCCTTGATTTCACCAATTCTGCAACCCGTTATTTTAGAAACAATTTGAAGGACGGCTCTCGTCAGGACTCTTACGATTTGTTCCTTGGTAATTATAAGCCCTACCAAGATTCTGTGAACTCCCCTTTCATTGATAGGAGACCTCCATACATTCAATTGTTGCCTTACTTGATGTGCACCTCTTTGTTGGTCATGTTTGCCATAGTGTGGTACCCAAGAGGTTCCATCGCAGATTGGAAAAATATTCTTGTCATTGGGGGCTGCTTGTTCTACAATATTAGAAGCTTGTCTTATCTCAATAAGGAAGGATATCAGTTTGTAAATTGGCCGAAATTAAATCAGCTAGATTACATCAAGAAGGTTGAGGTTTTTGATAGTGAGGGTAAGTTTGCTGGTATCAAATATGAAGAGCAAGACAACTTCAAAACTATCGGGAAGAAGAAAACTTAGACTCGATATTCGTCGGTTTATTTATTGTGCTTAATGTTTTTTTTGTAGTAGTAGTAGTAGTAGTAGTAGTAGTAGTATAGTAGTATTGCGATGTACGTTACTTTGTTGAGAGATATCATATAGAGGCATTAACCTTTTGTAAGCCTGCTGTAGATTTTGCTTCGTCTTAAATGGTGGATTTATGAGCTTTGGTTTTGTGTAATCTTTAGTTATTATCAACAAAATCTCATTTCTTCACCAAATCCTCTCTTTATTATGGTTTTTCAAACTAACATACGAACTCTATAAGTACAGGATACGAGATGTCTAACCCCATATTGGAAAAATCTTTAGACGAGATTATTGGCGAAAAAAAGCCAGGTAAAAAGTTCCCCAATGGCCCCAGGAAAAGTAATTCGAGAATCAATAAACCGGTATGTGCCAAGCGAGTCGAAAGAGAATCAATCTATAAGTAAAATACTAACCACGGCTGACTGTAGCACAGAGGCGGCAAGTTTGTAAGAAACAATGAGGCACAACGGCATTCGAGCTCGATACCAAGAGAGGTTGCTGCAATAGCGAGATCAAAACCCATTTTGAGAGTTAAAAATATTCACCCAGACTTAAACGGAGAGGATTTGTCGAATTTGTTTGAAGGTGTTGCTCCAGTTGAATTTGTCAAATTTGATCCTAGGAAGCAAGACGTGGCCTACGTGAGCTTTCAGTTCAACCATGGGAAGCACAACGCTATCGCGATCTCCAAATTTGACGGAAGAAAGGCTATGGGTGAGACGTTGGTGGTGGAAAATGCTACATCGTTGGCCGACCGTATAAACATCCCATCCAGAGAAAGAAACTTAGTAAGACCTACTGGACCAGGTAAGAATTCATCGAAGAAGAGGCCTAAGCCGCAAAAGAAATCGGTGGACGACTTAGATGATGAACTCTCAGCCTACATGTCTGGTAAGACTGAAGAGGAGTTGAAAGCTGAAAGTAAAGTGGATAAACTCGATAACGAAATGGACAATTATTGGAAATCTGATGATAAAAAAGACGTCAACGGCGTTCATGAAGAACCACCAGCGCATGAAGAAGGAAATCGTGATGACGAAATGAAAGTGGATTAGGCTTTATGAAAGGGAAAAAAAAATTTAGTTAAATTAACGTGTATTAGTATATTACGTAGTCATCTCTAGATAATACATGGACCACTTATCAAATGTAATATAATAGAACAAAACAAAAATGCACTAGGACAAAACATCGCATCAACCCATCCCTTGGGTTAACTCCACGAGTTTTATGTAAAGTTTCTTGGTCTTCTTCCTCCATGTTTTGCCCCAGTAAATGCTGGGGATAATAAATGCAATGGAAACGAAATCTATAACCGCAAGAACGATATAGGTGCTCGAGGTACCTGCACCATCTAACCAATAAGAGCAAACAAAGGTAAAAATACATGCTAAGGTATTATTGATTATGGAAACGCCAACCATTCCCTGGATAACGATTTCGGGATAGGAGTCCATCAAATAGGACATGGCAGTATCACCCACGGAACCCCATCCGAACCCGATAAAACCCAATCCTACGTATATGGCCTCACTTGGCCATGATTTAGCAGCGCCAACTCCGAACATGATTAAGCCAAGAGGCGAAATTATCAAGGTGATGAATAACAACCATAACCTATATTCAGGCTCCGATACGCCGTTGTGGCGCTTGGCTAACCACAAAACGTGCTTATCAGAAATGACACCAGACATGAAGCATCCTATGACGGCACCAACTAAGGTTGCAACATTCATAATCGCAACACCAGTTTCAGAATAATTCCAGGGCTTCTCTGGAAAAAAAGTATCTTGTGTAGTCAAGAAAAACGTCATATAAGCATCCTGCAAGCCCCACAATAAACCGGAAAGCCAAACTGCGGGAAGAGTGAATACTTTAAAGTAGACCACGAACCGTTTGAAGTATTGTTTACAGCCAAATCCTTGCAAATACGGGGCAGGAGTAATGATGGCTATTCTTTTCCAGTAAGACAATGCCGGTTCGTTTAAAGCCTGCGACTCGTGTTCCACTGGTTTCGTATTATGCTTAGTTTTCTCTGTTGAGATATTTTGCAATGGAATACGATTTGAGTTGGCCAACTTACTATCGATGTTTTCCTTGTCTTCTTTATCATTGGGGTCGCACTGGATATTCATTGAGTTGGACGACGCATAGACAGGGTAATACTTGGACCTATCAAACACCGTTTCCTCACATCCGAATATCAATACCACGAGCGTAGCGGCGCAGATTATGGCACCCCACCAGCCAACCCACCTAAAAGTCTGAGTCTGAGAAATCAAGTGGGCTATCAACGGAGCCAAAAACGATCCCACGGATGTAGCCAAGATATAAACCGTCAACACCGACCCGAGCTGGTGCTGGAAAAAAATGTCAGAGAGCGATTGCTGCACCTGAGCCTCGGCACAGGCTTCAGACATACCCACAAATGCCTGCGACCAGATAGTATCCGAAGTCTTCTTGGAGAGTGCAAACCATACCGATCCCAAGCATCCAGAGAGTATACAAACCAAATAGGTGATACGACGGCCATAAAGGGACGATGCCGGGGCGAAGAAAATGCACGACCACCCGATGAAAAGGAAAAGAACACCGGCCCCCGTGTTCATGGCGTCGTACGAAATACCATAGATAGCGTTCAACGAGTCCTGTGCCGCACCTGCGTCGTTGGAGATCGCCGCCGTCAACCCCGTGATGAATGAAAGCAACAAAAAATGCCACATCTTACGGGCACTGGACCAATTTAGCGGGTCGTTGGGGGAGTCCGACGGCTGCGGCAACAAAATCACCCCCTGCCGGTTTTTCTTCAATGGTCTCCCACTGGACGAGGTGTCGATCGACGAGTCATCCTGGGACACGAATATATTGGTGGTGCCCGGAATAAAATCCTCATCGTAAAAATTTGCAGTAATTGTCCCTCCGCTCATCGAAGAGTACCTCTTCTGTGTTTCTCGCTTCGCGCTACTGTGCTCTCACTGTTTGTATCCGCCACGTGTTACTGTGTCGACTCAACTGTTTTCAACTATTTCCTGCTCGTTTCTCCGTCTGTATCCGTGAAACCAGCAAAATCTATTCTTGTATAATTTTTCGTTTGCGTCAGAATGACATCGCAAATGCTCGATCTTAGCCTAAAAAAAATTTCAATCCAATATCTGAGATGATACTACCTCTGATATCCTTATTTCACCCAAATTGAGTCCTAATTTATAGCGTATTACTCGAAACGTCCTTTTCTTCACTTTTTTCATCCTCTTGAAAGACTAAGGACCCATAAAAAATGTCAAAAAACTTTTTGAGCGAGCGCACGACCGCGATGGTTAATCATTTTCAAGACCAGCGACTTAAACTAGTAGTTATAGTGGACAGTTGTTGATTGTGAAGGCACAACGCATCAAAGGAGTTTAGGAGCATACTGTAAGGATGCAGCCATTGGTGCAAAAAGATCTTTTAACTTGGTGTGATGATTTACATCAAGTTAAAGGGAACATTTCGCAATTGCAGGCGACACTCGGACAGATCTTGAATAAGGCCCCGAGTTTGGAGCAATTTGAGCAGCTATCGACGCAGCTCGAGCAGCTGCCGGCGCAGCTGCTGGTGCAGCAGCCAGCGGCTGCACTGCCGGCAGAATCGCAGAGCATTGTCGACAAGACCAGGAGTTTCTTGATGTCGTCGCAGTTAAAAGTAGCCGTACGCATGAAGTTCTTGTACGACCAAGGTCTATTACCGTTTCTCCTTGCATTGTCGCAAATAAATTTCAAATCTCTGAAGTCGGACAAGTTCGTGGGGTACTTATTGGACTATACACCGCCGCCGGACGTGGGACGCAGCTTGGCGAAGGTGCTCCGGCAGCGCATCACGGCCCAGAAGCAGGTAAATATCGAGTCGTATCCGCCGCAGTTGCCGCCGATCGCCAACCGGAGCCTCTTGACCCGGGTTATGACCGACAAGTCGTTTCGGCAGCCGGCAGACTTCCTTCAGCTGTTCGATGCCCATGATTTTGCCAGATCGCACAACGCCAAGTTGGGATTGCGAGGCAAGAACTTGTTGCAGTTTGCGTTAGGGGAGATTTTGGACGAGACATTCCCTGATATTCATGAGGATGATCTTTGCTGGTTGCAGCACAAACTCATGCTGACGGCCATTCTCACTAAACTAGCATACGGATACAATTTGGTCGACCATTACCGGTTCCATTTTGGGCAGGACTTGAAGTTCGAAGATAAGCTTGCCAAGCTCAGCAACATTTTCCTTGCATACGTGGGGGCCTTGCCCTTGGATGACTACTCGTTTGACGAGATCAAGTTGTGGGTAGTCAAATTGTTCGGCCCCATTATAGAGGATATCCGCAGCGATAATCAGTTTTTAAAGCCATGGGACAAGTTTGCCTTGGTCGAGTTGCGATTTTTGTTTAAACAGGTTACCAACATCTACTACACGCCGTCCCAGGAAACGCAGCTTGAATTTGAAACGGTGGAGTCGGATCCGTATGTGGTGAAGCTCCTGATCAACGGGCTGCACTTGGGAATCGGCACCAGCAGTGCCGGGGCCGACGACGCCAAGGCAAGGGCTGCAACCGATGCACTCGCTAACAAGCAAAAAATCAATGACATAATTTCGATTCTCATCAAGTCATACGAGCCGCGGGTGAAGACGGACCTGACGAGGTCCCATCGCGACGACTCGCCCGTGGAAGAACCCCCATACTCGCCCACCCTTGGGGTTGATCAAGACCGTAGTTCCTCAACTGTCAATGTCAGTCTGATTTCCGATGCTCGCAACAATGCCGGAACCAACAATGCCACGGCCGACAAAGAGGCTGTTGTTCGCGCAAACCATCAGCCGTTCCAATATAAACCGTTGAATCAGACGCCAATAGTGCAAGCGCCGCAGCCATATGGGGTGCCTCCACCTCCGCAGCTGCTTCACAACCTGCACGTCCAGACCCATAACCAGCTTCCTGCGTCTATACCGCCGTACCCGGGGGCCGTTGCTGACAGGCTGTCGGTGGACAACAACGCTAAAAACAATTTGTACGCCATTCTCGGCTCAAACCACCTCACACCAATCTACAAGTTTGACAAAGTGGGGTCCGACTTTCAGGTATCCATTTCCGTCAACGACGTCGTCATAGGCACGGGCCTGGACTCCAACAAGAAGGTGGCCAGCCAAAGAGCTGCTATGAATGCTCTTGCCAACACAAACACCCTCCGTCAGTTGGGTGTCCACACTTCAGTAAATACTACATAAGGCGAATCATGGGAGTTTTAGCTTGCTAGCCGAACCAGATGGTCCCCAGCGAAACCAGTGCGCGGATTTGCTCTCCCTAATCAAATCTCGGGCACCAAAATAAACGACATCATACTTTTTTGGCTACTGGCCGTTCTGTCAATGCACCCATCACAATGTGAGCCGCATCCTAGCGCTTCTGCTTGACTAGTTCGTGCTTTCGGCACTCTCTCTGCCCATCTGGTGTGGCCCTATTCAGCCGTACTTAGTGCGCGAACAATTGCTGCGAATTATCTTATGCTATGCCGATTATATTTTTCTGCACCACAATGGCCCCACCAGTTTACACGTCCCCCCGTCTGCTATGTACTCACTATAACTACTGATCGATTATCTCTACCTTTTCCGCGTGCATGCTGTGTGTGCCCAATAGTAGCCTAATCCCAAGTCTTAACCACTCTCGATCCGCAACGACAAACGCACCGTATTTGTGTCTGAGGCCGACTCCTGCGCCATGCGTCAGTCGGTTTTGGCCCTAAATCTCCCATATTGTACTTCGAGTGCTTGTGTATACCTTGCGATGTCTTCTTCGGCCCTGACGTTTCTCTGTCAGTTGGTATAAATGCTGCAAAATAAAGCAAATGCTCAATAAATCGTAGCAAACCCTAACCCAAATATTGCACCCACCTGATCAGTCTCATTTGGTAGTCAAACATATAAATGTACTTCTCCACTCGTCTCTCTCATATTCTAAACACTCAATTCCTTATTTTCAGCCTCTAGTGTATTCCAGACTATTCTATTATCTTCCCCTGGCCAAATTATGACCATCGAGTCATGATCGACCTATTAAACTGTGCAGCGTGCATTAGAATAGAACAACTTAAAAACCAAAAAACAAATAAAAAAAAAGAAAAAAAAAAATTATTTCCGATTTTGACCGAGAGCGAAAAAAAATGTCGACCATTTAAATAGCATCCGATTCCCAATATTTAAAATTTTTCATTTATCGTCTCTTTATAGATAATTAGTAAATCTTTGCTTATTAATAGATAGAACAGATATATTCAAAATGGCTACAGCACAAAGTCAAGCATTACCAGCATTCACCGTTGGAGATTATGCCTCATTCGCTTTAGCAGGTGCTATCGGGTGTGGTGCCACCCATGGTGCTATGACCCCAATTGATGTGGTCAAGACCAGAATCCAATTAGAGCCAACCGTTTACAACAAGGGTATGATTGGTTCTTTCAGACAAGTTGTTCAATCAGAAGGTGCAGGTGCTTTGTTGACCGGGTTGGGACCAACTGTGTTGGGATACTCTTTGCAAGGTGCGTTCAAGTTTGGAGGTTACGAGTTGTTCAAAAAGACCTTTATTGGTTACTTGGGGGTCGATACCGCCAAGCAATACAAGAACTCTGTGTACATTGGATCTGCTGCGTTGGCTGAATTCTTTGCCGACATTGCTTTGTGTCCTTTGGAGGCCACCAGAATCAGATTGGTGTCGCAACCAACCTTCGCTAACGGGTTATTCAGTGGTTTCGCCAGAATCTTAAAGGAAGAAGGTGCTGGGTCATTCTACAACGGTTTCACCCCAATCTTGTTCAAGCAAATTCCATACAACATTGCTAAGTTTTTGGTTTTCGAAAGAGCTGCCGAAGCTATCTTCGCCGGTGTCAAGACTCCAAAATCCGAATTATCCAACTCTCAATTGACCTCTATTAACTTGGGTGCCGGTATCATCGCCGGGTGCGCCGCCGCTATTGTGTCTCAACCTGCCGACACCTTGTTGTCCAAGGTTAACAAGACCAAGAAGGCTCCAGGTCAATCCACCATCGGATTATTGGCCCAATTGGCCGGCCAATTAGGTGTCAGAGGCTCTTTCGCTGGTTTGCCAACCAGATTAGTCATGGTTGGTACCTTAACCTCGTTGCAATTCACCATCTACGGGTCGCTTAAAAAGGCTTTGAACTGTCCAAAGTCGGTTGAATTATAAGCGCCTTGATCCACATGGGTCTACTTCTGTATTGAAGGCTGTATTTATGTGAAATATATGTATGTAAATATAGATTTCTTGATTTATTGCTAGAGTAATGGTCATCTGGTGGGTTGCCAGTGACTTGTAGACGGCTGAAAGCGGCTCAGATCCTATCAACTGCCGGCTCAGATCTTTGATCCCTTCGCCTTTGACTATGGTTGCGTCGAGCCAATAGAATCACCCCAAAATAGGCTTCAAGTCTTACTGGCCCCTGCTGAGCCTTTATTTTCCTCCCTATATCGGCCCGGAGGTACGCCCTACTACTGTCCCTAGTTCGACCCGAACGCATGCGATGCTCTTTACCGAGCCATCCTATCTTTTTTTTTTCTTTTCTTCTCTCTCAGAAATGAATTCTGCCTGACGTCATACTTCCTATACTCCAATTGTTCTCAATCTTAATAGCAACTATACCAATCGTTTAAGACTTCCCCTGGTAAGTAGGCAATCGGAGTATTGGCGGTGACTCCCAAGCCTTCAAGCGTGTCCAAACCTGCGTCAACTACCTAGCAGCGAAAAGGAAAAGGGCTTTGGATGCTTGCGCCTTCGCCACCAGGGTTCTTCAATATTGGTTGGTTTAATGTCTTCGCTATTGTACCAAAAACGACGAATATGTAGCCAAATGCAGAAGCTAGTGGTCGCTTCTAGGTTGTTCGAGAAGATGTGCGCGCACAAGGTTGCTCAGGGTCCACTAAGAAATTTGGCCAACGTGACCTTTAGGTGAAACTGGACATAGAGATGACCGTCTAACCTTAGCAGGGCCGTATTTGCCGTTAGTGCCGCCAACCTATATAAAGGCAGTACATATTGTTGCCATGTAGAACTAGCTTAACATTCCTAAGGCACGAGCTACACCCTATTCCACCCTCCTAATAATATTACACGATGAAAGTGTTCGCAGCCATCTTAGCCATTTTCGCACTAGTGTTGCAGGCCGAGTCTATGGCCGTCAAGCGGTTTTTCGAGCCCACGTCGCCCATGTTCTCTTTGATCGCCCACCACAATGGAACCAAGTTCCAGTACAATTTGGTGAAGTTCAACGGCACCGATTTGCTCTTGGGCGCCGATGAGCAGGCCTTTTTCGGCAGAATCAAGGGTAATCACGGGTACGTGTTAAACCTTCCACTAGCTAATGGCACCAACACCACTTTTCCCTCGACTCAGAGCGTGCACGTGGATAAGCAACAGAAGTTGACCACTTCGTCAAAGGCAAATTTGTCGACAGAGCATTTTGGAATTGAAAACTCGTTGTTGACGTACCAGAATTCAACTAAGTTTTTGGCGTGCCCCGATGCGTCACAGAAGGGCGAATACGAAATTTACGCCAGCCCCAAGGGTAAAGGGACCAAATGTCCTTCCAAAGCGAAGGGCTTCGACATTACTTTGTTGGTACAACTTGACTCTACTGTCAACTATAATCCCAAATCTAATCAAGCCTTCACTGCTTCGCAATAACTGTGATTGAAAAAATTGTATTTTCAGTTTTCGCAGCAATTTGCACTTTTAGGGCTTTTCTAGTATATAAATAATTTTATGATATATGGGTTTCTAAAAATGGTCACAATTTATACCGCTAGTTTCTATGTAGGGCGAATCGTTTGTACAGTCCTATTCAAACTCGAACATGTGTATTTTACTATGTATCACTGCTGTTCCTTTAAACTGCTTTCTATTGTTACAACTTTAGCGAGATGCTGTTCGTCCTGAGGTACCTCTGGATCCGCGGCCTTTGAGTATTTCTCAAAGTAATAGTTCGATATCAAGATGGTGGCCGCAATGAACTCGGTTGAGGTGGCAAGACAATACTCGAATGCCACGAACGACAGTTTCAATCCTTCTGGGGTGTAATTTGAAAACTGAAAGTAGTTCATTCTAGAGATGAATATGGACATGATGCCGAACACACCTCGTACCACTAAAAAGGGACAGGCACCAAAGAGCAAGTAGACGGTGCACCCACGAATGTGCTCTTTCAAATAGATGTAGAAAACGAGTACTACCAACACAAGAGTTTGCAAGAGGAAAAACGTTTGGCCAGTAGTCCTCAATGCCTTGGACGTCTTGATTTTGTTTTGCTCTTTGGGCCCGTCATCCAGTCCCACTCCTGTTAGCATAGTACCACCGGCGATGACAAGCGCATTGGCCGGAATCAAAAGCAGGTGGAACACAGCAGACCAATTGACAGTTTTAAAGTAGCTAAACCTCCCTTTAACCTGCCTTTTTTGAAGTTCCTCCTTTGTAAGTCGCAACCACGACGTACCAAACTTTTTATTTTGGCATTGGACGATGAAGTAGAAAGCTGCTAAAATGAGCGAAAAGTACCCTTCTGCACTGAATACCAAATAGGCTATCAACCATTGATAGTGCTTATACCCTACTTTTGCGAAAACGACCCCACAGAGCTGTCCACTCACTCTGAAAACACCAAAAAACAACAACGCAGAGTATATAGACTTCAAACCCTTGAGCCGGACAATATTAATTACCAACCCTAGATAAACCGTATATAATGCCAAAAAAATTGATGCGGCTATACCTGAATTATTCGATTCGAATGCCATCCTCTAATTTTTGATTCCAGTAATTGATACTATAGAATCAGACTATCGATGCCTAATGCTTTCGCTGTTTCGTTGACCACACCTTCGCTTACTGCCCATACTTATATACCTTGGCATCGATGTTAAGATATCGTAAAAGTTTTGCGATTACTTAAGCGCACTTTCTAACAATAGAGGCGCCTTATTTAGACCCCGAGCTACACCAGGGGCATGATTAAAGCCGTAGCAGGTCGTGACCATACACACCCGACACGCGCCAACGGCTCTTGCCGTATGTGCTTGAACATTGACAGGCCAAAGTCTTATAGTACGTTTTGTACATCTTACTATCAAGTGAAATCTCCGCGGACATACATCTACAAGTTAGGGCTATGGTACTAATTGGTAGCACTTTACTCGTTTAGGTCACTGCAGGTCGTTAACAGCGACCGATAGAGTTTGACAGTGATGAAGAGGTTCAATGGAGAATTCACCAGTAGACTCAGAGGCAGCAACTGTGTTGCGATCCATTACATCTAGGCTATTTGGTCATAGCCCATTAGCAGAGAGTGTACTAGGAGCTGTCTGCCAGTCGAAAAGACAAGTGGAGGACGTGGGAGCGCGAGAAAGGTGGAGGACCCGTAGAGGAGCTGTGGAGGACTAGTGGAGGATGTATCTGGTGGTGATCACGTGCATGGATGGTCGCAGACGAAAAATTTCAACTCTTTCACCTGATGAGCCTGTGGATTAAGCTGGTCTTCTCAGCATTTTTAGACACAACATCATAAAGGAAAGGACCGAAAATGGCAGGAAACAAGTCCAATGAGTATGTTGATGATTCGGAGTCTGGGTCCGAGTCGGAGGTCGAGTTTCAACCCCCCAAGCATTTCCACAAGTCAAAGCCAGCATCCAAGGTGACGTTTTCAGAAGATAAGGAACTCTGGTTGATCAAAGCGCCCAAGGGGTTCCCCATTAAGGACTTGAAGACTTTGCCAGTGTCTTTTACCGCGACCTCGGTGGCTAATGGACCTGCGAGTTTCAAGGTGAACAAAAGCAATTTCCAGGTCAACGAGGAGATGTTTTCCGCTGATATGGAGAGCAACAAGTACACTGTGCTCGCTGGCAGAAAGCCTGAGGGATTTAAAATTGCCGGAAAGGAGATCAGCCGGTTTTACAATATTCGCGAGGCAGTCGAGATCCCCGAGATCAACATGGACGAGGCGGTGAAGCGTAGGAAAGACGTCAAGAAGATCGAAAACTTGAGAATGAGACACTTCGCTACCGGTTACGGCGCCGATGACTTTGAGGAGGCGGCTCCTGCCACCAAACGAACCGTCAGCGAGAGCGAGGACGAAACACAAAACAATGACGATGGGAAAATCGTCAAAAAGGCCAAGCGCGATGACGAGGCCAAGAGTGAAAAGAAGGATAAAAAGGGCAAGAAGGATAAGAAGGATAAGAAGGATAAGAAGGATAAGAAGGACAAGAAGGATAAGAAAGAAAAAAAGGACAAGAAGCACTAGAGTCTTTTTGCCAGCCTTCATAAACCTTCTGTGAAAACTCAATCAAAATCATCACCAACTTCAAATTTTCTTTGCATGTATAGTCGCTCCATCGATGTTTACGAATCTTTTGCCGACACCCACTACATATCCCAAATGTCTATATATATTGTATAATAAATCGTTATTAACGTTACTGTTACTGGAAAAACCTGTAGAGCGCACGCCTCTCTCTATAAAATCGTTCTTTACAACTATTGATTTACTAGGTTTACCTCGTCAGCAGGCGACAATGGGCAACAAGCTATCGAAACCAAGCAGAAAGCTTGGAGACTCTATTTCCAAGAATGCGGCTCCAAAAATTAATCGAAGTTCGAATGTGAATCAGTTACCATCGGAGTTTTTGAAGGAAAAATACCAGCAGAATGCCATACAAAGGGAACTCGCCAAACAACAGCAACAAGAGACGCCCGACGAAAGCCTTGACCAGAAACATGACGTGCACATATTGAAAGATAAGAATACATTTGATTCAAAGTTTTTGAGTAAAAAGCTTAAGAGTTCGCCAAAGGCTGAAACAGCTGCTCCCGCAAACGAGCAGAACGCCAGCATGCCTGAAGGTAAGGATGGACAAGATCCACAAATGGGCTCTCAAAATAAGGATTTCATTGCCACTGTGACTAACTTGGGACGAAACATACGTTCAAGTACGGCAGATTCACAAGTAAATCCTAATTCTGCCGCATTGAGACAGTTGAAAAACCGGAAAGAACTCCACGAAAAAGGTCAGAAGGAGTTAGAACATCAGATGGATCCGTACGGGCAGGCGGTTTCAGGCAGTAACAGGACCGAAAGTAGTGTTTCTAGAACCATGATCCATCCTCGTACTTTGGGAGCAATTTTGAACGATCTCAGGGACCCAAGAATGTCCTCCGAAAGAATCATCAGCGATTACCAATTGCATCCCGATTTCTTAAAGAACTTAGGCCTCAGATTCAAAGTGGCCACTACTACTAAGG
Organism: Debaryomyces robertsiae; assembly: GCA_030566065.1. Lineage (NCBI taxonomy): Eukaryota > Fungi > Ascomycota > Pichiomycetes > Serinales > Debaryomycetaceae > Debaryomyces > Debaryomyces robertsiae. The sequence continues at coordinate 874,931 of JAJMHL010000003.1, forward strand.
TGATAGAAGAGGAGGGCAAAGATGACCAAATCGTTCCAAAGGAAACACCTTCCAACAAGTCTATGATGGATTATGATGAGACCGAGGGAGCTGCCGAGGCTGTTGATGATAAGACTAGGTTAAAAACATTGCAGAGCCGTTTGGGTATACACGAGAATGATGGTGAAGGAGACAAAACAAACGTTAACTAAATACCTTTTAGTTGTATATATTCTTGTAAATATGCTTAATTCCGTTCTCGGTTTGACGGAATCTGGGGGGATTAGTATAAATTTTTAGTGGTGCCCTATTCTTTCACTGTTTTGGAATATTAGAGTATACGTAAGACGGTAACACTAGAAATGGCTTCCGTACCCAGAAAAGTCAATACCAAGGAAGTTATATCAATCTTGTCCCGATTCAGTCCCTGCGACGTCTCGGATTCTCTTGTTCACCATGGGATTGGGAACGGGGGCTATATTCCAAATTTACAGATCAGATCACCCGCTGTTGGAACTGAACAGACAAAAACAGCAGTTGGTCCAGCTTACACTGTTTTGTATGCCCCCAAGTCTGACCCAAGGCCAGCAGTCAAAGAATCGTATATCGATAACATTCCTGAAAACAGTATGTTGGTTATTGGGCTACCAACCTCTTGTCAAACGGTGTACGCTCCCTACACTACAGTCAACAACGCTCTCTACGGTGGCTTGATGTCAACTAGAGCCCAATACAGAAAGGCAAACGGGTCTGTCATTTTAGGCCGCATCAGAGACTTGGATGAGCACAACGACTTGGGCTATCCGGTGTGGTCATACGGAGTAGGAAGCACAGCACCTGGCCCCGTGGTCAAGGTTGTTGGAATCAATGTTCCTCTAGAAGTTAAGGTGGCTGGGGTCGAAAAAGACGAACACATCAAAATTAATCCGGGGGACCTTATCATTGGTGACAAGAACGGTATAGTAAGACTCCCAGCTAGCAACCACGACGGCAAAGAGGGTCAATTGGATTTGCAGTCTGTCTTGGACTATATACCTAAGCGAGTTGATGCCGACAGTAAGGTGAGTGAAGATATAAAGAAGGGAAACCCTGCTGCCGAGGCCCAAAAACACTGGCGTAGTAAGATTTAATGATAAATCAAGACTACCCATACTATATAGATAAGCCATTGTTTTTTACATCTTGTACTCCAACCTCTTTCGTAGTAGTCTATTTACATCTAAAGCTCTCATTCGTGAAAATTGGCTTTACAAGCGTGAAATCTTTATATGTGCCATAACTCGCAAAGGTGCTTTAGCATTTTTAATTCGCTTATATATCATATTCTTTTGTAAAGCAATTATAGTCATAAGACGTTGAAGTGTAAATAAGATGCCTCTTGCTATGCAACCTAGCTTGAGCCTGGAGGCTATTCAAGACCGTTCGATTATTGAAAAGGGGGTCAGAATAAATGAATTAAGGGTGACGCTCATTGGCAACAACGACTTGAAATTTAAGTTGATTGGAGACCAGAAATTCATGAAGACGCTTGTACTGGAATTCAGTGAGTTGGTTGATAGCGCTGTTAAGGATCCAAACTATCTTTACTCAAGTGATGCTAACGAATTTTTAAATGAAATGGAGCATCGAGTGGTGGTGCTCCGGATACTATCGTCGTTCGTTATGGAGATCAATAGAAATAATGAACCCAGTCTCGGCATTAGTCTCAATGCATTCGAAGAGTTGGTGGATCCAATGATATTGTTCATGGTCTACTTTATCGAAAAGTTTGTTTTTTTGATACATGGGCGTACACTAGAAGAAGCCCAAGTCCACAAATTAGAGCTTGTAGTTGAATATTGCTTGGATATATTTGTGTCCCTCTTCAACAATAGAAACTACTGTTTGCACAAAAATGACGGATTTAATAAGTTGTGGAGGTTTATCATTTCACTATTGATCGTAACTTACGAAGGAACGGAGATTTCTGATTTGATTTTGATAAAGCTGTTGAAGTTAGTGCCTATTTTGTTCAACAATACTGGACCTGACGATGATATTCGGGAAGTTCTGGCTACCTTATTAGCTACACTTTTGAAAAAATTGGCAAAGGAATGTAGGACGATATACTCTAATAATTTTCCTACGATCGACTTATCACAAGAAACGATTTATAAGTTGGGCTTCAGGAACCCAAACCTCCCTAACCTTGAGCTCAGCTCCCATATATTCAGAACTAAAGTGAATTTGTTGGTCTTAACTGATTTAATTACATGTACAGCCCAGGTATTCAGCTTTATGAAAGATAACGAGCATGACATATTTCTAGATTCACTTCTGATGTCCTCTGGCAGTAAAAGTACAGGTATTACACTTTCACCTGATATTTATTTGACGTTGCTCTTGTTGATCAAGTACGAAAATAAGGCATTAAACTTGGCAGCATTAAACTTGATATATCTATACTTGAATAACCTAAGGCAATGCTTTGAACTACAATACAACAATATCAATGACGACATATTCACCAATGAAATTATCTTCAACAATTACAAGAAGTTGTGTCCAAGGCTCATAGAGCTATTGGGTTCAGATGATGATAAGTTCATCAAGCCAACAACATTACCTATATTTTTGCTATCCCCGAGCAAAATGTTGGCCGATTTAAGCTCAAGTTATCCTTCTATCAGCGATGACTTGAGGAAAACAAATGTTGATTATAAGGTTATGGACAGTCTAGTTTCACAATTCAAATCAAGTCAAAAATTGAAATGCTTTAAACTATTGAAAAGTAATTCGCATGGTAATAGCAACTTGGTTGATTTCACAATCATGATGAATAGTATCCAAGAAACCAAGTTGAATAGCATCCAAGACCTACTTTTACTATTGAGTGTCTTTACAAGCAAGAAGGAAGAATATCGTGAAAGAGTTGTGAACTTCAAGCCGAGAAATCCCAAAGTGAAAGCACAGTATTATACTTTCTCGCAAATGATTTTTGAATTGGTTGAAAACTACCGGTTTTTGTTATTACAGATTCAACTAATGTATCGAGTTTTGTATCGTGAAGGCAGCAAAAAAAATATGACCCAGAAGGAGCTTTCCTGGCTTAGTAAGAATTTGAGTATCATGATTACTTTGGTCAACGATTCGAGTTACACCAATGCCCTCTACTTAATCAGGTCGCTCTCAAGGTCAGTAGCATTATTACGAACTTTCTTTGTCGAGTGTAATTCAATTATTAGTTCAATTGATGTTGATAATAAGACCAGCGAGATTACAAGACCCGGTTTCTCCAGAGAAAAAGTTCAATCGAGCGGTGGGTTCATAGATAATATTTTGCAAATACTCAAAGGCAATGAAGTATGTACCAAGATTATTCAATTTTTTTGCAAACTAAGTTTAATGCCTAATAGTGGACGAATGCTCAAAAAAACGCAACTGCTTAATAAATCTATTACGTTAGGTACAATTGCGAACTTCGTACTCGACTTTAGCTCCTTCAGATATAACATAGTTAACGACCAAGGGTTTTTGAAGAATTTGTCTGTCATTTACAAGAATTCCTTGATCGACACCAGTGGCGATAACAGATTGGACGTGGAAGAAGTTTTTCTGAAGAATACTATTCAACTTAGCATACTACAAATTTTGAAAAACTATATGTATAATGAGAACCAAGAAAATAAGAAGGAGTTGATCGAGCACTTTCCCATCCGCATTTTGTTTGACAAGATCGTTTATGGTGTTGGTAGCACTAATCACGAAGGTAGCAATGATGAGATTAAAAAATTGAAGTTGTTGCAGAAAGTTGTGGCGTTTGATATCTTAAGAAACTTGACGGCCGGGTCGCCTTACTTTAGTCAATACTTGGTTGAAGCGTACGAAAAAGAGTTCGTTGTGGACAGAACGGGGCAAGCAGGCAAAGTCCCCATGAGCTGGGACGAATTTCTCATAGAGAACTTGACTAATTTCGAGAACTTTGATGTAGGCGACGAACGAGCAGACTTGAACAGAAAGTTTTTTTATGACGATGCATTTTTGTTGACGCTCATGGACAACAACGACTATGTGGCGCTAGTGTTGGCCATAAACTACATTGAGGACCACAAGTTCACCAACGTGGAGGAGTTTAAGATGAACTTGCTACCAAAAGATTCAATTTTAAAATTGTGGAAACGATTCCTCACGTTGACTGTGACCAAGGAGTTTGAAAAGACTCTCGATCTCAACACAAAGATTAACATCAACAATAATCTCAATTCCGTCAAACTTAGCATCGTGTGGATCATCATTAACTTGACGTGGAAAAATGACATCTTCGAGTACAGTTTCCCCGATGGCGACAACAGCACCGATCTGTATAGACTATATGATACGGTCGAAAGCGCTGCAACCAGGCGACTGGGCGTGGGTGCAGACCGCATTGACATCGACCACTCTGACGACTCTGACACGGAAAAGCGCGAATTGGAAGCTGCTCCGGCTGGCACCAACGGTGCCACTAATGTCCCCAGCGGCGGCACTCGCAACGACACTAGTGGCGACAGCGAGCCTGGCGAAAGAATCACTACTCCCACCGAGCGGGCTCGCATGCTCAATCGCCTAGGGTTTCTTCAGGTGCTCGACGGCCTCATTCACAAGTTAGCCGACTACGAAAAGACCAACCGGGCCTCGCACATCGGGTACATCGGTCATCGCTTCGACTACTTCATGAGTAATGATCTTCTTGAAAAAGTGAAGACGGCCCGGTACCAAATCCATTCCTTGCAAACTGAAGGAACTGTTTCGGTGCAGCCGCCCTTGAGCGTACCGGGGTCCGCGCCCGCACCAGATCAGGCGGCAGCAGAGGGTCTCGCCGGGCCCTCCACCGAGCCCTCTACTGAACCCTTGGGCTATCATACCCGCGACTCCTCCCCCGACTCCGATCACGACATGGAAGTCCCCGGCGACGACGATGGCTCCATCGACGAAGTATGGATACACTAGCGTGCCACTGGCGTGCCACTGGCTTGCCGCCACCGCCGCCATACGGGGCTGCACGCTGCTGCGCGCGCCCTCACGCCCCCCTCGCGGGCCATCGGCAGCCGCGCCATGTCACCCTACATCTTACATACGCTTCTGCCTGGCACGAGATCCTTCGCAACTATCGCAGCAGGACTGGCGCAGCCTATTTTTGAGGAACCCTTGCTGTCGGCCTTCGTATCCTATTCTAATTCTACAACATAATAATATACACTAAGTACTTTCCCCATACCAAAGTAAATCCATACCTTATCCGCGCCTCTACAGCCTGACGGGTATCTGTATACATCCTATAGACACTTCGTAAACAGTTAACGGTGGAAGGCTATTCCTAATAGCTATCGCTATCCCTCCTACTTGTGATGACATCGCTTGTTCACCGGAACTTTCCCGGCTGCTGCCGGAGGCCGCCCGGCAGTTTATCCGGATTGGCCCATCACATCCCTATTATGTCTTCTGCTCACCTACTTTTGACGTCAATCCTCACCACTCTTGCCCGCAATAAATCGCCCATTGCCCTTTTCATCGTCAAATGACGTACATGACTCGGTCGTCCTACATGATACGTGTACCGCAAAGCCGTTGAAAAAAATAAAGGGCAGCGATATGTGCTTCAACAAAGAGTGCCGCCAGTTTGAACAAAGCGCCTATAGAATCTATTACAGACCCATGTATAGCCGCAGACACTTTATTGTCCCATGCGCCAATAGGACCGATTGTGAAAGAATCGGCTTTGGTGCAGGGGCTGCGAATAGGCCCAAGGGCCACCAGGGCCAGCAGAACTCGTGAAAGTTAGTACCGAAATATACGCGGGCCAGTTCTGGCGTTTACACGGGCCCAAGGACGCAGAAAAAGAAAGTTAACAATCGGCTCGTTTCCCACTAGAGGCTTTTCTGGCGGTAACGGGTATTTAGGCCATATACTATAGTAAATACGGCGGACTGCAAGTAGCAGGGAGATTATAAATTTGGGAGAAGGAAATACAACAAGTTAGGACGGAACTGCAATAATCTGAGTGGAAATAGCACGGATAGAACATGACGTCGATGGACCACACAGACACGGGCACCCTATCGCTCAATGACATATCGCTAGAGGAAATGGCCAGGAGACAGCAGGAACAAAATATATATGTGGAGCCGCCGGTGAATGAGGACAGGATGAGTGTGGATAAGGGACAGGATAGTGGACAGGATAGTGGACAGGAAGGCCGGCGGGTCGCGGGGGGCAAGGTAGATGATGACAGCGGACGCACGCTGGACCCTGTACCGGAACCGTTGGTTAAGCAGCAGTCGCGACACAGCGACCGGGATACTACTACCAAGGGCAAATATACGTTGAACGACTTTCAGATCTTGCGGACGTTGGGGACCGGGTCATTTGGGCGGGTGCACTTGACGCGATCGATCCATAACGGGCGGTTTTACGCCATGAAAACGCTTAAAAAGGAGCGGGTGGTCAACATGAAGCAGGTGGAGCATACCAACGACGAGCGGCGCATGTTGAAGCTCGCACAGCACCCATTCATCATCCGCATGTGGGGTACTTTCCAGGACTGCCATAATTTGTTCATGATTATGGACTATATAGAGGGCGGAGAGTTGTTTTCGCTTTTGCGGAAGTCGCAGCGGTTCCCGACCCCGGTGGCCAAGTTCTACGCCGCCGAGGTGTTTTTGGCCATCGAATATCTCCACGAGTTGGATATTATCTACCGAGACCTCAAGCCTGAAAACATTTTGTTGGACAAAAATGGTCACATCAAGCTTACCGATTTTGGTTTTGCCAAAGAGGTTAGAGACGTCACTTACACCTTATGCGGTACCCCTGACTACATAGCGCCCGAAGTCGTGGCCACCAAACCCTACAACAAGTCGGTCGACTGGTGGTCGTTTGGAATATTGATCTTTGAAATGCTCACCGGCTATACCCCTTTCTACGATCCAACCCCTATGAAGACATACGAGAATATATTGAATGGAACCATCACTTACCCCGACTACCTTCCTCCTGATATATTGGACTTATTGCAGAAATTGATCGTCAAAGATTTGTCCCAGAGACTAGGCAATTTGCAAGACGGTTCTGACGGCGTCAAGAACCATCCGTGGTTCAAAGAAGTCATTTGGGAGAGGTTGCTTTCGAGAGATATAGAAACTCCATACGAACCCCCCATCACCTCCGGAGTTGGTGACACTTCCCAGTTTGATCGCTACCCTGAAGACAAAGATCTCGATTACGGTATCAGCGGCGTGTCAGACCCTTACAGTTCTATGTTTAGTGATTTTTAATCGCAGTGTCCCGATTTTTTTTTGATTATTCACGACACAGGCAACACAGTGGTGCATTTTTTGTATAATAGACTTCTTTTTGGTTCCATTGTCGCTCTAATATTCAAGTGTCGTCAGGAGAAAAAAATTTCATGTCATCCACCATTCATTGCTTATTGATTATGAATTACGGTTACTTGTCTATATTCATACTAAATACGAAATTGATAAGCAGTATATACAATTTAAAAATACATAAGTCTATTGATCACATTCATCGGCAGACTTCATCCAGTCACTTTTTAGAAGCTCTTCAGCCGACAACCGCGTATCAGGATTGGGATCCAAAAGCTTATAGATGAACATTTTGCGCAATTCGCATAACTCCATGTCAACTTCGTCCCCTCCCTTAGTGTTATTATCGTCGTTATTCTTAGCCCCATATTTCGGTAGAGAAAATATTTTTTCTAGCGGTTTAAAGCTCCCTTTGCGTTTGACCAACCACTCCTTCGTTGAATTGTCATAGTCAGCAATCATTCGCGTTTTAATATATTCGTCGAATACTTTGTCTTTGTACCTCATATCTTCAAACTTCCTCAAATGAGTAGACTTGACGTCAGAGCAACGCCAGAGGTAGCCGGAACTGAACTCATCAAAAAGACTCTCTTCGCCAAGGTTCCCAGCAGTAGAACGGTTTTTATCACCGAAAATAAATTGCTTGCTCACGTTGAACATTACTAGTATCAAAACTCCAAGGGCCCAGCAATCTTTCTTTCTGGCTGAGTAGCCAGATACATTTAACAATTTTCCTAAATGCTCTTCAGGTGCCATGTAAGGTTCCGAGCCAATGAGCCCGTCAGAGTAAGGGATCAATTGTTCGTTTTGGTCCCATTTGGTTCTGAATACATTTGATTTACCGAAATCGGTTATCTTGAGAATAATCTTAGTCCTCAAAGGGTCCTTGGGGTCTGGGGGTAAATAGTCAACCAAAATATTTTCGAGCTTCAAATCACAATGGGCTACCCCATGTTGATGCATATATCTCACCCCTTTAGTAATTTGTTTCGAAAAACAATCAATTTCATCGATGGAGATATGACAAATGTTATTGTTAGCTTTATCGGTCAGGGTAGTCAAGTATGTGAACAAGTCACCACCAGTTGTACATTCCATTACTTGGTTTACTTTTATATCGGTTCCGAGATCGTTCATCTGCTTTTTAGGTGAATCATTATGAGGTAAAGTAACCATGAGATCTACCGTCTCCACAATGTGCTTGTAACTCAAAGTTGATGAAATGATAAACTCGGACAAAATCCGCTCAATAAACTGTTTCTTTGCTTCTTGGCGCTTTGTTTCACTTCCAGATCGCCTATGAAGCTCTTTCACCGCATAAAAGACGTTACCAGGTTCTATTTTCGTTGTTGACTTGATTGTTACATCTCGAGCATTTGGATCAATGATCTTGATCAAACCGTAGCTGCCCCTGCCTATTATATCTCTGACGACCCCATATCTGTCGTAAAGAGTCCGGCAGTTCAGAAAACGCTCTGTTTGTGAAGAAGCATCTTCTACATCCAAAAGTTCCTCCAAACGTTTTTGCAAATTTTCAATTAATGTAACCTGTTTGTCACTTATGACAGATTCGGCATGCCTGGGATCGTTCCGATTTGTTGTCCCCGAAAGTCTGTAAATCTTCATATCCTGCTCGAGCAAAGAAAATGTTCGTTTCAGCTCTTCATTGGCTAGTGTGGCTAATGACTGATGGTTTGTGGAAGACAGGATACCCCACGACCCCATAATGCTGGATATCTGAGAGGCAAAATTACTTGCATTTGAAAGACTTTTACCTCTAATCTTTATGGCATGCTTATGTTCAGTTTCATCTTCATTCTCTTCTACGTCCTCCTCATAGAAATCATCCTCATCGCTTTCTTCGCTGTCGTCCTCAGAGTCAAAATCGCTTCCGCCATTGCGCGATCCTTCCACATCGGCCTCAACAATAGTGCTAACTCGCTTTTTCAATTGCTGGCTCGATTTCACTTGGGCTTCGTTATCATCGTCTATCTTTAGTTTCGTATCCAATTCCTTGCCCAACTTATCATTAGAAGATACTTTCGGTTTAAGAAGCTTCTTGAGCTTGTCCTTTGGCTTCGAGGGCGGTAATGAGTCTCGCGAAGAGTTTGAATTTATAGAAATTTCCGGCTGCAATAACTCCGGGGTGTTCTTCGGAGAAGTAGATGATGCCTTCTGCTTGGATGGTCGAAACAACGGCATTGCAAATGTTTGATCTGCGACTAGGGTGTTATAAAACAGCCGCTGGATTAAACTGGAACTGACTCAATGCCTGTTTATCACGTGCTGGATCATGCTATTTGGGGGCGCGCACGCGAGTCAGAAGCAGCTTCCGCAACCGGGGATACCGCCGGTATTGGCCCCCGAAAACAGTGCCGGAGTCGGCGAAATTTGCGGTCTCGTGTCCAGTGCAGGAGCCAGTTTCCCGACACACCGACACTGACCGCGCGGACATTTTAGACAATTTTTAGACGTTCCAGTCACTTTTCAGACACTTTGCGACATCGAAGGACATATTATTACCATCCCTTGGACCGCCAGGACTTTCAACAAGAGATTACTGCGACCGGCGTTTTGCTTTTTACTTTTTTTTTTTTCTTGATTTAAGATCTTTGCGTTCATTAAATCTCTTCCGGTTCGATGTCGTTGATTGGCACCATTTGCGTATAATTTCGGTAGCTACCTTTTGCATTAATAACATTTCGAGCCTCACACCCATTTAAAGTCTCAACATATCTCCTTTTCCCATTTATTCGCTTGCTTCGCACTCTCAGCTCATCTGGCTTTTGTTCGAAGCCCATCATAGTCTTAATTTTGCTACAACTTTGCATATGGCCCCAACTTTGGCTGCAACACTTGGTCCTTGTACCTGAAAGGCTCCAAGGACTCCACAGGACGTACACAAAACGCGTAAAATTATCGTGATCTCGCTGACACCTAATTTTGCAAAAAAAAGTAAAATTACACAAAAACGGCGTGGACTCTACACCCCAATAACAAAATGTTTCGTAGTTGTTACAGGCTTTTAGAGTTTGGATAGGCGATATAGATAATTATTCGGAAACACATATTCAATTGCTATTACTCGGGGAGAAAAAGACTCACTACAGTCGTTCATCACATATAAAACCAGTAGAATCGAAACAAGGCGTTGGATCCATGAGTAGCATATATACGTCAGACATAAGGCACCATAGGAAGGCACCACCTCCGCCATCCAGCAATACCATGAGTCACAGCAGCGGATCGAGTAATGGATCGGGGCATGATGGTAAATCGATTCAGTTGAATATAAACTCGAATAAGCGGCAAAGTGGGTGGGTACATATTAAGGACGATGGTATCTTCACGTCATTTCGGTGGAATAAGCGATTTATGATCATCAATGACAAGACCTTGAATTTTTATAAGAATGAGCCAATGGGTTTGCATACTCTTAGTATCCCAGACTCGAGCTCAGCAAACGTCAATAGTCCCGACTTGTCCTTCCCGTTAAATTTGGTCAGTTCTATCAACTTAAAGCCCAACACTGGATACACCAAGACTTCGCAAACATTCGAAATTGTCCCTAAAAATAATGGCAAGTTAATGCTTATTTCAGTCAAATCCCACAATGACTACTTGGACTGGTTGGATGCGTTCACAACAAAGTGTCCGTTAGTCAACATTGGCAGCGATAACTCGTCCTCCGCAATGGTGAACGGTAACACGGGGGTATCTAACCCCATCAATTTCACCCACAAGGTCCATGTTGGTTTTGACCCCGCTAGTGGAAACTTCACTGGATTACCTGATACCTGGAAAAATTTGTTGCAACATTCAAAAATCACTAATGAGGACTGGAAAAAGAATCCTGTTGCGGTCATTGAAGTTTTAGAGTTTTACTCTGATATAAATGGTGGTTCACCAAATCTGACACCAATAAATCTGCCGAATCAGAAGTCGGCGAATCTTCAAGAATGGACTAAGCATCCATCCAAGGCCCAATCGCAGCCACTACCGCAGCAACTTCCACCACTGCAACAACCTCCGCCTCAATTCAAACCAAGTAGGGCAGCTCCAAGTCCTCCGGTTCCATATCATTTGACTCAGCTGAAGCCCCAAAACAGCGTATCTCCATTGAATAACTTATTACAAAACTCCAACTCTAGTTCGTCAAACGAATCGAAGAATGGTTTAATACCTGTCAGGAAAGCTCCTCCTCCCCCATCTGCTGCTAATAGACCTCCACTCGATAAGAATAACTCTACTCCAAACATGCCTACCGGTTTAGGTATTGCGGGCACGCAAGCATCGCATCCCAAGCAGTTACCGCCAAACTTACCCAAGCAGCAAAAAGATTTGAAAATTCAAACATCGAATGGTAGTGCCAGTAAATATCCAAGTCCTCCCTCAAGTGCTCCTGCAGCAGGTCCTAGTTACATTAAGCCATTCGGGTTGACTTCCAAACAGCAGCAAACCCCCAATGATCTGAAAGTGGCTAATCATCAGAATAACCAAGAGGCTCCAATAAAGCCGCTTCAACCACGTCCACAACAGTCTCAACAGCAGCCTCAGCCTCAGCCTCAGCCAAAACAACTGCAACTGAGTAAAAAAGCAGTTTCTCCTCCTACTGGTCCGGTCCCAACTAAGACCGCCAAACAGATAAAAAGGGAACGAGAGAAGTTAAACGAAATGCAAATCATTGCAAAATTGAAGTCTGTTGTTAATAACAACGATCCAACACCGTTATTCAAAATCATTGAAAAGGCTGGTCAAGGTGCTTCTGGTGCTGTTTACTTAGCTGAGACCAAGGCTACTGGGAATAAGGTTGCAATTAAACAAATGGATATGAATATTCAGCCTAGAAAAGAATTGATTATAAACGAAATTTTGGTAATGAAGGACTCCCAACATAAAAATATCGTAAATTTCCTAGACTCTTATTTAAGAGGCTCGTCCGATTTATGGGTTATTATGGAATATATGGAAGGTGGTTCTTTAACAGAAATCATTGAAAACAATGAATTCAAATTGTCAGAGAAGCAAATTGCTACTATATGCTTTGAAACCTTGAAGGGCTTGCAACATTTGCATAAAAAGAATATTATTCATAGGGATATTAAGTCCGACAATGTCTTGTTAGACTCCAAGGGAAATGTTAAAATTACGGATTTTGGTTTCTGTGCTAAATTGACCGATCAAAGAAATAAGAGGGCTACTATGGTTGGTACACCTTACTGGATGGCCCCAGAAGTTGTGAAACAGAAGGAATACGACGCAAAAGTTGATGTTTGGTCTCTAGGGATCATGACAATTGAAATGATTGAAGGAGAGCCACCTTACTTAAATGAAGAACCATTAAAGGCTTTGTATTTGATCGCAACGAATGGTACACCCAAGTTGAAGAAGCCTGAATTGTTATCAAATTCAATCAAAAAATTTTTGTCAATCTGTTTGTGTGTCGATGTCAGATACAGGGCACTGACAGACGAGTTGCTTCAGCATTCATTTATACAGCATAAGTCAACTGATGTTCAACATTTGGCAAGTCTATTGGAGTGGAAAAAACACCCTCGTGTAAGCTATAGTGATGACGAGTGAAGTTGAGTTTGTTTTTACTTTTCTCTATTTATATACTTTCTGTTAGTCAAAATATAAAGGAAAACTTTTAGTCAACAAAATACTATGGTATAAACAAATGTCTATGATAATAGTATTTCCACCCTCTAGTTTCAATTGGAGTATTGGCAGTGGTAATTTATACACCAATTTCCTTTTATTGCTACTCAAAACTAGTTTTTTTGCAAGTAAAAATTAACTTTATTAAGAAATGTAAAGAAGGAATGAATAACCGCAAAATGGTCTGATTTTTAGAATAATCAAATTTCGGTAATACAGATAAGAAGAAATAGTTTCAATAATAATTCTCCAAATTAATGCATGGAAATATGAAAAAACGTCCCATTTGTAGGGTATGTGAACATTTATTAGTTGGAAGTGAAATTGGGGCCCGTTAAAAATGCTTGATTGGTACTATCGCCGGCGTTCGCCGAATTGTGATGAAAGTTGATGTGGTTCTCTGCTACGTCTTGACCCATAATAGATTGATGTGGCTGTCCGTAACCAGGGGTGACACTGTTATTCGTAGTAGTGGTAAACCAGCCACTATTAATGTTAGGAAATGTACCGGCTGGTCCCGACGCAGCCAATGGTGTGGTACTGCTTCCACTGTTGCTTGACGGGGTACTGTTGCTCTTAAATTGCTTTCTCAATGGAAGCAAGTTTGTGCCTACTGGTGAGTAGGGGTACTCACTACCAATGGAAGCGCGTAACTGAGATCCTTGCACTTGCATGTGCTGCGGCTGTGATACTTGCTGATACGTTGGGGGAATCTGCTGGAAGTGTGGATACATCGGATAATTGGGAGAGTAGTTTGGCCCGTAGTTGTCAATCATTTGATGTTGGAGATTCAGATATTGCTGTTGCGGCAACAAGAAGCCATAAGCTCCACCATTTTTTGCCGGGTGACCTAACAGTATATTTGGGGCCTGAGGTATGCCAACGCCAGAGGTATAATTTTGGAAATTTGAGTTGTTTGAGGTGTTTGTGCTGTTTGACAGAAATGGATTTACAAACGATAAATCATTTTGTTGAGGTGGGTTGGTAGAGTGAACCTCTTCTTTATTTCCCGACAAGTGCGGTGGCTGTGGAGCCTGATAAGATGGATGACGTTGGGGAGGTTGGCGGGGGCGAGATGATGGGCCGGGAGGGGTCTGCTGCAAAGGGACTGGCAATACGTGTAAAGCGTTACTACTAGAAGAGCCGCTCGACCCGTACTTAGGAGCAAGAAACTGTTGGGAAACCAGAGAATGGGTGCGAGGCTGAAGCTGAGGCGGAGGAGGCAAAGAAGGCTGTTGTAACAAAGACATATTTTGTAACTGATAGTTTTTATCCAAAAAATAGTAAGCTTCATCCTCAATGGGAATCTTCCCGCCTAACAGCGATTCCTTGACAGCGTTCCAGAGGCTGTTGGTTATTTTCAAATTCTTCAAATTTGTGTCGGGTGGTCTTTGTAATTTTCCATTCAACACATCATCGACATTATAGTAACTTATCAAATGGATTGTCTGTCGGTCTTCCTTGTCACTCAAATTGACTTCTTTGGGCAGGATGCTAAGCGACAATGTTTTTTTGATAAGACCTTGGTCCTTGAACACGTATGACGTCCCCAAAGAGCCCACAAGCTGTTTATTGTAGTCGGTCTCAAGCATGTCTGGGGGCTGATTCATCGAGCTCGGGTGATTCAATGTCTCCGAGCTGTCGTTCGAGGCCACCCCCAGGCTCGTCTTGCGTTTCTTTTTCTTCTTGTCGTCCTTCTCGCCGAGCAGTTGCTTATCGAGCTCTCGGTAAATCAAAAATCGGCCCAAGATCCTCGAGGGCGACCATGCGATGCCGTCGGTCCATCGCTTGATGCCTGAGTGCTCTTCGATAAACACGAACACGTTGCCGGACCGAATGAGGCCTGTTCGCTCCCGCTCGTGGGGCCTTCGGGGAATCAAATCCAATTGCTTGTCGAGTATCGCCTGTATGATCAACAAAGCATCTTTGGTGGACCCCACATACCCGTAGTACGACGGCGTGAGTTTGCCAGTTGCTGGGGTAGACGTGGTCGACATCGCTGCTGTGGCCACTGTCGCCATTACTATGGCCCCTTCAGTCGCCGCTTCTTTTCCGTAGAGGCTCCCAATGCTAGCCCTCTTTGTGCCGCTGCCGCTGCCCGCACTTATCCGGCTGGCTTCGTGTCGACCGCTTTCACTTTCCAAAACGGCCCCCCGTACACCTGAGTCGCCCTGTTCTTTTCGCTTAACCGGGTCGAAAATTGTGCCGACCCACTAGTATGCCAATTATTTGTCCTGACTGGGCTTTGGTGGTTGAAAATTCGGCACCAGTCTTCGTGCTACTATTCAAACCTATATTTCTGCGTCACTACCGTGCTTCTCCGTTGACGTCTCCAAACTTATGGCTTGAAACAAAAAACTGAAAGGATTTTGTCTATTAGATTAAATTTCTGCAGGGCGATTTATTTATAATTTAAGGTGGTTTTGTTTAAACCCAATTTAAGATTAAAGTTCCGGGTATTTTTCTTGTGCAATGTAACTGTAACCTTAGTTGGCCATGCACGCTGGGCTAAATTCGTACGATAGAGTTGACTACAGCGTGCGACCGCACACATCATCTGAGATAAATGCTTAGTACATATTGCCTATTCTTAACTGCGACAACTGCTTGTGGCATTGGTTACGTAATACAATAAATTACGACTTGTTGCGTATTCGCAAATGTGGTACATGCAAATACTACATGGTGATTACGACGTTGTGACCACCGCCGCCCTGGAGGGAAACCCTGACCTAAAATGGGGAACTATTAGCCGCAGAGCGCCGCGAAGGCCCGTAAAAAGAAGCAAATGCTGCGCCAGAATAAACTTTAGCAGCACCCCCGGTAGATATTGTTCGTAGGCGAGCGACCTAAACTTACTCTGGATTGCGTCAGGTACGGCAGTCCAAGCAGTCTAGCCTGTAGCTTACTGGACTTTGGCCGGGTCGAGTATGGTATGGCAGACTATTTGACAGTGATTCTGATCAGCGGTTGCCAGCTGATGTATGACTACTTATTTGAGGGCTCTAACAGGCAATAGCGAATGTGTAGGTGTGTGGGCGAGAGAACGTGAAGGTGTGATTTTTTCGATGACACAAGACACGATAAAGCGGCAATATGGCCCGCATTCAGACAGTCCGCAAATTGGGGTTGACAAGAGCGTCAGCGTGGGTCGTAATTGTGGCCGATCGGAAAGGGAATATTCCAGGCGTTTTGCGGGCGTGCGATTCTCGTGTGGTATTAAGCGGAATTTTGACAGTTCAGACGCTTCGGAGGGCTATGTGGTCAGGATGAGAGCCAGTCAGCTGCAGAAAGGCAACAGGCATGTAAGTGACTATGTGCAGGAGATCGAGCAACAAGCGGTTGTGGTGATAAACGATTGATAGGACATAACAACTACTATTATTACATGGGAAATAGTTTGCACTAGCAGTTGATGTTAAGGACTGAAGCTATAGATTTTCACTCATACCTTCCACCATATCGGTCGCTCTTGTCGCCCAATGCACGCTACGACTATCGCACCCACTCGTTGGTGCCTATCAATGAAGCCGATTTACGGGGTGTCCCCTCCGCAGGCAGCGGCAACAACAATTCTGCCACGTCGAAGATCAGAATGAAATACCGGTCACTCCTTGGGGACGTGAGTAAGAGGACGTCAATCTTGTCATTGAGGATTGGGTCTGCTAAGACGCCGCCCGTGACATTGCAGGGAATGCCTCACGAGATCTTATACTACATTTTTCAGTTGGTGGACAATTTAGACGCCTACATGAGCTGCCTGCTTACATGCATGCAATTTTATGTGGTGGTCAAGCCCCTCATGTTTGAGAACTTGCATTTCACCTCGACCTACCGGCTCGCTCAGTTTGTGACCTATCTCAGGATCAACCCCGATGTGGGGCACTATGTGAGGCGAATCGATTTGTCGCAGATCAAGCCAGGCGTTCAGGACGATGACATCGATTTTGACAACAACGACGTAGGAGCCATTGACGGCAACGAAACGGGGTCAGAGAGACGTAATGGTGAAAGCACATCTGGAAAAATTTGGGCAGGTTGGAGAGACTGGAAGTATAAAAATAATCCCCTCTATACGAACCACCCCAGTTTGCACTTGTCTAAAGTTAATTCCAACTCCCAATTGCTGTCCCGATCGTCGAAATCTCAAAATTCAATTAAGATTTTACGTCTCTCTAAGAAATTGAACTATTTCAAGTCTAAAAAGCTCCAAAAATTGGACGTGTCGAAGGATAACCGGCATACCACCAGCCATTTAAAACGTCCTTACGACTTGGAAAAGGATAAGCTGACCCATCCATTGATCAATAAGTTTTTGATGAAGTATTCCAATTCTAAAGATGTTCCCATCGGATACATTTTACATCTAATTGCATTATGTCCTCGAATCGTTTCCTTGAATCTCGGTAACCTATCGTTATCCACCGATTATGAAATTAATAAGTCTACCGTGTATAAGTACAAAACATTCGACTTGGTCAATAATTATCCAAAAGACATGCCTAGCACAATAGAAAACATCATGAGCCGCTACAGTGGTCCTCCAGACGAGTCGATACTAAGCTTAAACAAAGACTTGGAGTCTTTAAAGTCCCTTTCTATGAACGGTGGGTCCTTGAAGCAGTATCAAGTTTCACATATGGCTCAGCTGCAACTTCCTACGTCGTCAACCTCCTCCGCTTACTCCGTTGCGTTCGCCAAACCTACCAGGAAGTACAATAGTTTGTTACCTCCTCTTCCTAGTACTGTGATGGACATCTCTTATATGAATTTAGGCGACGGCAAAGTTTATTTGAGTGACTTGAATCTAAAATCGATCAATGACAATTACTTGATCAAGCTAAACGAGTGCGAGATTTTGAACGCTCTCTCGAGAAATCATGGTAATAATGCAATGTGGTGCAATAACAGCTCCCTACGGTATCTCAATTTGTCTTCCATGATTTGGATGACCAAAATGTCGGCTCAATGGTTTTTAAGTCAATTGATAATCCCCGAATTATTAGATGAATCCTATGATTCCGATCCAGATTCTAGTAGTTTTGACCCACGCATTAGCGAGGTTACTACGAAGCAGGACTTGATCATTGATCTCACCGACTCTGGAATGTATAAAAATTTGAAGTGGGCCAAATTCATCGACTTAAATACGGCCCTGGGCTGCCTGCTAGCGAAGAGAATCATCAGAGACGACCTCCTCGGTGATTTCGACGAATTTTTGAGAAGAGAAGGTATCAGAAGAGGACGAATTGGTGAAAACTACCTCAGCTGATCGCTATCACTACATAGTTCTTGTATATTATGTATTTTAACACAATATGATATGTCCCAGACATCAGGTCATCACCATTTCATGGATCAGCCTGCCTAATAAAAATTAGCGGCGACCTCTAATGGCGATGGTTTTAAGGCTGGATCTTTTCTTCTAGAATATTTGAACAAACAACTCAAATCTGTCAGCCCATTCACGTACGTGAACACATGTTAACGCTGAACTTGTCGACAAGAGTGTTATTCATACATTCAGCTGAAGAAGAAAAAGAAAAAGGGTAAGTTCTTCAAGAACGCATTTCTGAAAATTTTTACTCATTCTATCTTTTGAGCGGGTAACCGTTTGTCAAATACTCTACATAGGTTGGCTATCAAAGCGCTCTACTAATTGTATTATGGGGTTATTCATCAAGAATCATTTTGTCACTATAAAGAAGTGTCCTAGTACAATATGTCAGAACTTTCTGCCCAGTTATCTGCTTTTAAGAATAAAATCAGAAGCGGGCCTTCTGTTGCAGTTGCACGGAGAGCAGTGACGCCTAAACCACCACCCGACTCATCTAACGCTTACAACAATAGGAATGGCAACCATAACAGCGGCGTTACTTCAGCCGCTGGAAATGGTGTGAAAAGGCCTGCTACTGATACGGTTACCGAAACTATCAAGAAACAAAAAACACAAATGGGAGGCATGCTGGGATCTCATTTGTCTACACAGTTACACTTGGCAGTTGAATACATCAAACAGCACGATTTTCCTGTTTCAGTCACTAAATTACAAAACTATCTTTCATTCGACATATCAACTACCTTATTGCCTTTATTGAAGGAAATAGACCGCATTAAATTTAACCAAGGCGATAATACCTTAGAATATGTCTCGTTGCACAATATCCGTTCTTCTGATGATTTGTTGAATTTTTTGAGGTCACAGCCGACTTTTAGGGGCATCCCGGTGAAGGACTTGAAGGACGGGTGGTCCGGATGCTTGCAAGCAATCAACGAGTTGGAGGAACAAAGCAAAATTTTGGTTTTGAGAAGTAAAAAAGAGAACTCCCCCAGACTCGTATGGCCTAATTTGGGAGGCGAAATGGGCTTAATAGATGATGAGTTTTGTCAAATGTGGTCGCATGTGAAGCTACCTGAGCCGGACGGCTTATATCAAGCATTGATAGATCAAGGTTTGAAACCAACGGGCGCCGATCCCCAGTCAATTAAGAAGAAACCTCAGCAGCAAGAGAAGAGGCAAAAGAAAGCTAGAAGGGGTAAGGTGACTAACACACATATGAAGGGCATATTGAAGGACTATTCTCAATTGGTTTAAATAGATTGTCTTTAGCATATATTCTTTCGAATACAATTTTTACCGATACGCGGCGTAAAAATGAGTACATGCCACTACAAAAAATTCTTGATCGATAATAGACTCCTCTGGTTTACCATTTGTTCCACGAACAATCACAACAAATAGAAAGAAAATGTCTGGTATGTACTTTTCAATCTTAGGGTGTTCAGTGTATTTGAATCCATTAGTTGAAATCACTTTCTTTTTATGTTAAACATGCTTTAGCGGTTGTACCGCATCATCATCAAAATTTGAACATAAAAAAAGGTCTATTCCAAGTTCGTTCAGACAGTTGGGTTTACTAATACATGTAGTTGATTTCAATACCGTTGCCACAGAGTTCTGCAACTTTTATTACCAACAATTCGATTCTGACAGGACTCAATTGGGTAACTTGTACAGGGAGCAGTCGATGTTGACATTTGAGACCTCTCAGTTACAAGGGGCCAAGGATATTGTCGAAAAATTAGTTTCTTTACCTTTCCAGAAGGTTGCCCACAGGATATCCACCTTAGACGCTCAACCAGGTTCACCAAACGGTGATATTTTGGTCATGGTTACCGGTGAGTTGATAATTGACGAGGAACAAAATGCTCAACGTTATTCGCAAGTATTCCATTTGATTCCTGATGGCAATTCTTACTACGTCTTCAATGACATTTTTAGATTGAACTATTCTTAAGTTTTCACATTTGGAATCAACTCCGGAGTCAACTGTTTATATTTAAGACTGTACCCTAATTAAGTTCATGATAAATTTGAAGTATTTATTCGGAAGTCTCATATAATTATATATGTAAGCTACTGCTCTAGAAACGATACTTCTGTTAGCATAGGCAATTCCAGGTCTAATGAATATTTACTTTATAATCGCACGTACAATCATCACTGTCTTGATTTCATGAAAACAAAAAATAAATACAGCCTTGTAACTTTTAAAAAGCAACGAAATTACAGATATATCCAATGCTGAGCCCAAGTGTACCTCCTTCTATCCCAAGAAGACCTAAAAAGCGTCCAACAGCAGCTGATGAACGAATTGATACCGATAAATCCGAAACCAGAATTGAAAGTAATACGGAGATCGAGGCAGATGATGAACTAGATTCAGATTATTCAAAACTTGATCAGGATAGTACACCACTACCAGTCATTCCTAAAAGACCCGAGAAAGTAAACAAAGCTTTAAAGCCTTCGATTGGTCCTACTATACCAAAAAGACCTCATAAATCGGGGTCGTCAGTTTCAAAGTCGGAAGAAGAGCCGGTGGATTCCGATAAGGACATTGAAGCTTTGGAAAAGGATAGTCTTTCAAATGAGACCCCTGAAGCTACAGCAAGCATCGGTGAATCTTCAAATAACTTTAACTTAGCTCTGGTTACCGATTCACAGGTAGAGCCGAAATTCGGCTCGAAATTGGACGATAACAGAGCTGACTACGTCAAAAATCTGGAAGACGAAAGCGGCCGTGTCAGTGACGCCTTCTCGACTTTAGATAAAAAGCAAAAACTTGCCGATTCTAGTATACAACAACCAACCAACTCCGCCATTAATAATGATGCCAATGAAGGGGGCATTCCTAGCGAAACCTCAGATGAGCAGTTGGAAAACTTACCAAAATTAGATGTGGGAAATTACAACAAGAGCGACAGTGATTATGAAATTCCTCAGTCTAGCACTGAAAAAGAGGAAGTGCCGGATGAAAATGGCAGCACGCAACCACTTACGAACGACAACCAACAACCTGATGGGGAGGTATCTTCGAAAGACGCGACTGAACAGCTGGAAGACTCAAGTTTGATATCAAATGCTTTGAATGATGGGGAACCTAAAAATTCGAGTGCAATATCGGATGCTCCAGATACTGAAGAGGCTAATAAGCATTTTATGGCAGATTCAGAAAACAGACATAAGCCCGTTATTCCAAAAAGACCCAGTAGATCCAAAGGTTCTTCAGTTGATACTAATCTCGACTCAACGAAAGGTACATCGCAATCTGGACCTCGTTCGGAAAATGAGAGTTTCTTTGACAATAAGGCCCCAGATCCTACTTCTGAAACGTCAGGTGGAAGTAAAATGGTTCAACCAGATGCTAATACAACTGGAATATTTAAGGCACCTCCTCCAAAACCAAAAAAATTGTCGTCGAAGATTGCTGCTTTTCAACAAATGTTCAACCAGGAACTGAAAGCTCGGCCTGAAGCACCTCAAACTTCTAAAGAGGAGCTGAGTACTGAGCATACTTCGGAAAACACCAAATCCGATCCTCCTAGGCTATCTTCAGACAAAATTAAATTCGCTGAGAGCCTAAGAGGTATGATGGGAAAAGGGATTGCGATGCCAGGAATGGTCAACCCTAATGCACGAATGCAACCCCAAAACAGCGAAAACGATTTCGAAAGTGAGAAAGAACACTTTCAACCAAATATTAGACGCAATGTCAAGGGGCCAAAAAATAAGAGATTGCCAAAATCTTTGAAAACTCCAACTCATGTGGAAGTTAAACCAAGGTTCGAATCGGTGGTGCTGAATTTATGGGTAGTCAATTTTCAATCCAACAAAACAGAATTTTCCACAGGTGCTGGCACCATTGACAAATGTACTGATGGAGTAAAGGAACGAGCAAACTCTCGCCCGATCGGGAACATCATAAATGAGGTTGATTCGTCCGACACATCAGAATCCAAAACGGTTTCTTCAACCTCGTCTACTGCTCCTGAGGCCCAAATATTAGATGCTTTCAAGTTAACGGAACCGAATACTACGAGCGAAGATGCTGTAAATTATGAGAACGTCGGAAATGACATGTCGCGGAGAGATAGTCTGGAAAATACTTCATGTGCTCAAAAGGAATTTGGTAATACCTCTGACGAACTGAAAATCGATAAGAATGTCGAAAGGGAAGACGAGTTTTATGAAAGTGTAGCGAAAAGTGAGCACCGCGACATAAGTGAAAAGGATATCGAAGATAGGGACGAGGATGCCGACGTTCATGAAAAAGAGGTGGACGGTGAGAATAATGGATATCAAACGGAGACAGAAAGACCAGCAACTAGTCGTAATGAATCGATTGAAAATATTGAGGATTCACCTCCAGTTGAGTCGAACAGTTAGCTAACCTGTAAATCGAATTCCCATCAAGCATGCATGGGGAATTCACGGCAAACGCCCTACAAGAAGAATAACTCTGAGCTTTAACTAGTGCCACCAAATTTCACCAATTTGCGACACTCAATACATGTTTTGTTTATATATCAAGACCTATTCATTTTCTCAAACATAAGCAATCACCTTCGTATGAGAGGCCTTTGTCCCGCTACACCTGGATCAGCATATCGGCGTTTGTACTTATACTCTCCAGCTCTGCTCACACTCTCGTCGTGAAAAGTGGTTTCCAATGTTTTTTCAGTATTTCTTCCGCCAGGGTATATAGGGTGTTTACGTTTTGTCCTGTATTCGTCGACATCAGCTTGTAACGATGCTCTTAGTTCAGTAACCTTGTTGTCTATTACGTCTTCCTCTTCACTTGCATCTTCCAATTGCTCCCTCAATTCCATGCATTTCACTTCTATCTGTCTTCGTGACTCATGCTCGTTTATTTCTGCTTTAGCTTTATTTCGTCTGGGCCTGTCCGCTATTTGCTTGTCTGACTTGAGCTTTCTTTTGCGCCATAGTTGCCGCCTTTTGTAGTGACCAGAATCGAAGTCCTCCCTAGACTCGTCTTTTAAGGAAGCAATATTTCTCTGAACATGACCTGTTGTACCAGAGCCCCTTGCACTCTGTAACCCTACACCGTTGTTTGACATGTCTATATCTTCACTCAAATAACAAAAAGTTATTCTTTGAGATGAAAGTGAAGCGTGCGCGTTAAAACTTAGCAAAATAGTTCGAGTAATATTGTATGTTACTTACTAAATTATAGCGACCAAGAATGTTTCCAGGTAGACTACCTCGAGCAAAACTAAGGCTCTTCACAGCATTGTTGCTACTAGCTGTAATATTTTTCACTGCTACACATTCTCAAAAGCGTGGTTATAAGTCACTAAGTGAGGCCCTTTCTAGATATGACAAGTATTCTCCATTTCGCTCTGTCAACAAACCTAGTTCCTTAGAGCTAGACGTAAAGCCTAATATCGGAGACTACAAGGTAAGGCCTCTGCATGACTTTTGGTCAAAAATTTTCAGGATTTTAAATGCTAACAAGTTGGATATCCCCGATGACAAGATTGATTCTGCAATACAATATATTGACAAATCACAGCAAAAAGAAGGCAATAGCAAAGCTGCTTTACTTTCAAAAGCATACATTTCGGACGATGTTTTGAACGAATTCAAAAGTAAACATGAGAAGCTATTGAATGAATTGCCTTCGGAGATCTCTGAGTCTACCTATAATAGAAACAAGAACGGAATAGTACTAGTAGGAGGTGGAAGGTTTTCGTGGTTATCCTACCTTTCTCTTTTAGCTTTAAGAGAGACTGGTTCTACCTTACCAGCTGAAGTCATGATGCCAACTTTCAATGATTATGAAAAAGAACTAGAGTACTGTACGGTTTTACTACCAAAATTGAACGCTGCCTGCGTGGTTGTTCCTGACAGTTTAGGGTCCGACGTTATGCTAACTTGGTCGAAAAAATTTAGATCCTACCAATTCAAATCTTTGGCATTGATGACATCTTCCTTCCAAAACGTCTTTCTCTTGGATTCTGACAATATACTTCTTGATAATCCTGATGGTCTCTTTAATAGTCAATTGTTCAAAGATTATGGAATGATTTTGTGGCCTGATTACTGGCAACGTACAATATCGCCAAAGTTCTACGATATTGCGGGTGTCAAGGTTACTGAAAAGAAAAGGGTTCGGTTCAATCGATTTCCATTAGCTGTCGATGACTCTGAAACTAATTTGAGTGAAGATGAAGTAACGCTGGTCCCTTATCATGATTTGGAAGGTGCGATTCCAAATTTATCTACTGAATCGGGACAGTTGATTGTCAACAAGGCTACACATGGCAGAACTTTGTTATTGTCGTTATATTATAACATCTATGGTCCCAAACTATTTTACAAACTATTTTCTTTAGGCGAACAGGGTGAAGGGGACAAGGATACATTTGTAACAGCTGCAACAGTCTTGAAGCAGAGCTTCTATCAATTAAAATCATTTATCAAAACGCTCGGTTACGCTGATGAAAATGGTAAATTTCAGGGGGTAGCAATGGGGCAAAAAAACCCTATTAAAGACTTCGAATTATTTCGCACCTCCGTTGTGGAACCTTTGAATAAACCAGAAAATAAGGATAAGCCAATTAGTGAACAAATTGAGATGCTCCAGAAAATAATGAAAGATACCTTCGACTCACATAATAAGAACCCTGTTTTCGCAATGCATTGTAATTATCCCAAGTTAGATCCGTTGGACTTACTTAATCGTGATGACCTATTTGACAGAGAGAAGAATCGATTAAGGTATAGGCTTTATGGTGGCTTTTCATTCGAAGTGCGAAATGGCGAAGAAGTGACAAAAGTTGACTTTGAACTACAGCAATGGAAAGCAATACAATCGGTCTTATGCAAAGATAAATTGTATTTCCCTCATTTTGCAAATCAAAATCGGAATGATTTATGTAAGTTTATAGACAACCAAGTAAAATGGTTAGCTGAATAACTTTATTGAAGAATTCTAGCCTCATTCAAATTACTAATAGCTAAACTAGTGTTCTACTGAATTACCAACAATATCTATTTGTTTTGTGAATACTCTTGTGATGTTCTAGCGTTATCGTTGTAGTCCTCTTACAGTCTAAATAGAAATCCCGTTTGAAAGTTTTCTTTCATACAACTATTTATACAGGTCTCGTTTTTGAATAGTTGCAAAAACAATCTCAGTGGTATTAAACTGAGTTTATATATCAAGCAGCTAAGATCGTTAACTACTTTAGATCGTCATATGCCATCATAGATGCAGAGTTAGACTGTGATGTTAAAGTAACGTCGACGATACTTCTGCTACTTTTTAAGTTTCTGCAAATGTTGCGAAAATGAAGAGTTTGGAACAATACTCATTAATTATAATACTAGACTATACGGCCATTAAGGCGCATCTTTTTACAAGTTACAGTAGGTGGTCAGCAAATGCGTAGAATGAAGGTCTAGATGCTGTCTGCTGGATATGCTGGTAATTTATACTTGGGTTTATTCCTGGGGAATCGATAGCAAATTTGAAGCTTTATAAAAAGTTGGAACCGATTTATTGATTAAAAAATCATGCTCGAAACCAAAAGAACAGGCCAAAAGGTCGATTACCCTGAAAACAGCCCAAGAAATAATGCAACCATTTGGAATAAGTCGATCTACGACCACTTCTTATATATTGTCTTTTTATTTCATATCCTTCGCCATAAACATGTGATTTATTCATATGTCACTTACTACCGGGAACTTATGTTAAAAGACACCAAAAACATCCCAACAAATTATAGCCATCCTAGTCCATACAGAAAAAGCCAAGGACAATTAAACAAGAAAGAAAACCCAAATTTGAAAGGGGAAATAAAAAACATCAACTATCAATAGCTTTTCCAACAAAAAGGACGAGCCAAGTAAACGAACGTCCGCTTGACGCTGTTCACTACGTCCTAGATTATAAGCTTTTTCAAACACAACGGTGTCAATTAGTAATTATAAGGGTGATTGATACAACTATAGGTCTGTACAAATAGTCAAACTTCATCCACGATAAAGAACCACCCTGCTTCTCAAACAACATAATGCAGACAAAAGCTACATACTAAATGAAAGCCAAATGAACGAGCCAAGAGTAGCAAGTACCTCTGCTGGGTCTTAAAAACCAAACAATATATAAAATTTAAAAAACGTTCAGCATTTACAGTTTGAAATACAATAGATTCTTGCTAGAGCAGAACTAATACTCGTGTAGGTGAAGCAAAAAAATACTCCGACCTCTGAACAAATTTTACGTAACATCGAAACCAATCATCTCAGCTCTTCGTTTACAGATTTCCTAAATAACCATGAAAGTACGCTTTCACATGTAAGATGAACATATTGAGCATTCCCTAAAAATGTTGTACCAAATACCATGCGCCACTTACAAATGAAAGCATGCTTCTTGATTAGCCACAAATGTCAGACCTATCGCAGTTGCTTCACAACACATATGATAAATATGGGGATATACGTAATACGAACAACAAGTAACTTTCAGATTGGGATGCGCGGTCGTAGCAATGAGATATCTATGCGATATCTTTCTTTAAAAAACTTAGAACGTTGCTTGCATAGGTTAGTCCACATTAAAAAGGTATATACGTCACTTAGTCATACCCTAAACTTGTACAAATTGCTTTCAGAACTAATGTAGCTTTCATTCGCAACGTAGCATGGCGCAACATAGCATGTCACACTGTACTCAGAACTGATAAGCACTACGCAAATTGTTGGCTCCGTTTTCTTCCAAGAAGCCTTCACACTACCATCACATTATAGGACAAGCTCAATCACTGCTTACGATAATTGCGGTAGCAGCATGTCATATCAAAAATAAATTCTGAACGCCATTAGCCTTGGTTAGTACTAACATACAGCACTAGCACATAGTATCAACCGCTCGTGGCTCCAATAGAAGCTAATAAACCACGCATGAAACGTAAATAACGATCGTGATAGTTCGGAAACAATGAGCAGGAAGACATTATCCCACATCAAATTAATAACCGACTTTGTTATCACTGCAACTTTGTTTTACAAAGCATCATCTGGGAGCCAAACATCGCGTAATTGAATGTATTTCCCTGAGAAGCTATAATATCACTCTCTATGTTTCGCCAAACAATAAATAATCCTGAAATCTTTAATGCGAAGCTGGCTTTCTACGTAAACGAAGAAGTCTTATCCCATGTCTTGCTCCATATAATTATTTTTTCCAATTACTTCTACAACCTCTGCAATGGTATGAATAATCCTTAGGTGCTAAA
Source organism: Debaryomyces robertsiae (assembly GCA_030566065.1). Classification (NCBI taxonomy): domain Eukaryota; kingdom Fungi; phylum Ascomycota; class Pichiomycetes; order Serinales; family Debaryomycetaceae; genus Debaryomyces; species Debaryomyces robertsiae. Next base: position 902,530 of record JAJMHL010000003.1, read on the forward strand.
ATACTCTTATGGAGCACTTTGGTATGGCTAAATAAATGTTATATACAAGGGTGATTTGCGTGGAGATGAGACGGGGATAGCATACATACATTACAATTTGTTCTTAATAGTACTGGGCCTGACATCCTATGAGTACTTGTTCTTATATTCTTTTCGCAACGGTGAGTTGAATTGAAGCACATGTGTTATCGACATATGCTTCAGACATAACTTCGGCTAAAGTCAATTTCTCGAACTTGTAATTTGTAACTTACGCTTGCAAATAGTGGTGTGCTAAACTGCTTTACCTCCAACATTGCTTAGGTATCAAATGATGCAGACATTGTTGAGACCAGTGCTAGACGAGATTGCTCTTCCAAAGCATAGTTACTACTTAAGGGATTAAACGCCGAATGATTTACAAGGCCAATTAGTATATCCCTCTAGCTAAAAACTTCTGCAATTACTAAAATTACTGCTGAAGCAGGCAAACTATTTTACTATTGTGGTATAGTAGAAAAGGAGTATTATTTTGCAACAGTACACTGCCGTAGTTATGGTTCTTTTAGTGATACTATGTGCTCGGGTGACATCACGACTTGAAGGGAGATTTGTCAATTGTATTTGCATCACCAGTTCGTATACATAGGCTGACTATGCTCTTTGGTATACTCTTTGCTACGTGTGTAAGATGTCGCGGACGCTAATTCTAACAGGTACCAGTTGGTAGCGGCCCCTCGTATGGGAGTACTAGCTGCTGTTAGACTAGTAACTTACCTTCATCGGAGCAAAAAGTTACGATCAAACAGTGTTTTACAGCAATTATTATGAGTTCATGAGCTCATCGTTGAGCGTAACCCTTATTGAAGTCTGAAGGCGGAATGTCTATAATTTCGCCGAAGTCCACATAGAGCGTGTATTACGAGTACACGGCTATCGGTATTTTACTCAGAGACTTATATTTAATTGAAGTACAATGGGCTGATTCTAAAGTTTTGTTTAGTGCGATCGACCTTGCATCTTAATTCTGTATTATAAATGCGTATGTGTGTAATCTTGCTCGTTAATTAACCATTTTAATCTACTGTACTGTTCAAAAATAGCTTGGTAGGAAATAGTTGGTATTTCGGTATCATAGGCGTAATTCGTTAGTAGATATGAATGACAAGTCAGACTGGTTTTGGTTCAGATGGAAACAGCTCAACAATACAGCGTTGGCAGTTAAAGTCAAAGTATATATTAAGCCTAAGAGGATTGGTTTTACTTTTTCATCTGAAATCAGAGCGGAAAGGTCTTTTTTTGGTTCTGTAGTATGCGCCTTACAGATTAAATGTTAAAGAGTCAAGGTAGATAAAAGTTGACTTACAAGTAACATGAATCCCTGAATCATTTAAGGATTCAGCTCGTTTTCTTGTGTATTTGTTTGTCGGGAGAGGGGGGAATGGTCAATAAATAGTGTTTACATTCACGAATGAGGATTCATTTAGCTTTGCCATCCTGTATTATGCGTTATCCTTGGCAATTTTTTTTTAAGAAACTGTTTGCTTTTTTTTCAGTAAAGGATCATTTTAGTTCCGGCAACGCTGTATTTCTATTGTATCTGGCAATAAGTCTGCATAATTGAATGTGTCAACTTGCTTCGACAGCAATGTTGTATTTTTTTTGCTATGTAGGTACAGCGATATACTTAATACTTATTCAAGATGTTCAAGGCAGAGATGATTTCATAAACTCCATATGCGCCTGGATCTGGTGGGAATTCTGTTCGCTCTGAAATGCCACCAACGTAGGTTGCGCGGCCGAGTTTTGGTGCGAGTGACCTTGTTCCCTCAGCTGCTTCTCTAGCCGCTTCTACCGCGTCATCAATATCTTTGGTTCGAGAAAATGTGCGGCAAAATGGTATCAACACATCCATGACAGTCCGATGTCCTTCTCTGGCTTTAGTGAAATCACCCAAAGTGTTGATACCGTGGTTCAAAGCTTGTGCAAATACCTCTTTCTTATCTTTTCCTCCTTCAGAGAGACAAAGGTCAATTTTATGAATGAAAGCTTTCATAAAGATGAAAAGTATTGCACCTAAAGTGCCACCCATATCGTCCTTCAAAACTTTAAGAATGGCTTGAAGAACTATCATTACAGATCCATCCTTAGCAATTCCGCCATCTAGAGCTTCAAGAATGGCCCTCGCCCCTGTTTTCAAAGTTGTTCCACAGTCCCCATCTCCCATCTTTGTATCCCACTCCGTAATGTCTGGTTCTTTTTTAATAATATTACCGGCAGCCGTACGGACGACTTTGTCTAAAGTGGTTGCATTATATAGTATATCATTTTTGAAGGAAGAATCAGATTCTTCGTATGCTTCAAATGAGTTGATTATTCTGTCTTTAGAACTCAAGATTTCATGTCCAGTGTATTGCCTTGTGGGAAAACTTGTTGCATCCGTTGGAGCATCAAAAAGATTGAATATATCTTCCACATTGAAATCTTTTGTTGTTGCATTGGTAACATTGAACAAAGAAATAGTAAAAATGGGTGCGTTGATGGAAGTTATGAATGTTCCGCAGCACACCCTTTTCGGGACAATTCCATATAAGGTGCCAAGGTTTTTGACAACAGCATATAGAAGAGCTTTTTCTTCTACTATTGGTAACCCTCCAAGGTTATTAAAGAGCAAAATAAAATCGTCGCTTCTCTCGTATTCCAAAAAACCTCTTTCCTTATCAGCTTTGTCAAGGATCAAACCGAGCAACTTAGGAATAAGCAGTTCATTTGTTGGGATAGTACTAGTTTTCATGACCCCAGGTTCATTATGTATGCCTAGGCCAATCTCTATTTGGTTTGGTTCTAATTTACCATATTCAGTGTCAGCACCATGTCCTGGAATATGAGTATGGTCGAGTCCAGCATTTACTGAAGCGATGCATTTGTTTGCAGCTACACCTAAGTCATATATTTGGTCAATACTGAAGCTTTTCGCGCTTGCGGCTCCGAGTATTTTCATAACAAACACACATCCAGCCAAAGTACGACGACCAACTAATTTCCCTGCTGTCCTACCGACTGCAACATCATCAGTTGTACGAAGTATTTTGACTTTAGATTCCCCAAATTTGGTTATAAGTTCTTGAGCAGCCATTCCAAAGTAGAGATTGTCTCCAGTGTAATTAGTAATAAGGAATATTGTACCAGCGTTAGAATGAGTGGCTTTTTCTGCACTTTTGATATTCTTGTAGTTGGGACTGGCGAATATGTCACCTTGAGCAGAGGCAGTTAGCATACCCGATCCAACAAAACCTACCCATCCGGGTTCATGGCCTGACCCACCGCCACTGATCAAAGAGACTCTGCTAGGGTCATAGCGATTATTGAAAATAACCTTTTCTTTCTCCAAAAGAGTTAAAGTTTCATTCTCGTAAACGTAAGCTTTCAAGCAGTGATTTACGAGATTATTTGGATCCTCCGGCAAAAAATGTTTGGGCATTTTTAAATTTCAGTTTTGTTATACTAAAAACTAGATTAATTTCTTACATGGACCTCTAGTACAATATATAGCTACTGTCATGCGGTACTACACTGTAAAACTAAAGCAATAAAAAATTGGGAGGATATTCGGCAAAATAAGATATAATAAAGTTTATAGGTTTGGTCAGAATATCGGAAAAAATGTAGGAAGAATTATAATTGATTTCGACCCCACATATGCTTCTCCGTGGGATCTATAAAGCAGTTAAGTCTACTTCTTTTTGGATCTCTAGAATGCCCTAATTGTCAATCATTGCTCGAACACTACACGCTTTCACGAGATGGTACAGAAAATGATTATTGTGATTGGGTCCGATCAAGCTGGTTACGAATACAAGGAGGCAATCAAAAAGGACCTTAAGAATGATCCTTCTATAGAAAAAGTCTTCGACTTAGGAGTGGACAGTAATACGGACTCGACACCATATCCTTTTATTGGCATCAAAGCAGGTGAAATGATAAAGGCAGGGGAGGCAGGCCGAGCCATTTTAATTTGTGGCACTGGCCTAGGTGTAGCCATTTCTGCCAACAAAGTTTCAGGAATTAGAGCAGTCACCGCCCATGACAGTTTTAGCGTTGAGCGGAGTATTCTCTCGAATAATTGCCAAGTATTGTGTATGGGTCAGAGGGTGATTGGTTTAGAACTTGCGAAAAGATTGGCTAAGGAATGGTTAACCTATTCTTTCGATGAATCATCAGCATCGGCTGATAAAGTAACAGCTCTCATCGATTATGAGTCTAGTGTCAAAGCCACTACCGTTTAAATAGAAATATATTGCTTTTTCACATAACTAACATATACCCAATAATTAGTGAATCTTTTCAGAATGTACTATGTATCATCAAAATCCAATTTAGCTTATGCTCAGCAACAACTCATGGTTTTTTGTGTAAAGGTTTATCATATTAGCTTCATACTTTACTACATTACCAAATTTCAGCAAAAAAAATACTGACGTTTTATTTCGATTAGATAACGACGCGGCTTCTGCAGCAAATGCTTTTCGCAGCCAAAATAATAGTCTAAACCAATGCGACATCATCTTTAATCATCACCTTAATAGTGGGCGTTTTCAAGTCAACAACGCATTCCAAGGCTTTTGATGCATTCTCTAATGAAAAAGAGTGTGTCACAAATCTATCAACATCAATCTTACCGGAGGCGATCAAATTAATCACTGCGGGCCATGTATCAGTATATCTATTGATGAACCGAACATCAACTTCTCCTAAAGAGAGGGTCATGAAGGGAAACCCATCAAGCTCATTTTTACCGGAAACACCCAAAATTGTAAGAACACCGTTTCTTCTGACAACGTAGCTGCAGGTGTGGATTGAAGGAGCAAAACCTGTACACTCTAAGACAACAGAAGGCATGACATATTCCGTTGTGCCGAATAAATTACGGATATTGGCGGCGTTCTCTTTTGGAGACGCTGTAGGATCATTTTTATAGATTATCACGGAGGGAATCAATTCTTTAGCGAACTTCAACCTGTCCTCAGATATGTCGGAAACGACGATAGGAAACGCGCCAGAAACGTCAGCTATCAATAACGCGGCTAAACCGATAGGTCCGCAGCCGGCAATCATGCATGGCATACCAGGCTTCAAGCCTCCAGCTTTCCTCACCCCATGACAAGCAACCGAGACGACTTCAGCCAATGCCCCCTGTTCATAGGTCATGTTTTGTGGTAACTTATGAACAAATTCTGCATCAGTGCAGATAAATCTCTGCATAGACCCATTAGTAGGCGGAACACCTAAGAATTCCACGTCAGTACATAAATTATAATGTCCATCTAGACACAAATAACACTTGCCACAAGGTACTTGGGGCTCGATGGCAACTCTATCCCCTACTTTAATGTCACGATTAACTTCACAACCAACTTCGATAATTTGGCCCGAAGCTTCGTGCCCCAACACTAAATTGTCTTTCACTACCAAGTCACCAATGCCACCTTCCTTCCATAAATGAATATCAGAACCACAAATTCCTGTACATTTAACGTGGATTTTAACTTGGTGAGGCTTGCAGATGGGAATAGGTGCATAGCTCTCGAAAAGCTCGTGGTCATGTGTAACAATCAAACATGGGTTCGAGATTTGCTGTTTGTCATAGTTTGAGTTCTGCAGTACAGGTGCCATTATTCTATAGTGCTTAAGTTGAGTACTTAAGTAATGGTCCAAGCTTTTAGTGATCAGAGATTTCAAAAATATATATAGTTGAGCCTATTGCGAGTTTAGCATATATGTTTATAAACTTTAGTCCGCCTTGCATGCGGGTCATTTTTCGGTGAGGATTAAGGGCTAAAGTGCTAGCAACTTCTTGAAAATGAGGTTGTTCTCACAAGAGTGGGAGGTGTAAGTATGTAGAACGGAACATTAAGCTTTATTTTTGACGGAATTTTTCTCGGTCTGGGGTAATGCGATTTATCGCAGGGATTCGATTTTTTCCGTGGAGCAATTCATGGGAAAATAATGTACAGTATTTTAGAGCGAGCTAAGAAAATATAACGATATTTGCAAGTTCAACGGACAGTATACGGTAATATGCAAGCTATCAGATTGTATGGGTGGTTGCGGAACAAGTGCAAAGTAGCGTCACTACATTACAGATATGGTAGGTTAATTAAAAATGTACGTTTCACTCTTGAAGCTAAATAAATTAAATAGAACTTTAGCTAATAACTGTAGCTTTAATTGTTTAGATAAATTGAAGAGCGATCGTAACTGTATTTGATGGCGAGCATAAGAAGATATACAATAAGTAATTACAAAATTTCGGATACTCTGTCTCTCTTGCTCAAGTGACTCGAAACGTCTTCGAAATGTTCCGCAGTACCTGTTTGTTTTTCAGGGTCTCTAATACCTGCATGCATGAAAGGCAAGTCTTTCGCAACTTTGACCACTTTCCACGGTTGCGTGACGGGCGTTTGACTAAAGATGATATCCATCTCCTCCAAACTTCTACCGGCAGTTTCTGGATAAAGAAAGTAAACGGTTGGTACCATTAGGAAGTTGATAGCTGCAAAAATTGTGTAAGTGTAGGGACCAATATTTGTGAAGGCTATTGGGGTAATCATAACTACCATAAAGTTGAACACCCAATTTGTAGCTGTAGAGATCGCAGCACCTGGTGCTCTGATCTGCAATGGCAAGATCTCTGGAGGAATGAGCCAGGTGGCTCCTAAGTAAGACATTCCAAAACAAGTGTTGAACCCGAAAAGAAAAACTGCCGCCCCAATGGCAGCTCCATTATCATGTCTGGGACTTTTTTCGGTTCCGTAAGTTTTCCATAGTGGTTCTGCTTTCCACTGTGTTGCGGTTAGTATAGCCATACATATCGCTTGACCAGCAGCACCCCAAGTCATGAGAACTCTTCTTCCATACTTTTCAATCGTGTAAAAAGCAAATAATGAAGCTAAGAAATATTCCGTTCCGTTACACGCTGCCAAAATCCTTGAGTTCAACTCTGACATACCGATGTAGTTTTGGAAAATCGTACCAGCATAGTATGTAATAAGGTTAATCCCACAAATTTGTTGCATCATCTGGGAACAGGCTGCAAGACAAGTTCTGTGAAAGTTCCGAGCCTCTCCTTGCTTGAACAAATCTTTTACGTTAAAGTTTTCCGCACCCTGCAGCCTTTCAAGCTCAATAGCATTTTGAATTTCCTGGATTTGGTCGTTAACTAGGTCATCATTTTCGGGCAAATCATATAAGGCTGAAAAAACGCGTCTAGCTTCCTGCTCTCTTCCTTTTTTCAATAACCACCTAGGTGACTCGGGAAATTTCATGACAAGTGGAATTATAATTGCCGCAAACACAATTTGGAAGGCTATAGGAAATCTCCAACTCACGGAGGGCGAAGACGTATGTCTGGTGAAATAGAATGCGAAATCAACCCAGTAACTAATGGTAATACCACACGCTATAAGTGAGCCCTCCATCATGATCAATTTACCTCTCATATGAGGCTTGGCCACTTCTGCCTGCCAGACAGGGACAGTCGACGTAATAAAACCGTTTCCAAATCCAGTAATCACTCTTGCTATCGCTAAATGTGATATTTTGAAAGCTGTCGTTTGAAGAATAGCGCCTATGGTCATAATAATTGCACCGATCAAAATAAGCCTTAAACGGCCTAATTTGTCCCCCAAGTAAATAGTAGACAAAGCAGTCGTCATACACCCTATTTCATAAATACCTATGACAGCTCCTTGCAAAACAGATTTATGGGAACCTCCCGATACGCCTGTAGTATCTATTTCGGGAAAAGTATCACGAAAGTGCTTTAACGTTAATAGTGAACCCATGACACCTTGATCATACCCAAAAAGTAAAAATCCAAGCCCTGCTATAGAGGACACAGCTAGATTCAACCTGTTTCCACTCATTCCTAAGTAAGAATGTGTTTTTGAAGCTAGCCCATAATCGCTTAGTTTTTCATCGCCGTATTCATTTTGGCTCTCACCATTATGCTTTTCAGACTTGATTGAGGACGACATATTGATGAGTGCTTTCGAACTGTTCCCAGTACCTAATGGATTTATAAACAAATAGAAGAGATGAAGATTTTCACCTTAAATAAACGCCGATTCCCAATCGGCAATACCGTGTTGCCGGATATTGTTCCATGACTGCAATCTATCTTTATGGTTAACGCGACCTTGCCCCTCCTTATCCCCACCATGACCTCTCATGCATCAAGGGCTTCAAGCAGTCCTTGCACATACCTTTCGAAATACCTAATTTGACTATCACCCACTGATGGCATGCAGGTCGCGCCTAGGTTACATGCATGCGAGCGAAACGAACTTATTGTTAACGAGTAATTATTCCCGCCAGGTATACTGTATGGTGCAATTTCAAAGATTCTCGGATGTTTTTGGGGAGGCACTATTGTTGCCCCGGGTTTGGGGTTTGTGGTGAGGAAGAAAAGTCGGACCTTTATACAGCAGATTAAAAGAATCGGTCGGCAGATGATAACCAAAAGTTCCCTCCCCATATATGCGGTATGCCCAACACTAGGTTTACGAAGTAAACCTTGATTGACGTATGCTATTACGATCGTAATGGTGCTCCTGGCCGAGAGATGGGTGGTTAAAAGAAAACTAAAGCTTGGCTAACGGGACCTGCAATAAACTTGTACTGCACATAACTTGTAGCATCACAGTTGCATCTATAAAGGTAAGCTAATCAGAGCAAGAGCTCACATGAATACGAGAAGCGAACTTTATTGCTTCGATATGGTACAGAGTAAAGTGCCTCGGGGTCATGGAGCCGTGGTTTGTCAGCCCGTAATTTGACTACTACTTAAGGAAAATAGCTGCTGTTGAATTCGACTTTGTCACTTTGCGCGGCATCCTTGAGAATCTGGCAAGAAGCCGTGGCATACGGACCTGGTAATTAACGCTTGGAATCCATACCCACCCATGTCCACGCTACATGAGTTACGAATGCTTGGTGCCTAAATATTTTAATTATAGTTAAAATAAACATATTGCTCTATTTGCTAAGATTTGTTTTCAATTTTGCGCATTATAGACGAAAATTCATTATTATCTTGATTTTATTCTACGAAATTAACCACAAGTGCTTTTATATGATATTCCTTTGAAAACTCATTTTGCATGATATGCCACAGATATAAGGAACAATTAATGCAGATGGGGTTTCATAACAGTTTGACTATAGAACTAAGGAGAATGTCATGCATACTTTGAGAAGTTGGCTTTTATTTTGGCATTTTAATCCTGATAGAATAGCAATCGACAACACAAAAAACAAATAGATTCAACACTCGAAGCTGATAATTTAATCTATCGCCCTACTTTTAGAGTTTACAGTAATAGTTAACAAAACTTCGGACTTTTGCACCTATTAATTCTAAACTGGAGTTGTATAGAAGCATCTTATGCATTTTTCTTCTGCGCACCTAAAGCACAAACACTATGTATTTGCCAAAACCATATACACTAACTGAAAGTTTTACTCCAAGTGTCACCTTGCCACCACTTAAAGCCAATTCCATAACCCCATGGGTCATTTACGTGTCTCGTTGGCTTATCTGCACCAATTTGGTATAGATTTTGCAATTCTTCTTTAGTCAATTTTGGTAATCTAATGTTGTTCTTGATTCTATCGAGATTCGATGACCTTGGTAAAGTCACTCTGTTTTGCAAAATGTGGTATGCATTTGCGATCTCGTTGCTTGTGACTCCATACTTCTCGGCCAATTCGTTCACGTAAGGCAAGTCAAGTACAGCTGCACCTGCTTTAGTACCGCCAACTGGACTATAAGCCTCAACTATGATGTTGTGCTCTGCACAAAGGTCAATCAAGTCTTGCTGAGGTAACTGTGGGTGATATTCTATCTGATTGACAGCCGGAACGAACTTTTTTATCCTTGGCAACAATTTCTTCAATCTTGGAATTGAGTAGTTTGAAACCCCGACCGATCTAACCTTATTAGTGTTGAGTTTAATGTCCTCAATAGCATTATAGACGTCAATGAATTTCTCACCATCGACAGGATCATCTGCATATTTTAAATTGCCGTTTTCATCCTTAGGATCTGGTGGTAAACCGTTCTCATCCCCTTGGACACAGATGGGCCAGTGTTGTAAGAACAAATCGACGTAATCAAGACCTAAGTTTTTTAACGAAATATCCAAAGATTTTTCTGGAGAATGGTAGAAAGAAGGCCAGACCTTGGTGGTAATGAACAAGTCTTCTCTCTTGTAACCCTCGGCAAACAATTCTTTCAACGCTTCGCCGACATATTTTTCAGTTCCATAATACCATGCTGTATCAATGAGGCGATATCCAGCCTTTACAGCCGTGATGACTTGATCCTTAACTATACTATAGTCATCTTGAGTACACACGGTACCCAAACCCAAAAGAGGAATCTTGTGGCCGTCATTTAAATCGGCTTTGAATTCGGTTGCGAATTTATTCTGAGCCATTGTAAAATATCTAAATTCAATTCAATTTATTGTGAGGATATGAGAAAAACATGCGCAGAAAGGAAAAGCTTACCCTTTTTATAACCATCGAAAACCGTCGCTTAATAATTATTGCAATCATACTGTGGTATGAGCAAGCAATCCAAAAGTGCGGATAGCAATAAGCGAAAATAGTTGCGATAGGCTTCCACTTACATCACTGCGCACTAATGATTATATATATATATATATATATATATACACAGCTAATAAATAATTTATCACGCAACTAAACTAACTACAAATAGCTGTCGTCTTCAAACAGTAATACAAAATTGGCGAGACATCACCAAAGCAGAATAAAAGGATTAGATTTCAATATCTCCTACAACATCGTTATTCGTTTCAACATCATCCTCAATTAGTACTTCATCATCGATGTATTCATCCATGTACATCTCGTCGTCATCATCGTCGTCATCATTTTCACCAATTTTGTTGCTGTTATTTTCACCCCTAGCTCCACGCTTGCTGCGGTTAAATGACGAACTCCCGTTGTCATTTACCATTGAGTAATGTATCTTATTAACAGCAGTAAGGTAGATGAACAAAACCCTCTTCTTTTTTTTGTTATATATGAACCAACAGTAAGACCACATCGTTTGATAAGGATAGTTCAAATCTTCCAAAATCGACAGGTCAGCGGGTTGGAATTCGTAGATCTGACAGTTTTCGGAGAGGTTTTGATTCAATGGCGAAGAATTACTGTCAGGGGATATCGATCCATGTTTCGAAACAGAGTTGGTGGTGCCATGTAGTATACTATTACTCCTTGATTCAGTCCCAGTAGGATTCTGCAAATTCAACTTAGAGGGTATGAACTCCATATATACATTCACTGTATCCCATATCCAGTTTAGCAAATCTTCTTTCTTCCCTAAAGAAACCATGATATTATTGAACCTATGGATCAATTCTTCAGCCGACCCAATTTTATGAAAGTTTTCAGTCGTGGGCTGCAAGTTAGAGAAATCATGGTCCGGATAAGTAGTATTGAGAATAGCGATTAGATACGAGAATGTCTTTCTAGTAGTAATATTCTTTAACGGACCGAAAGGCGACTCGTCCATGTCGTTGTCTATCGACGTGTTTCCATTCAACGATTTGGAGAGGTTGGAGTTCAAATTTTGTGACGAAGACAAGGACCCGTTACTGAAATTGGCCAGTGAGCTACTCGCTCGCCTTTCTCTTTCCGTAATGTCAATATAGCTTCCGCGGCGCCCAAACGGCACCTGGTTAAAACCGTCACCATTACCTGTATTTCGCGGAGAAGCGCTACTTCCCACAATTTGATTAGGAAAATGAAGCTCCCGCTCTAACGACTGCGATAGTTGATTATCCTCTATTATTTGATCCATATGCTTGTCAATGGTCTTGAATAATTTTCGGTCAGAACCAATCGGTTTAGTGGTGAATAAATCACACCCTCCCTTAATGACTAAACTGTTATCTTGAGACTGAAAATTCAATTCCTGATTGACCAACTCAATGTCTACCTCATCAATAAACTTTTGAAACACGTTAGTGCTGAACCTGTTACTCGCAATCCATATAACTGCTTTATTGCCAACGATATCCTGGACTATCACGACATACCTTCATATTGACTCGATATGATGTCAAATGTTTGTGCCTATACCGAAGAGTAAACTTTACCGTATTACCGAAGTTTTGTTGACTTCTCCTACTAAATTAGAGGTCTGTTTAGTAGACTTCGGCCGTGTCTATTATCGCCATTCAATTTGAACAGTACACGACCATGTTATCGTTGACTCGTGGCATGATTATCGCGAGGCCTGAATGATACCATGACTTGTTATTTCGAAAGGAATCTTAGGAGACTCTTCATATGGACTTGAGAAAGTCGCTTCTAAGTTTGAGGCAGCTACTTTAATGTATCTCTCGACACACCAACCGTCTATAAGGGAGTCAACAGTTGAAATATTGCCAAATGTATGTAGCTTTCTTTTCAGTGACCCCAGATTAGGACCCTCTCGGGTAGGCAAGTTGAATCCCTCGCAGAGCTCATCGTAGGTCAAATTGGTTTCTGGGTCTACGAAACTTGAACTGCCCATCTGATCCTCTTTATTCTTTAGCAAAGGCCTGTAGGTTTTCATAAGCATGATACGAGACACCATATACTTGCTCCACTGATATCCTAAGGCAGGAACGATTTTTTTAGTTCGGCAATTTTCTATCCTATGAAGCTTATCTAGAAGATATTTTTGGTCCGAGTATCGATCTTCAATAACTGGATCCCGGCTTTCATATCTTGGATCGAAATCGGGTTTATCTGTTTTCGCTCTTTTTTTTGTCTGGTTCACCTGGTGTATCGATCGCATTAGCTCAGAATAGGTTGCTTCAGAGTCTTTCGAGCCGAACGATTGTTGACTTTTCAGATGGTGTTGCTGGTGCTCAAATATTACTTTATTATCCCAACCTGAGAATTGTCCCAACTGATAATCAAGCTCCAAACTATTCTCGCTGTCTTCGAATTGAGTAGAATCTGCCGGCCTATCAGGATGGTCACCGACCTGATTTGCTAATATGACAGCGACATTATTGGCCTTAGCAATATTCATTAAATGGCGGTGCAACGCTATCAAGTACCGTGATTTTGCAATTCTACTTTGATACTTGGGGGTAGATTTGAAAAATGCTTTCAATTGCTGCTCATGCTTACTTTTCACATCTGCATAGTTTTTGTACTCGGAAAGCATACTCTCTTGTTCTTCAACGAATTTGGACAAATATGTAACGTTCGTTAAGACATCGTCGATTCGCAAATGATGAGATATGCTATCTATGATTATGGTTCTGATGTTACCTTCTTGTTGAGTGAGTTTAACCGGTAATTGAGTGAAGAGAGTGTGGTCCTGGCTTTCAAGATCTCCACAATAGATACATGAAATGTTCTCCATCAGGGCTTGCTTCTCATTCTTGGAGTTGTGGTAATCTATCATGTCTTTTAATCTTCTGGTCTCTAAAGGGGATTCTGTAGAAATGTAGACACACTGGTTGTTCGAAGGATCTCCGACTAATTGTGAGTTTATAGCAAGTTGGAGAAGAAGCTGCGATTTACCACAGCCACTAGCTCCGAATATTTCTGTTATTTGGCCCACTGCAAGGCCTCCTTTCAATTGCTGATCCAAAGCATCGATTCCCGTTGGAATCAAGATCAGCTTTCCATCAGCCGGTACCCCGAATACTTTCTTGAGAATTCGCTGATCCGACGCGTTCGTGAATCTCTCCTTGAATTCATTGAGGTATTCCTCCACCTCTCTGATAGATCTTCCTAGCTTTTTTGATAATTGTGTCATAGTCGTATTTGATGAATAATGCAAGGTAGTTAATAAGTCAACCACAGTAATACCACTAGCTTCCATGGCTGACATGAGCATACCGAAATTGCTCCCTATGTGACAGTCTTCAGGCGCCAAATGCTTGAAGATATCCATATTTGCATTTCTTTTATATATGGCCTTCAATGAGAAATAATTTTTATTTACGTACGCGTAGCTTTAAGGTTACTCACTTCATCAAAAGCAATTCTTTTATTAGGGTCCCTACGGTCTCAGACGTCACACTAGAGATTATACAACACAAATGTTAATTAGAAGGATAAAAACAAAGAAGAACTAAATACATTTAAGTTCATATGGATTAGGTCAAGTCATCAGCAGCTTTGGAAATCATGAAATCCTTCGATTTCAAGAATTTAACAACGAAGTTTGGCACGCTCCAACCGAAAAGTCGTCCAACGCCTCCGTTTTTGGAGATGGGAACGACTAAAGTTTGTTTAGAATGACTGTAAAACTTGAGCTTTGTCCCCTTATTATCAAATATTTCGTAGTCAATAGTAGCGTTGAAAACCGCCGACTGGGAAAATTTCATGTTAACTAAAGATTGTTCACCCAACGAGATTATATCACCGAAACCTATGACATTTGGGTAACCTTGAACACGGAGGTGTTCGTCTGTCTTCAAGAATCCTCTATTATCAAGAAATTTCTTATCTAAAAAGCTCGAATTAGGAATCACGCCGTGGGCAGGAATGACGACATCGGCAGTTTCAGTTTTTCCGTTGTCGAACACCACTCTCTTCGACTCGACGGTCTTCGATTTAACGTTATTTATAACTTTAATATTCAATTTTTCTAGTTTTTCTTGGGCTGACCTAGATACGCTATCACCCAAAGCTGAAAGGGGAGCAGAACTGCCAGTGTACAACACAACCTCTTTATCCTTGCCATAAAAGTAGCCCAATTCGCCGGCAGTTTCCACTCCTGTAGGGCCACCGCCTAAAACGATAATTTTTTTAGCAGCTTTGGTCAGTTTTGCTAAAGTCTTTATGGAATCAATAGTTTTTTGGTGATCATCAACCACTTTGAATGCAGCAGCATTGGCTCTTGAGCCAGAAGCTATAATTAAATTATCATAAGTAACTACCTCTTCGCCATGAGATGTTTTAACCACCAACGAATTTTTGTCTAAATTCGCCGACTCAACGGTTCCATGAATGAACTTGTGGTCCAAACCTTTGGAAAGCTTCAGCAACGTCTTCTCAATTGGAAAAAACGTCTTGTCAATATGTTCTGGTTCAACAATCAATCTGGGTGTTGCGACCATAAAATAAGCATGTGACGAAGCTGAGATAAGTGTCACTTTAACAGCCCTATCTTCATGGTTGAAAATATTCTTAGCAGCAAGTATGCCGGCGAATGAACCACCGATTATTACAATATGTTTATCTCTTTTCGTCATAGATTAAAAGTCCACTGGAATTTGGTCAGTGAAATTGGTTTCTTCGTAAACCTCGTTCTACTTAAATATGTTAGAGGAAAAACGTTAGGGCCGTCGCGTACATTTGGAACGGACATAAGTTGACAGATTTTACTAAGATGACAAATTAATTGGCGGACATGCAAATGAAACTGGTTTATGAGATGACAAATGAGCGAGCGGGCATAAGGTATGGTAGACAAGAATACATTCCGAATATACACTGAAACTATATAAGCGAATGAAACTAATGAGCACCGGAGATGAAAAACCATTTGTCAATGGATTTGTCGATAGGTGCAGGAGGCTGAGAAGAAGCAGCTGGGACCTCTTGAGCAGCAGATTCCGAGTAGGTGCTGGTGGAAGACAAGGTGGTGTTTTCCAAAGCGATACCCTTTGAGTCACTGGCTTCACCCTTGATCAACCTATCCCAGGCCTCGCTACATTCGTTGATAACTTCTTCAGCATATTTCTTGTTTTTGCACTCACCAGAGAAAGCAAATTGGTTTTCTGGCTTGCCATCAGGAATCTTGTAAATTCTAAACCATTCGTTGGTGGCTCTCAATAAGCCGGGCAAATGAGTTTCGACATCTTCAATATCGTTCAACTTAGGGGCCAAGGCGTCGTTAACATCAATCACAATGACCTTCCAGTCAGTTTCACCTTCATCCAATAAGGCCATGACTCCCAAAACCTTGACCTGTTTGATTTGACCGGTGTATGCAACTTGTTCACCAATTTCGCATACATCCAAAGGATCGTTGTCACCCTTTGCCTTGGTTTCTGGGTGGGTTTGATTTGGATCTTCCCAGGTTTGAGGGAAGGCACCGTAGTTGTGAATGTAACCGTGGTGTGGGAAACAGTTACGAACAAATCTCAATTTACCCTTCTTGGTGTCCTGAAGAATTGGGTTTAATTTTTCTTCCTTCGAAATCTCCAATTTGGCATTGGTCCATCTTGGGACTTCAACAATCATGTTCAAAATAGTCTTCTCTTCATTAGCGTATAATGGGACATCATGGAAAGCGGAGACGGGCTTTCCATCTTTCTCAATGAAAACTCTATAGTCTAAAGTGTTAGGGGCACCAATTTGACGAGCTGTGAACGACATATTTCTTGATTAACTGATGGACAGAAGTACAGTGAATATCGGGCCTTGGAGAATTAGCTAAGTGGTAATACTCGTCGATTTTGGGAACCGTTACCCGGCTCACGTGGTATTATGCTATATTAGCTACTTGGTCAACTTGCATACTGTTGGACACAGGAGTCCGCCAACAGAAAGCGCGGGCAGACGCTAATTGATGTAATTCTTAATTTTGTCCATTATATACCTGTTGGGACAAGATTCGACTATGTTCATTTCTGATTTTTTGAAAAGGACAAGGCCTCGCGTGAGCTCTCTATGCCACTTGCGTAGTTCTTGTTTTTCTTCTTCATTCGTTTTGCCGGACAGAACTATATCTTTGACGAAGTTGTTCATCATCTTCCAATCTCTGAGCGAAACATCTAGCCAACCATTCGCATATTCCAACAAGAAAACTCCCGCAAATCTCATTTGAGGACACGAAATGGTATCGTAATTCGTGCCATACTTATAGTTTTTGCAAATACTAATACCATAGATGTCAGAATCCATGAAAGCCAACACCGGCACTTTTGGATGCAAAGCGGACAATGATGCCACAAACCTCTTTGTAAGGTGGTCTGGATACCCTTTTCCCGTGACTGCAATCAATTTCAAATCAGCGGTGACAATGCACTCACAAAAGGACTTGAAGACTGCCTCTTTTTCTATCACGATAATTGCGTCTGGTGTTGTTTCCATGAATACTTTCGATATCCTAGGGATCAATACGGGCTCCTGGAACTTCCACATGGAATTCCCATCAGAAATTGGTATATTGCCAAATATCAACCCTTTTTGAGATGCAAAAATTTTAAGATCTTCTTCTGGAGAGAGATTGAGTGAACTCGCCACCAACTCGATCATCTCATTAGCCTGTCCTTGTGACCGATGAAAAAGTGCTACATCTTGATAGTATATATCTCTTTTGGTGCTTGTTTTGTCTTGCCCAAGGTTCACGATAAAAATTTGCAACATTTTGAGTACCGCTGTGAACCGCCTGATTTCAACTTCGCTGCTACCGAACTGGCTCACCTCAATCTCCCGCGAGTTGCCTGGTAGTGACCGCTTTCTACAGGTATTGGGATTCTTGCGTAGTACAAGCACTACTTCTTTGCTAATATTGTCCCGAATGGTGTTCCATAGGCTAAGAAGTTTCTGTATCGGTGATCTGTCGCATTAGTAAAAAGAGAGCCTTTTTTTAATTAAATAAGGTCACACAGGGTTTGCTTACATTATTTGTACCTCCGGGTAAAAGTATACCTTCACTTGAGGACTGTCATATTTCTTGTACTTCATGATAATGTTAGTGAAAGGAAAGTACTGATCAATGTATCATAGAAAAAATTATATAAGCCACTGTGCCCGCACCAGAAGTTGAAATAAATGATCCCTACTTAGAATAGGCCTTTTAAACAGTATTAGAAAGGGTTTTCTTTTAGAGTAGTTCTCAACATTGGGGAGGAAGATATGCATATAGCTGATGTGAATAGACGAGCTTGGGATGATGATACGTGGAGTACGGCAGGAGGAGCCAGATGGGCTTTTTTCGCCATCTTTATTGTGCTTATTATTATTGTGATATTGGGGACGATTCGAGTTAACAAGAAGCGAAGTAGGCAGGGAATTCAACCCATCTATGGAACACGATGGATGACACCGCCATCATATATTCAATCGCAACATCAGTATAATCAGCCCAACACCCGAGACCCAGAAATGCCCCATAATTATGTCCCGGCTTATACGGCCGAGGCGACCGAAGTGGACATGGGCTATTACGATAACACAGGAAAATTTCACGCCAACCCTAGGGCCAAATCTTCAATGCCGCTGGACGTTCCATATCCCGAGGATGCTCACAGGCGTCAAGCAAGTACGGGAGAAGGGGTGCCTGTAGGCAATATGCCAACGATGAGCGACGAATACAACTACGAGCATGATAACGAGTTAGATGACTTATATAGACCTCCTGCCGGTCACCCTCCTCGGGCCCCTACTGGTCTTCCTGGCGGACCTCCTCCTCCTTCTGAGTCACGGCGACTGTCGCATGGGTCGCTACCAAGGCTGGGATCTCTGCCGCGGGTGGCTGCTTCAGTACCGGGTCTGTTTCCTTAATCGATTAATATAAAAAGTTCATATAGTATAGGATTATGTTAAAATAGGATAATTACAAGCATCGCTCACGATGTTCAAACGTGAATTCATCTTTACGAATGTAAAAATAGACTCTTCGCTACATAGCGAATCTTCGTAATTTGTGATGTGCTTCCACACCAACGCCTCACGTCATTAACGGCTGAGCCTCGATTACTTCAGCGTACATGGCGCACACACCGATAAGGTATCTCCAGTATGTCACAGGCCTGGGCCCTCAGCCCGTCTGACATGGATAGAAACGCATTCTCACCCATACGCCTTCGCTGGGGTAGCCATGCTGATCATGAATTGTACAAGACGTCCATGCCAATACCATGAGTACGAGAAATAGAGAACTTGCCGACTTGTATTTAAGTAGCTGCAAATGAAATTAGACTGTTGAAGCTCACATGTTCACGGCCACACATTTCGGGCCTTCGTCACTTCACTACTGATTCTTCTAACGGTAACACTACGGGTCGAAGGTACTCTTGTAGCATGATAATGTGACGTGATTATACTGCTGTAAACTACGTCATAAGAATACCTTCGGACCCTAATTTGCTCTGGCATATTTTGACCTAGCTACAAGCTGAGTTGCAATACGTTTACTAGAACTACCTTCCTTGAATATCGTTTTTATCTGCTTGAAGCTTGTATCATGCTAAACAAATCATAATAAACTGGTAAAAATGCACCTGACATACTTGCCAACTTTCTTACCATAAGCTGAATTTCAACACCAATAGCGATATTTGGCTTACGCAAAAGTCGCCCTTGATGGTGCTGACAGAAAGTGTCGAGCTTCAAGAAATGATAATGTTTTGATGGTGTTGAAACTCATGTTCCGCTGTTATCTACGACTTATCTCAAGTGGTCAATTATGACTAAGCTCGCGACTATATTTGGGAAGTCCAAGCGACACAGTTTAACATTTAAAGCATGATTTGCCCTACGAATCGATATCTGTTCCACATCATCACAAGTCTTCAAATGAGTACCGAGAGATGGGTAACAACAATCGAGTCTCACACAGGCGGTGAATCATTTAGAATCGTCACAAGCGGGTTGCCGCGATTGAAAGGAGAGACAATTGTCGCAAGACGAAAATGGCTTCAAGAAAACCACGATGATATCCGGAAAGCTTTGATGCTTGAACCTAGAGGCCATGCTGACATGTATGGTGGCTACTTGACCGAGCCAGTAAGTCACAATTCTGATTTTGGCATCATTTTTATTCATAACGAAGGCTACAGCGATCACTGTGGACATGGTGTGATTGCGTTAGCTTCGGTGGCAGTCAAGTTGGGCTGGGTCGACCGACAGTCTCCGGAAACCAAAGTTGGGATTGATGCTCCATGTGGGTACATTGAAACATTCGTGCAATGGGATGGTGAAAAAGTGGGCAATGTACGTTTCGTTAATGTCCCCTCCTATATATGTATAAGAGATGCAAGCGTGAATACTGCTTCTTTTGGGGAAGTACATGGTGACATTGCTTTTGGAGGCGCCTTCTACTTTTACATGGACTCAGACCAATTGAATGTGTCTGTGGATTTGTCTCAGACAGAAATATTGAAAAGAATAGGAGCTGAGGTTAAGATTGCTGCAAATGAGAAATATAAAGTCTCACATCCCACAATTCTGGCCATCAATCACATCTACGGTACGATAATTAGTAGCGCTACCAACTCCTCAACAGCTGATCAAACGAATGTCTGTATATTCGCAGATAGACAAGTTGATCGCTCGCCAACTGGTTCTGGTACTGCTGGAAGAATAGCCCAATTATATCTTAGAGGAAAAATACCGCTAAATAAGTTTTTTGTCAACCAGTCGATCGTTGGCTCAGTGTTCAAGGCTAGAGTTCTTAAAGAGATCTCGTTTGACAAATATGATGCAGTTATTCCTGAAGTAGAGGGCAACGCAAAAGTCGTAGGCTACGCCAATTGGATTATTGATCCATCCGATACCATAAGCCAAGGGTTTTTGGTAAGGGGCTGAACCCGGGGTTGGTACCTCGTATGATCTTTTTTACATAAACCCGCTCTGCTAGCTTTTCATGGAGGCCCATAGGGATTTTCTTTCCGCCACTAATCCACTTACGTACTAGAGAGATTGGTCTTTACAATCGTTAGATTAGCTTTACGCCTTACTTGCACCGTATCATTCACAAGTAGAGTATATTTTATCCCGCTGTTGTTGCCTCGATGGCGAGGCAGATCTTTGTAAAGTCTATAAGTCTGATTTAGTATATATATATGACGTCTTTCAGTTCCCGAACAAGAAGCGCAATACTACGTACTAAGTCGCATTTATACGAATACAGCAACTTTGTTAAATTGTTTTAACATGGTTCTTACGGTGCTCGGTTGGACAGCTTCAAGTCTAGGTCGGCAACATTGACGCTTGATAAGGTATGCTAGTCAAACCACGGTACGTCAAAACTTGATTTTAAAGAAGTTTATAGAGACATGAATTCCTTTGATGAAACCTACGTATCAAGTGCAGAAAACCTACTGCAAGTTCAATGCCTCTTTTTCTTCGAAATCGCATCTGCCACCGATGAAACTTGGTACGCCAGAAGCAGCGAGTGGCTATAGGGCATATACAGAAATTATTTGATAGGGTAACTCGTGAAGCCGCCAATCTTTTGGCAAAATGCGCGCAGGGATGTGCGAGTATAGGCGAGTACAGCAGATCGCAAGTCACCTATTTTTTCATTGAACGTGGGCCAATTGATAGAACGGTACATTGTATGCTGGACCTTTCTGAAAGATCTTAGGCTATACATGCGAACGCGGGAAATTGAAGATAAATAATCGTTTTGGATCACAAGGTATTAGGTGCTGAACTCATCGAATCAACGTACACGTCCAAACAGGCAATGGTGACTGCAAAGGCCCTCTTGTTTAAACACCTATTTATCGTTGTCGGGGCAAGCACACAAGAAGCGTATGTATTTAGATGTGTCTACATTACCTACCCATGTATCCGTCTTCCACACACCGAAAAAATAGCCGTATATCGGTACCTGTACTAGTTTCCCGCGATCAAGTTGCCGAGGAATTGAGCGCACTTTCTTCTACGACACAAAGGCAGATTTTGAATTATACATGCCAAAGCCATACCAAAGCCATACCACGGTGGTCAGAGATGGGCGCTTGACAGCAGCTTGTCATTTCCCCTAGAAACCCTCCATGGCTGGGTCTTGGACCGGTTTGTTCCCTGGTTTCAGACCATCTTCGTAAGTCGTAGAGCCTAGTTCCTTCGAGTTTCAGCTCCGACGCTTATCATGCCCACCTTAGTTTTGATTACTTCAGCGTATCACGCGAACCCTGGTACGCTATCTTTCAAATTCCATTTGGGTCGTCAGCCCCACTTACCTTCGTCGCAACTCACAATCTCGGACGCAATATGCTTCACCACGACACTAATTTTTCCCTGACCGTTATATGCTTCTGCCTGCAAACCCTTTCATAATGTTTTGTATTTTCAGGTCCACTGCCTCGAATCACGTAATGTTTCTCTCGCAGTTACCAGATCACTACACCTTCCCGTTTTGTTCTTTTGAACCACTCGAACAATGCCTGGGTGTTTGTCACACTGTAGTTCTACACATAGTGCTTAGCAGCGTTTGTTCTTTTCATGCGCTCACTATGCACTGAAGCTGGCCTGACGTCATCATATGCTTCTTGGTGTATCTCGTCACGGTGCTGGTTAATAACATCGTACTTGAACAATCTACCTCTACACGTCTTCGTAAAAGCCGCTTTTGTTGAACCAATCATTTGCGTCCTAGTGGATTTGAGATTGTTCGTTACTTGAGCAAGTGGCGCATGATTGTAGTGAGCAGCCGCGCTCAGCGTCTTTGTTTAAGAATTTCAGCTGACAAAAGAGCAGTCATTGTTGGACTTTGCTTGCAAAAGTTTATTGTTTTGGTTTGCTCATCTGGTGTATTTCGTGACTTTGACGATTTTTTATATAAAGCAAGGGTATGTTGTTTTTATTCTAAAACTTGGTAATTATTATAACAATTGATCGAAGTGAAGATGGCGGATAAAGATACGTCTGTCTCTCAATTTTTGTCGGTATTAATCCCAACCCTAGTGATTGCGGTTATCTTTTTCCTTGCATTTATAGGGATTAGGAAGAAGCAAAGAAGAGTTTATGAACCAAGAAATGTAGTTGAGACTGTATCGCCAGAATTGAATCCAGGTGAGTCGCCTGGCGGTATGTTTGGCTGGATCGGGTATTTGCTCAAGAAACCAGAGTCGTTCATTATCCAGCAAGCGGGCCCCGATGGCTATTTTTTCCTCAGATATCTCTTTGAGTTCGTTGTGATATGTTTTCTTGGATGCTGCATCTTGTGGCCAATTCTTTTCCCTATCAATGCCACCAATTCCAACCACAAACAAGGTTTGAATATATTGACGTTTGGTAATGTTAAGAACAAGTGGAGATACTTGGCTCACATCTTCCTCAGTTGGGTTTTCTTTGGTATGGTCATTTTCTTGATTTACCGTGAATTGGTTTACTACACCACTTTCAGACACGTTCTCCAAACCACCCCATTGTACGACTCTTTGTTATCATCTAGAACATTGTTGTTGACAGAGGTGCCTGACAATTTGTTGAAAGAAACTGAATTGAGAAGCTATTTTCCAACTGCAACAAATATATGGTACGCGCGTGACTACTCTGAGCTCACCGACAAAGTGAAAGAAAGGACCAAGTTGTCTAATAAATACGAAGGTACTTTGAACAAGGTCCTTACCAAGGCAGTTAAGTTGAGAAACAAGTGCTTGAAGAAAAACAAGGAGCCCCCAACCCCGGTAGATGACTTGGACAAGTATTTGAAAGATGGCAAGAAAAGACCAACCCACAGATTGAAATTCTTGATTGGGGAGAAAGTAGACACATTAAACTATGCCCCAGAGAGATTGGGTGAATTGAATACTGCTATTAAGAAGGATCAAGCTCAACACAATGCCAATAACCAAATCCCATCTGTTTTCATTGAGTTCCCAACTCAATTAGAATTGCAAAAGGCCTACCAAGCGGTTCCTTATAACAAGGAATTTGGAAAATCGAGAAGATTTACTGGTGTCACTCCTGATGATATAATTTGGGAAAATTTGAAGTTGACTCGTTCAAAAAGAACTATCAAGAAGGTTTTGGCCTCGACTGTTCTTACCTTGATGATTATTTTCTGGTGTATTCCTGTTGCTGTTGTAGGTGCTATCTCCAATATCAATTTCTTGATCTCAAAAGCACCTTTCTTGAAGTTCATTAACAACATGCCTGAAAAGATCATGGGTATCATCACTGGTCTTTTGCCTGTTGTTGCCTTAGCAATTTTGATGTCCTTAGTTCCACCCTTCATCAAAAAGATGGGTAAGGTTAGTGGTTGTATCACCATTCAAGAAGTTGAAGCCTACTGTCAATCTTGGTACTACGCTTTCCAGGTTGTCAATGTTTTCTTGGTTATGACATTAGCGTCAGGTGCTGTTACCGCTGTCCCTAATATTGTTGACAAACCAGGTCTGGCTTTACAATTATTAAGTCAAAAATTGCCACCGGCATCTAACTTCTATTATGGCTATTTGTGCTTGCAGGGGTTGAATGTTTCTTCAGGTTTGCTTTTACAACTTGTTGGATTGATCTTGGCTCAGTTCTTAGGCAAGATCTTGGACGGTACGCCAAGAGCAAAATGGAATCGTTGGAATACCTTGGGCCAACCATTTTTCTCAGTCTTGTACCCGGCTTATGAGCTTTTGGCAGTCATTGCGTTGTCGTACTCAATGATTGCTCCATTGATCTTAGGGTTCACCACGATCGCTTTCATTTTGATTTACTGTGCTTACATGTATATGTTGGTTCATGTCTTGCAACCAAACAAAACTGATGCCCGTGGTAGAAATTATCCTAGGGCTATGCTTCAGTTATTCGTTGGAATTTACTTAGCCGAAGTTTGTCTTACTGCTTTGTTTGTTTTCTCGAAGAACTGGGTCTCTACTGCTTTGGAGGGTCTTATGATCGTGTTCACGGCCGTTTCTCACATCTACATCAAGCACAAGTTCCAACCATTGTGGGACGTCGTTCCTATCTCTGCCATTAAGTATGCTGCGGGTGATTCTACTTTCCAATACCCTATGTACGACCAGGGTTATAAAGAAATCAAGACTGAAGGTGAAAACTACTGGCATGGTGGTAACCAACTCGGCTTGAAAGGTGAGCACGACCAACAAGTTTTGCCAAATCTTAATGAAAAAGATGCTTACGCACTTAATGGATCAGATGGTTCCGAAACTCACGATGGTACCAACCAATCCAAGTTCACTTCTGACTCCAAACAGCCCATTAACAACAGAGGTGTTGAATCAGGTGACGAAAAAGCCACCGAGAGTAAGCCAGCTGGAGGCAATCTCGATTACGAAAAGCATGGTTCTACTCCTAAGCCATCAGTATCTTGGTTGACCAACTTATTCCATCCTAAATCCGAATCCTTCGACTATATCAGAAGCAAGATGCCTTCAAGCTACTTTAACTACATTGAATATAATCCCGACTTCATCAGAAATGCTTACGAGGACCCAGTTGTGAACGATGAAGAACCTCACATTTGGATAGCTAGGGATGAGATGGGATTGTCAGAAATTGAGAAGAACAAGGCCTTGGAAAACGGGGTTGATGTTTCTGATGAACAGGCTAACTTTAACGAAAAGGGCTCTATTGAGTATACTGGTCCGCCACCTTCGTATGAAGAGGCATTGAAGGTTTAGACTGCTTTTATCTAGAATAAGATGGATGATCTAGAAACCTTTTCTTTAATCTGTGAATTATTACATATTTCTACATTTTCTAATTATCATAATCTATAAATTTGCTTTGTTTTAACGCGTTGATTATATGATTATTGCTTCTAATCTATTTATTAATTCTTATAATACATTTTACTTACTATCTTAAAGCATGGGTTCGGACATACGATGTAAGCTATTTACGTGAGCCGGTCCCGTTTAATAGCGTGGAGTTATACTTAAGTCTATAGTGCAGGCAATGTCATGCACCCTCTACACCGAATCCAGGGCTGCGAAAAAGTCTAATAGGGCAATCATATCAACTCCACTTTGAGTTATATAAAGTTGTCATTTCAAAAGTCCTTCATGATTTTCTCAAGCGACAAATAACTCGAACATGCTTAGAGCTTCAAGTATCAAAGCGAAATCAATTCAAACAGTCTTCCGTCGTAACCTCATGGACTTTCAAATTGGGAGGCCTAAGTTCAAGCGTCTTCAGCTTGTTAACGAGGACAGGGAACTTATCAATTTTACAAGTATTGGCAATGGCATGAAAGGAATGAAGCTATTCGAAGCAGCAAAAATTGCTAATGAGTTCAAAACGAAAGTTCCCAAGGCTGTTGCTGCTCTTTTGATGGTAGGAGGTGCGTTGGTATTCTGGCCAATGGGCTCCGCGGTATTTAATAAGGCCTACGACCCGCTCGACAGTACTGCAGCTGAGAAGGCCGTAATCAGCCTGTCTGAGGCGCTGCACAAGGACAAGCATAATAAGTGAATATTTGCAAACCACAGCTACAGGTATAGCCTATTTAATGCATTTATTGAAAGTCACTGCAAACTTGGGAACTTTTTATTATTGCATTCTATCTTCAATTGAATGTATAGCATAAAACCTTTGGTTTCATCAGTCTACCTTTTAGTCAACCTGCGTTTCTTCATGACCTCACATATGGTGTGACGTAGCCAATATCATAGTTGCTCTATAAGGAACTCTGTTAACGACTAATCATATGAAAACATCCGCACACCCAGATAACAAGATTGCGAAAAGTGCTATGGATAGTGACAGCAACCGTGCACTAATAGCATTTATATATGGCAGATCTAGCGTAGCTACAAACTTTCTTTTCTTGATTGTATTATTGACTGCATTATTGAATTAAGAATAAATTACAAAGATGTTTAGAACAATTCCCAAGGTAAAGCCATTTCAAGGCACAATTCGCAGAACCCTCATGAATACTGGCATGGAGAACCCAAATCTTAAGCGGGTACCTAAGACAAGTTTTAATAAACCAGCCAGTGAAGCATCTTCGAGTGTGGATGATGGTACGAAAGGAACCAATGTTGTGACGTTCGGAAAAATGATGAGAACCTATTCCAAAGAATTGCCGAAAGCAGTTGGTGCGCTTTTGGCTGTAGGAGCTATAATGGTTTTCTGGCCGGTTGGGTCTGCTGAAACGAGCAACTATATGAGATCAGTGCCGGCAGATGACACAGCAGCAGTGAAAATACCTTCAATTGGGGCGCAACCGGTAGTGGATATCCCTCAAACATATGCTCATAAAGACAAGGGAGACGACGACGACGAATAAATTCATTAAGCTGTATGTAGTGATGCAAATAAATACAACATAAGATTAAAAATTAGCAGTAGGTTTTTATACATTCATTGAAAAACCAGGCGAATTAAAGGCTTGAGAATTAAATTATCATCGAATTCTCCCTGTTTTTAACGGGAGAAACGTTTTGTCCATGCTAGCTATAGAGAATTGTAAATCATTTTGATTTAGTTGAGCCTACTTGAAACTCGTCTTCCTCATCATAAATCTCATGTTTAATCCCAAATTCGCCATCCCAGCCATTATCAAGTAGATAATTTTTGAATTTAACATCTTCTTCTAGTAAGTCGTCTTCTCTCAAATGAGGGATGAAAAACCATGCAACCAAGACACCAGACAAGCCACAAATGGCCGCAATAATAAAAGTCCACCGTTCTCCAACATGTATCTGGATGGGAGTAAACGTTTTGGTGCCCACCACTGCTCCAACCTTGCCGATAGCGGCACTAAGACCGTAACAAGTAGCTCTAATCGGGGTAGCAAACGACTCCAGCGATACCAAACCCATCATGTCACCGGGTCCCAAGTTACCAGAACTCATCATCAAACCGTAGAATACAATAAACAACGGGGTAATTTTCAGGATTTTATTGTATCCGATACCAACGATCAAGCCAAACACAATATAACCGCAAAAGCCAACAATTAAAGTATACTTTCTACCAATTCTATCACACAAATAGGCTCCGATTAATACACCAGGGATCGCTATGATCCCCAATAATAAATTCCACTCAGCGATCTTATCAAGATCAGTTGACTGATGCAAAACATTCAGGATAATGCCACCAGAAAAGATACCGTTTGGAAAAGTGATGAAATCATATAAGAACCAACACCCGCAAGTACCAAGAAGTCTAGGCCAGTAATATTTGAATGCCAACCAGTAGGGTACCCTGTGTTTGATTGCACTTTTTCTATATAATTCCGAAGTAGCCATTTTGAGACGGAAATAGAAAACCGATAAAGGCCAGAAAGCACCAATTGCAAACATTGTTCTCCATAAGGCATCATTATGGCTTTTGGTTATTTGATGTACAATTAAAAAGATGATTAAGGCAAAAGGCCCCCCGAAAGATAATGGTAAATTGGTACACAAACAAAAAACACCCCCTCTTCTTTTAATCGACTCATTTGCAGCTTCGTTCGCAGAAACTGAAGAAGCAGGATACTCGGCACCTATACCAAACCCAGTGACACCCCTTGAAATAATTAACATCCAAAATAAACCTTCGGTAGTAGCGCCGTGCGAGGCTGCACACATAATTGTCCCCAAAATTAAAAATACCGTTCCTACTATAATTGACCATTTACGTCCAATATAATCCGAGGTAACCCCTATGGCAACCTGGCCAAATATAGTACTGATCAAACTGGCATTGGAAACATTTGTTTTCATGTCTGGTGTGAACACCTTTTTGAAACTGGGACTGACAAGTGGAAACGTAACATTCAACATTGTCATCACATTATTCTGGTACCCATCTGATATCAATGCAAACCCAGCACATAAAACGACCAACACATCCCTAAGTTTAGTTCCACCGGCTAACCTTTGCTTTCTGACTTCCGAATCATACGCAAAGTGTCTATGTCCTTCTTCATTAAAAGCCAAATCGTCTGATGAAGGAAGAGATTGTGACTTGACGATATTGATAGTCAGTTTTTGCATTCCTTCTTCGCGTGAATCCATATTACTCTAAAAATCAACCTCAATAATCAATGTCTATTCAGTGAGTGATATTTTAAATTGGTGCTTCTTCTTTCTATTTATACGGCTGCGTGATAACCCGCCCTCCCCAGAGGAGTAAATTGATGCCTAACGGCTTAAAAAAATTAGCCTGTGTTTTCACAGGCTCGCATGGGTACACCTTCGCAACTACATCAATTAGAGCACGTTGGACATGATATGGACTCCAAACTCCAATTAGAGGTACCCTGAATCATTGGGTCATGTCGGGCCATCCACCACGTGGATCAAGCCTACTTTCGAAGATTAGAAGCATTGTTAAACAAGATGGGATTGGACTCACTTTTTGTGAACAAGGAACTCGAACTCCGACAGCGTATATTTCGAGTCAATTCTAGGTTGACAGTAGTTGGAGTGAAGCTGCTTGTAAAATGTCTATCTTTGGGACCATAAGCTTTCCATATCGATGAACATGTATAAAGTTTGATATATTACGATAGAATATTTCCGAATGGGGAAAGAATTAAGCTGCACCTTGGATGCTCGGTAGCGCACATGTTGAGGGCAGATGTATTACGTTGCCATAAATTAATAAAAACAGGTAGTTGTAGTACGAGTCTGTAACAACCTCAACGCCTACGGCTGTATGCCTTCAAGCATCTGTGTATATCTCGAATCGGGAAAATGGCACCGAGTAGCTCTCGAATATCTGCACTGGTGTGACCCGCGTACAAGCGCTCGAAAATATCTGCATGGAGCCATATGGGGCAATTTTCATGACGCACGCATAATTCACGTTAATACAAAAACTTACATAATCATAAGACAAACTGCACGAGCATTAGAGCACGCGAGCAGACCGAAGGTCGCAAAAAGGTCGCAAAAATATTGCAGGTAAATGTCGCAAAAATGTCGCAAGCAAGATGACTGATCAATTTCCACTATTACTCATAGGTCAGTATATATGGAGGGCCTATCTGCCTTATTGTAAAGAGAAGAAATCAAGAACAGATAAAATGCCAATGCTCAAAGATCCTTCAATCAAGTACCAAAAGTTTCCAGATGTTAATTTACCCAATAGACAATGGCCCAGCAAGAGTTTAGACAAAACCCCACGATGGTTATCGACTGATCTTCGAGACGGGAACCAGTCGTTGCCAGATCCAATGTCGATCGCAGAGAAAAAGGAGTATTTTCGAAAGCTCGTGGAAATAGGGTTTAAGGAGATCGAGGTGGCTTTTCCTGCTGCGTCGCAAGTGGACTTTGACTTTACCCGGTTCGCGATAGAGACAGCTCCAGCTGACGTTTCCATCCAAGTGTTATCGCCTTGCAGAGAGGATTTGATCAAAAGAACAGTAGAATCATTGAGGGGGGCCAAAAGGGCTACGGTGCACATCTATCTAGCCACATCCGACTGCTTTAGAAATGTAGTTTTCGGTATGACAAAAGAACAGTCTCTCGAGTTAGCAGTGAAGTGTACGAAATTGGTGAGATCATTAACAAAGGATGACGCCACTCAAAAAGACACTATATGGGATTTTGAGTTTTCTCCGGAAACTTTCTCGGACACCAGCTTAGAGTTCGCAGTGGAGATTTGTGAGGCCGTCAAACAGGCATGGGAGCCTTCCACTGAAAGGCCCATTATTTTCAACTTGCCTGCAACAGTTGAAATGTCCACCCCAAACGTGTATGCTGACCAAATTGAATACTTTTCTACTCATATCTCGGACCGTGAAACTGTGTGCATTTCGTTACATCCTCACAATGATAGAGGTTGTGCTGTTGCTGCAGCAGAGCTAGGGCAGATGGCGGGAGCAAACAGAATCGAGGGCTGTTTATTTGGTAATGGTGAAAGAACGGGTAACGTTGATTTGGTGACTCTAGCCCTTAATTTGTATACTCAAGGGATATCTCCATACTTAGATTTTTCCAATATCAATGCTGTGATTGATATCGTGGAAAAATGCAATAAAATTCCGATTCACGCTAGGACCCCGTATGGTGGGTCGTTGGTGGTCTGTGCTTTCTCGGGATCCCATCAAGATGCCATCAAGAAAGGTTTCAATGCGCACTCTAAGCAACTTGAGAAGTCTGGTGGCAAAAATGTGCATTGGAAATTACCTTATTTACCTTTGGATCCAGAGGATATTGGTAGAACCTATGAAGCGATTATCAGAGTTAATTCACAATCAGGTAAAGGTGGCTCTGCATGGGTCATTTTGAGGAACTTGGAATTAGATTTACCCAGAGGTTTGCAGGTCGATTTCTCTAAGGTTGTGCAACAACAGGCGGAAGTTAAAGGCCAAGAGCTCACTAACGAAGAATTGTGCCAGCTCTTCAAAAATGAGTACTGTATTGATTATGAAGCTGATAAAAATCTGGACCAGTACTACAAGCTAATCGACTATGCATTGTCTAACTCTAAAGATGGTCTTAGATCCATTGAGGTGGACTTACTTATAAATGGTGAGAAGAGAACGATAAAGGGTCAAGGTAACGGTCCAATTTCAGCTTTCGCAGATGCTATTTGCAAGGAGTTGAAGATCAACATCGACGTTAAGCATTATCACGAACATTCTTTAGGTGATGATTCCAATTCTAGAGCCGCAACGTACATTGAGGTTGCTTTAGCTAACAAATCTACAAGGTGGGGTGTAGGTAT
Source organism: Debaryomyces robertsiae (assembly GCA_030566065.1). Classification (NCBI taxonomy): domain Eukaryota; kingdom Fungi; phylum Ascomycota; class Pichiomycetes; order Serinales; family Debaryomycetaceae; genus Debaryomyces; species Debaryomyces robertsiae. The sequence continues at coordinate 933,871 of JAJMHL010000003.1, forward strand.
TCATGAAGATGTTTCGCAAGCATCATTCTTATCATTAATTTCAGTTTTGAACGGTCTTCACAGATCGAAGACTATATAGGCATGAAGTTCATTTGTATCTAAGATTATATAGGCATGAAGTTCATTTGTATCTAAGATGGTAGGCGTAAGCTACTAGTATATAAATTGCGGACAGTACTTTGCATGTTTGTGTAACTTCGGAACAGCTTTAAGTTCTTCCTGTTCTATACTTCAACGAAATAATAAACGACCTAACCATGACTCAGGATAGCGACGTGGACTTTGCCCAGGCATATAAACAGATAAGTGAAGCTGAATTACAGGCACAAAAATTGGAAAGTATGTTAGACAAGTTGGATGCAAAAATGGACGCAATTTTAAAAGAAACTGAAAGCATTAATAAACCAGAAGATGTCTCCAATGTTGAGAGCGAACCTAAAGATGAAAGTGGCTCACAGAAATAGAAGCTTGTACGACTTTTATGAAACTTATGACTTGGTTGTATTGGAGTTGGATTTATTCAAGATAACATGCGCTGCCACTGTCAAGCTATTTTCAGCGTAGTCGTTTTGGATAGATACTGGAAAAATGGCGATTGGTTGCCGAATATTAAAGACCACAAGTGCAATGAGGAGTGTTGATACCTGAATATATAGCGCAAACAATCTTCGTTTGGATATTACAGCAGCTAACGCGAAACAGTTCATCAAATCTTCCTAGAGTTTCTTAACTAATGTAATGATATAGATTTATGAATAAGTTGAAAGAATCCAGAAACAGTTCTCATATTTTCGGTGTTTCTACTCTTTACCAATATGTAATTATTGATTGACAACCTCTGGTTCATTGCAATATCACTCGTAAATCCAACCGAAATTTTTTGATGCAACAAGGAACACCTGGTACAATTCGACCGTCGATCGACGTTTCGAACTATTAAGGTGTCTGTTTTTAGGAGTAAGGAAGAGGTGTCGACAGCATGCTTACCATTTACTGTTATAAGCTTGATCAAACTTCAAAACTTCATTTATGTCAACTTGAAAACTTGGTAGAATAACGCAATATGCAAGCTATCATGATATCTAACTGGGGTAACATAATCTAAACTTGATGAAAATTAAAAATCAGCTGCTGTGCTATATCTTTTATATGAGGTATTTTTTCGCCTATAAAGTCTATGCTTCATTCAAGAAACTTATCAATGCTTTTCTATTAACAAATTCTGGCTCGTTGGTTTGCTCAAAAGGATTACAAGGGAGCTTGGGGTTGATGACGTTAACATCAGCACCCTGTGACATGTCTGGACTTCCAAGTTGCGGTATGTGAATTTTTGCTGCCTTGCCACCTTCAAGCCACCATTTCGAAATTTCGGAGCTAGGGACTGGTAATCCCTTGTCATCAAAGTCGGTATCAAATAAAGTCAAGCTGTTACTAGTAATTAACGACTCATTAATATCCCCGATATTCTTCCTATATGACTCATAAAGACCATCAGATAATTGATTTTTCACTTTTTCGTCGATAACGTTTACAGACATCGCAAATGTAGCATTGACAGGTCTATGATCTGAAAAGGTGATATCTTCAGAAGACGTGTACGACTTTTGCTTTATAATCTTCTTTCTCGACAAACTTAGAATTCGATCAGTCCAAGCAGGAACTCTTTGCTTTTCAGATGTGTCATACGTAGTGGTACCGTTATCAAACTTGTAAGTTGGAGGAAACGTGATTTCCATTTCATCATAAAATGGAAAACTCTCTCCATTAGCCATCTGTTTATTTAATTGGTCATAGTCAAAGAGTTTCGAGAAGTCCTTGCTTTCGATCATTGATTTTACATCTTCATTAGGTAAATCAATTCTATAATTGAAATCTCCTAGCCAAATCACAGCATCATGATCCTTAATTCTTCTGTTTTTGGTGAATTTAATTCCTTTAGCGATTTCTTTATAGTCTTGATGTCTTTCTTCAATATTGTTCAAGCCAGCAGCTAAATGAGATGCAACTAAACAAATCTCTGTGTTAAAGTAACTAAAGCTGACAGCGACACCGCCTTTATTGGCACCCATACCTCCAAATCCTGTCTTCTTGAATGAGCCTTCCACGTTACTAATATTCTCTAGTTTTGATTCTTTTATGAATAATAAAATAGCAATACTACCAATCTGCCCACTCCACAAGGAAACATATTTATTATTGCCATTTGCTTGGCGCTCTAAAGTTTCCTTTACTTTATTTTCCCAGTAATACCGGTTAGTAGAATCCGCGTTCATCATCTTTCCCGCCGTCAACTCAGTAATTTCTTGAAAACCGACGAAAACTATATCATAATCTTGATTATTTCTATTCAGAGAAGGCAATATCCACTCGCTTATGTCGCCTTTATAGCATAAACCGTTAATATTAAACGTACTGGCGAAAATAGATATTTTTTCAAATGAGCTAAACTGTTTGTAGTGGTTATTTAGCTCCCTCGTAACATAGTCATGAATTGGATTATGTAGCTTTATATCCACCTGATCTTGTAACCGGCCTAATAATTTGAGCATAGCCATTTCATTTGGTTTTGGATTGACAACGCCACTCAAATACTTTTTGGAAAGATGTGACTTGACGGTGCCCTTCGTTGATGATCCACTTGAAGCCTGCAACTTAGAAGAGTTTGAAACATAATTCGTCGTAATTCTAGATAAACACTCGTCATTTTCTGACCACAATCGAGCATGTTTAGCATATAAATCTGTATAGACTTGAAGGCCAATATCACGAAATGCTAGTTCAATCACTTCTTGACTTATGATTTTGGAAATAAAGTTGGCTTTCTTCAAACTATCGAATGAGTTCACTCTAAAAACGCCCAACTGCTTCCCAATCAAATCTTCTTTGGAATTATCATAAAAAAAAGCACCAAAGTCGATTATGGAGTCAACCAAAGCATTCGAAATCTCCCTGGGATTCGAGCCTGCATAGCCATACTTTCTTAGGGTGGCCGTGGCCAAGGGAACGTCAGTATAAGACAACCTGTAGTTTAAACCGCCTTTAGTATTTGAGCCACTACTACCTTTTTGGTTGAAATAGTCAATGTGTTCTTTGAAATTTCGATCCAACTCTGTTTTATAAGTCTTGCCGTCCGGCGGCAAGGCGTCGACTATATGTATATCTCCAAACTGGTTAACAAGCTTATCGAAATGTCTCGTAAACGCATGTTGAGACGCTTCAAAAGACCGGGGGAATGAGATTTTTTTACTCTTCTTCGAAGACAAGATAGATCTCTTGTATTGGTTATCTAATTCCCAAAAAGTAGGAACATTACCACGTATTATGACATAGGAGAAACATATTTTTTTAGTGTATATAATGATTTCTGTTTCCGCATAATTAGAGACGGCGCCCTTGTCATCACAACCCCAGTCACCGAATAGTGGTCCATTCTTTATACAAGATTGCTTGGAGATAATGGTCAACAATGCATCTTCGTCGGCCAGTATCGACGTGTTAACAGTCTGAGCGAAACCCCTTGTTATAGTTGTCAAAAAGCCAGTCATGTCAAATTGGACCATATCTGGAGGAGATAGTCTGCTACGGAACTCGATAAACTCAGAATTCATGTAAGAATTCCACATGAACTTTTTGAAATAAGGCGAGTCAGCCATTAATGTGAAAGATGATTTCTTGACACGCGGGAACCCTCTTTCTTGTATATTCGAAGTTATATCGAAATCCTTGGAATAGAAAAATGACCCCAGTTCAAGTAACTTTCTCACAGAAGCCGCTGGATACTCGGAAGTGACTCTATCAGGATCATAATTTGTCGAATGCAGCTGCTGTGGTTGTTGTGGCTGAGCCTTTTGATCGTCCACAGTAGCTCTGTTAATCAAGTAGTCGAACTCATCGTTATTAAGACAGTAAAAATCAACACCTGTTATCCTGTAAATATCTTCGTCTACCACGGGAGATGCGACCTTGGTGTGTGCCGTGATGAAACCAAGGTAAATGTTGTTGTTGACGCTTAAAAGCCCCAAAAAGCCTAGAAGCTGTCTGTTCAGTCTTGCTTTATTGGGCGTGATATCCTTATAATTCGATAATTTTAACAATTCCTTACGAACAAACTCCACAATAACCTTGTTCGATGACGGGCCAGCCTTATCGTTCGGCCTCAGTTCACTACTACTTCCCGACTTGTGCCCGTGGTGATGCAAATGTAAATGGTAATGGCTTTTATACACAGGGAAAGGATGTCTGATGATCAATGCAGAGTCATTACTCACAATAATGAGGGTTCTTGGCCTCTCATTGAGATATAATTTCATTTTATGAGCCGAGTTATATGTTTATCTGCTGTTGTCTTCTTTTTATCTAATCTAAATAGTGAAATACTACGTAACACCACTTTGCACGAGTACACGCAATCATATAGAGTAGGATAAAGATATTCTAAATCTAAAGAAGGCGGATACTCGAGGGCGACAGAGTAAGGTCGACATTGATGAAAGCACTTGTATTCTGAAACTATATAATCGAAAAGAGAATTTATTTTAATCGCTACTTCATTTTAAAGGGAACTCTAGTATGTATTTTCAATACTTAAATTCACAAGATAGCAGATCTTAGTAAGCCTTTCTCGATCTCTTTTGCTTCAAGTGCCCTTCAGGAAGCCACTCGGAGTTATAGGTCTTGGTGGAAGTCGTTGAAGCGGAGGGCGAGGCCGCCTTTTTGTTGGACTTGGCAATTGGCGCAGTACCTTCAAAGTAGCTTTTTCCAAAGAAATCATAGGCCAAATAAAGCAAGCCTGCAAGTGAAGCCACTAAAATGGCTTCCAAAAGCAACAACTGAGGATTGAAAAGCGAAAGTGGTACATCACTCACAGTGGCCAACTGCCCTCTGGCGTTGATTAATCTCAACAGATCGTCAATGGCAACGAAAACCTGAGGAGTTAACAAGTAGTTGTCTGGAATCAAGTTTAAGTTGATAGTCTGCTCGAATTCAGCGGTTTCTCCAGTACCCACGATGACAGGGTCAACGGCTGTCGATGTCAAGTTGGTCTTGATGTCGTTAGTGGCTGGATTACGGAATGCACCACCAACACCGACAACAGAAATGTCTTTCTCTTCGTTGTTTGTAACAACGTAATTCAAAGTTATGTCTTCGCCATTCACCAATTCAGCTACGTCAGCCTTTGAAATATCTGGAAATTCGGTGATAGTATAATCGACAATAAAATTGATAGTAGTTGATTGTTCTTGCTTTTGTTCTGGAGCAGCTGAGACAGCAGAAGCTGCAGAAGCAATCAATGCAGTTATGAGTGGAAATGAGAACTTCATCCGTGGTTAGCAAAAACTGAAGTCACCGTTGGTGTCGACTACGAATGGTGGACGTAAATAGACACAAATATCACGTGATGAGACTACATTTTTTCACATTACAGACGTTTTAAGATACTTAAGTCAGTTTCAATGTACTTCTTGGGCTAATAGGAAGGACCCTACGTGTATCTATGCATAGCAAATGATCAGTTTCATAAGGAAAAAATCACCAGTCACCATTTTGGTGCGAAGAATCCATTTTCTTGCAACTTCACACAAGAATGGGCGAACAGTCTTGGGCATACGAAGTAGCGTATGGAACCCAAAATTTGCGCAACAAACATTAAAAGTACGCCAAGAAGCACCAAATGTGGCTTTAGGATACGTATTGCGTCTGTTGGCAACAAGGAATTATAGTTCAGTCAAAAAAAGAAACAGCTACCTTAAAGATACCGTTACCATTGAAAAAACCGAAGCTACCATCAATGATCAAAAACATGCTAATATGCCTCGACTACAAAACGCACATAATGCACAGAAAAAAGCACTCAACCAGAAAAGGCTCGTACGGTCCCAAAAGAGAGCGACGTTGGAATGTGCGAGGAGTAAAGAGAGTATGAAATTGGCCCTGAGTTTCCGCGACCAACGGCGTACTATTGTCGAAAGCTTAAGTAAAGCTGGAAGTGCATATGACATGTTCAAAAGGAAAACTGGCGTCCAATGGAGCATGGTCGCCTCTGGCACGACGGCAGGCCTGGTGTCCAAATACAGCGAAATGGCAGACAAGTTGAACTCTGAGCCTAGGCTAAGCTATTACAATTCTGCAATGCAAAACACGTTGAATTGCTTGGTGACGCATTTTATCAATACAGTGATCGTGGAAATTAATATCAGGAAGCTCTTGGCTGACAAAAATTTGGATAGGTATCCCGAATCATTTTTATATAGAGAGCATTTAATGAGCAACATAAAAGACGAACAAAAGAGAGATGAAATATTGAAATTACTAGTGCAATTTTACGATAAAGGAGAGAATAGAAGTCCAGAATCTTTTGAGGAATTCTTTCAGCACCTCGATCGTGAGATCGTTGATGAGTTTTTGAATAAGCATGTTTTGAAATCAGACGATTTTGGCTCCTTGGAATTTTACAGATATAACTTCAACAATTATAAGTCATCGCAGCATTTAAACTATGATCATTCGGACACATTCAGGTATATAAAGTCTTTCCAACCTGTTCGATTCGGTAGCACGATGCAAAACAATAACGAGTACTACAAATCCCTCGCACAACACTTTCAGGAATACGAGAAAAGTAGATCTTTAGACCATCTCAACTTGATTCTTAAAGTTGTCAGCACTATTATTCGGTGCAGAAAATACACGGCAACTGTCAGCCTTCTAAGGTACTTACTAGACCATTTTGGCCGAGTGGGGTTATATAATTACCAAACCATAGTGTATGATAACTTACCGGAATTCAAATTTGAACAAACGTTGCTTGCGACGCCGGCTAATGATTCAATCAAAGCACCCAAATTAGCATATCATTTTCAGGATTGTATTGAAGAGGATCCTAAGTTTTTAACAAGTCTTATCCAATATCAAGTTCAGAGAGAAAATAGTGAGATTTTCAAAGAGTTGCTTTTATTTTACAAACTAGACGAAATTGCTGACCATGAAAGGGCACTTATGAAGTCAAACCTCAGGAGTCTAGTGTCCAAATCAAGATTTTCTCGGTCGAGGTCGAACCCAGCTCAAGCCATAGCTTTCAAAAGCGAGAATCCAATTTTTGTCTCGAGGGAATCGATTTATGCAGCTATAACTGCGTGTATTGATTTGAACCAATACCAATTTATTGATCTCCTTGTTAATAAAATGATTTTGCATTCGGTAATGAAGGATGGTATATTACAGATAGCTTTGACCTTCGGTAAATCGAATAGCATAAAGACAGAAGAGCACAGCCTATTGATCGCAGAAAATCCATCTGTCTATGAGTTATCCAAGAAAATCTTTACGAAAGAAATCTTCATACTATTGTTGAGAGCTTGTCGAGAATCGGACGATGTAGGAAGATTGATGTGGTTGACTCCTCATTTGGATTTATACTTATCGTCGAATATTGAACAAAGCCAAAAGCATTTGAACAATATGAGGGAGTATTATAGGAACGTGATAATTTACCAAACAGAGGATGATAATGCTATTAAAGATTTTTTGCAAGCAGATTCGCAAGCTAGTATCGATCGTGAACTAGTTGCATCAATCCACAGCACCTTCTCTTTATTTGGAATAGACGGGAAGCTCTTGAAGTACAATAGTTTGCTAGATTTCGAGCATACGGTGGCCGATCAAGTCTTGCGTACTCGACAAAAAATCGATCACGAACGAAAAAGCATTAAAAAGCGTGGAGGCAAACTAAATTTAAATCACTACCCGAACGACAAGTACTTTACGCTTAATCCCTCCCCCGATTGCGAGACTAATGAACTCATTAAATAACCAGTAAACTATACCCTTAGAGTCATATAGCGTCTATACGTTTCCTAGAAAGCACGTGACTGCATCAGTCCATCTCCAACATTATTTTTTTTCATCGCAGAAAGGTTTAAACCGATGTTGCCCTTGACCATACGTATCTTTTGAGTCTAGTGGGAGAGTAATATAACAGCCCCTACAGTTCGAACAACCAAAGCCACTTCCCCGGTTCTTTCCGTTATAATATCGATACAAAGATTTTTGATATGAAATTTTTGACCACCAATTTTGTCAAGTGTGCAGTGAAAAGCTGCGATTCTTCCTCAGAATCATTTCCTTTGCTGTACTCTGAGTGCCAATTAGTTCAAGAGGAACAAGACTACAACCCAGAATTCATAAGTCATATTTTAGAAAGATTAGACTGGGATGCTATGCTCAAGGTGGCTGCGGACTTGGGCAACACATCCTTGCCTCCAACAAAGCCCGAAGACCTCGACCCTATCATGGAAGATAACCAGCCCATTCTTCGGGACTTACATACCTTGTTGGTGGAAACTCAGATAATTGAAGGCACGATGACTTGCCGCAATTGCGGCCACATTTACTACATCAAGAATTCCATACCAAATTTCCTTTTACCTCCTCACTTATGCTAATCACTGTTCCACTACGACACTTTGTACAATACCAATATACGTCATGTAATTGATATCAAGTTGATTGACCTTGTCCATCGGAGAAGTCCACCGAAGAAAGTTGATCGTTCACGTGACATAAAGGTGCCCCTCGAGGCACTGAAAGATCGCAAACCTCCCAAGTCCAAGAATTTTAGTAACTCCGCTGTAGAGACTCTACGTTTTAAATAGAAACTCAGCGCTACTTAAGAGAAGCTTCATTGAAACGGTAAATATCGCACAGGTAGGTGGCCGTATTTTCTCAATCAAAAGCAGACTTACCACGCATAGTGTTAACGCGGAGAAGGACCGGGCGTTATATAATTTACCAGATAATATAGAAGTAGATGCATTCGCAACAGCTTGGAGTCATAGAGGATCAATAAAAATGGTAAACTTAACATCCACGAAAGCTAAGGGAGCAGAACCGAATGATAATGAGGATGAAGCCATGCAAGCCCCGCATGGTAGAGGTCAGAAGCATACAGATGATCTGAGGATCAACAGTAGTTCGAAGTTTGGCCCTCTGTCGATAACCAAATATTTCTTCAGCAAAGAGCTGTCTCTATCTCCGGATTTATCGAATAGTGAAGGTGGACTGGACAATAATGCGACATGGGATAACCATAACGAGCCTGTCCACGAGTCGAAGGACGACGGAAGACAGGCAGGTTTAAGTAAGTTGAAAAGCTTCTTTAGATTGTCATCTAGTTCTGTGCTGATCCAGGGAAACAATGGTTTCGGAGAAACCAGCGACAGCATTTCCAAGCAAGGTTCTACTGGCACGCTGACGTCAAACATTTTAGCTGCACCTACACCTCTTGAAAGTACTGACGAATTCAAGAAAGCAGGAGAGCCTTCGAGCAAAGGCAAAGGCAATGCTTACGAAAACAAAGAGAACGAAGTGTCTAATCCGCTTCAGAAACAGGATGCGAGTGCCAGTATGTTGAAAAGATTTGCTATCGGCAGAAAGAGGGCAGTCTCGAGCCCTGTCGCTCCAGGGGTAGGTGACGGGAAACACCAAAAAGAGTACGCAACTGTTGCCCATAGGTCGGAAGCGGTTCCTGAAATTGTCACCGAAGCGGTGAATGAGGACCCGGTAGTTTCTTCAAACTTGTATTTTGCCCATCAAGGGTTACCCCCTCACTTAAATGTACACGGACACAATAGCTTAGTTGAAAATGCAAATAAGGACGATATATCCATAGCGTTGAGACACAATGATTCGGTGTTCTCGATCACTGATAGTGGTGTACTTAAGCCTCCTACCGTTTATCAATCTAATTTATCTACTAGTGATGAGTCAGTTTCTGAAACCGAGGCAGTTCCAACGTATATACCAGAAACTGGTCAAAACATCTCGAGGGAAGAAGGCTATTCACCATATAAGAATGAGTTGGAGGCACCTCAAAATACTTTGGCGCCTCCGGGTCAAGCAGGATCTTTTCAAAAAACACTTCGGAGAGTTGCATCAGCGCCGTTAGTTAATAGGCTTTTGAATGAATCTAATACGAAACTTCCTCACACGAGACAAGCAAATAATCATGAAGATGTTTTTGATATCAACAAACATATTGGAGAATTGAAAAGTGGCAGGCCCCGTGCTTCAAGTAGAGGAAGGATGTATTCCAGTGCATCAACTAAAATAATGGACGCTCAGGTAAATCAGGGGTGCTTCAAGAAAATCAGACTATTAGGCAAGGGTGATGTAGGGAAAGTCTATTTGGTTAAAGAAAACCTATCAAATCGACTTTATGCCATGAAAATTTTGTCGAAAAAAGAAATGATCGAACGAAACAAGATCAAAAGAGCCCTAGCCGAACAGGATATTTTGGCGACCAGCAACCATCCTTTTATTGTCACCTTATATCATTCATTTCAGTCAAATGATTACTTATACCTATGTATGGAATACTGCATGGGTGGTGAATTTTTTAGAGCTCTACAAACAAGAGAAAACAAAACTATATCTGAGAACGACGCTAGATTTTATGCAGCAGAGGTGACAGCAGCTTTGGAGTATTTGCATTTAATGGGGTTTATCTATCGAGATTTAAAACCCGAAAATATATTGTTACATCAATCAGGTCATATTATGCTAAGCGACTTTGATCTATCAAAGCAATCTGCTAGCACTAAAAATCCAGAGATTTTTTTTAGTAAGGCTTCGCATGGGCTTACATCGAATGGCAACCATAGCGGGCCCACCCTAGACACAAAAGCGTGCATCGATGGCTTTAGGACGAACTCCTTTGTCGGCACTGAAGAATATATAGCCCCGGAGGTAATCAGAGGAAAGGGGCACACGAGCGCTGTTGATTGGTGGACACTCGGTATTTTCATTTATGAGATGTTATTCGGCACAACTCCATTCAAGGGCAAAGACCGCAAAAGAACGTTTGCTAACATTTTGAAGAAAGACGTTAAATTTTTAGAGACCAGGTCAATTTCATCAAGTTGCAAGAGTTTGGTCAAGAAGTTGTTGATTAAAGACGAGGCTAAGCGGTTGGGGTCGAAAACAGGTGCATCTGATATTAAAAACCACGCATTTTTTAAGAATACTCAATGGGCACTCTTAAGGCATCAGCAACCGCCAATGATTCCGGTGTTGAGTAAAACGAAAAAGAACGAAAAAATTGATAGATATGTTAGCGAAGAAGATCCAATAACGAGCAACGATGTCGATCCTACAAGCGATGACGCTCTTAATGATCCATTCGCAAACTTTAGTTCCGTCACGTTGCATTATAACGAAGCTGATTCGGGCAGCGACCAAATGATATATAACGAAATGGAAAATAGTTTGTATACGAGTGTTGCGTATACAATGACCGGCGATAGCTCGTCCAAACAAAAAAGCTTTCTAAGAAGATAGTTTTACAAATAAGTATACAAGATCAACCTTAATGAAAGTAAATCATATATTGTAAAGAACCGAAATTGTATGCGAAATATAGTAGTAAACGTTAGAAGAAAATTTTAGATAAGACATAATAGTGTACAAGATAATGCAAGATCAATCTTAGCATTTAACCAAATCAATGACCTTTAATTCAACTGCTGAACATTGGGCAGCAATGCTTTGGTCATATAAGTTGGAGAAGTCACCTGAGTGGCATTCGTAGAAGACAGTGTTGTTACCTAAAGCTAACAAACCCTTTGGAGTAACGGACCAGCCAGCAGCATAGATAGAACCGGATTGTGGTGGGGGACCGTCAAATTGGAATTGTCTGTTGGCAACAATAGCACCGATTCTACCCTTAGCATCAGTCAAAACTGAGTTTTTCAAGGTCATACCCAATGAGTTTTCAGTGGAGCAAGATTTTTCTTCGCCATCGGAGTTACTGCCAGAAGAAGCACTGCCTGTTGGTTGTTGAATTTGACCATCGTTGATTTGTGATGCGACAGAGGCAGTTTGGTTTCCTTGCTTTTGTATTTGGCCATCGCCGATTTGGTTGACGACTGAAGCAGTTGGTTGGGCAGCAGTCTGGTGTTGAATTTGACCGTCACCGATTTGGTTGACCACGGAGGCCGTTTGAGGTGCAGCAGTTTGGTGTTGGATTTGGCCATCGCCTATTTGGTTGACAACTGAAGCAGTTTGAGGTGCGGCAGTTTCGTGCTGAATTTGACCATCGCCGATTTGATTGACAACGGAAGCGGTTGGAGTAGCAGCAGTTTGGTGTTGGATTTGACCATCGCCGATCTGGTTGACAACGGAAGCAGTAGCAGCTGCCGTCTCACCAGTTTGGTGTTGGATTTGACCATCACCGATTTGGTTAACAACACCTCTCTTCGCCTTGCCGGTAGCAGCACTTTCGGCAACGCTAGAAGATAAAGCAACAGAGGATTGGATTGTTTGCACTTGGATACCGAACGTTTGTGGGTGGTCAGTAGAAGCACCGCTTGGAACGGATCCTGATGGTGTCAAAGTGGTCCATGGTTCAGATGGAACGGTAGCAGCTAATGCTGTTGCAATTAAAGCACTTGTACTAAAAACTGATGCGTATTTCATTGTGTGTTGATTTATGTTTCTTGATTAATGGATTCAGATTTGTTCTGTCTTGGGTATCTCGCCTACCTTAAATACTTTTCTGCTCGATACTGATTCTGAGGGGGGCTATAGACAGAATATTTCTAGATCAAAACAAAAAGCTGGTACCCTAGTACAAAACTTGGGGGAGTGATCTCAATGCATGATTTGTGCTGGTTATTTTGGTATAAATATAGAAAAAATGATCGATCTGGCTCTCTACAATAGCTGATGGCTGGTTGTGCTGGTTATCCGAAGGCTGCGAAATTTTTTCGCATATAAATAATACGTCATACAAAATGCAACCGCTTCTAATTCTGGACATATAATTGCGAAAGGCGAAAAGGGGTTATTGTATGCCAGCTATTATAGGCTATTATAGTCGGCAATAGTGACCAGGGCTAAAATGCAAAGAAGGTGTGTCTGTAGTCAATGTTTTGGACTGTCAATAACTTTTTAGGATATATTACTGTTGCTAACAGTTAAATCGAAGCTAATCGCAATAGATTATATAAGCATTAGCTAAATTAGCAAGAGAAGGTTGAAAGTAAAAATATAACAATGTCGCAAGAGTCAATGTCGTATTTGCGACATAAAAGCAGCACCTTTTGGGGTGATGGATAAATAGGTCTATATATAAATTGAAAGAAGCTTTCTTAGGGAAAAAAGGGAAGTTGAAGCTTGGTCCTATACTTAGAGAAGATACTTCTATGGGATATGCTTTGCGTATGTGCACCGAAGAGCGTCGGGGAAAAGACGATGCTTCGGTTATTAGTCAAGATGCAGTCCTAGAAGTACCGTACATTCAGATAAGGGACGAGACATGACGCAACTTCTAAATCCTGATGTGTCGGACTAACCGGCTTATTTCAGTGTTGATGCGGAAAATTGCGTAAGCCAAAATGCACAAGTTTGAGGCCAAGCCCTGCTCGAATTCGGCGTAGCACCCACCGGTATCGGTAGTAGTACTTACTGAAGGGACACCGAGGGACACCGATTTTGCTGTTGATCAATGGTATCTGAAATAGCAGTCAAACCTATATGTCGCTTACTAATAATTATATTTGGCTAAATTAGGTAGTTATCAAAGATCAGTCAGTTCAAAAAGTAAAACATGGCTACTAGAACGCTGTGTTATTCGTTAAGGACATTATGGGTCGTTCATGGCATCCAGCGATTCTTCTAGCGAGACTTTTACGTCTTACAGCAATGACTACGGCTTCTTGATTCTGCCTAGAGCCTGAATGCAAGAGACAACTCGAGGAGAGTAAAAGGAAGCCTAGATGAAGACTCTTCAACTTGTAACATTCCCGACACCCATGAAATATCCCTAACCAAAATTTTTTCAAAGGCCCATGTGTGCTAGTTGACAATGCATAGTAAACGCATCAGGGAACGTTGAACCCTCAAGAAAGCTACTAGCTTGTGGATGCTATTCGTTAGGATTTGATACTATGTTGATGATATAGGCACGTGATGTTCAATTTTGTGTAAGTTCCAATTTTCAGTTTAATTCTCTAGCCAACCATATTTATCTAATATAACCATAATTACTGGTCAAAGTATTGTATTAAAGATTGAAGACAAGATGGCAGGACATGCAGCTAAGTATATTCGTCATGCAGCAGTATCAGCGCCACATGTTGATCCACGTTTGAAGTGGACATCGAAGTTGTTGGGAGCGACAATGTGGTTTTATATCATGTACAGAATTAAGGAAGATGGACCAGTCATGTTTGGACAGAAATTACCATTTGAAAATCATTAGACTACTGGGTGGAGATAATTTGTTACATTCCATGGGTAGGGTAATAATATTGTATTAGAATAGTCAATATACTGAAGTGTAAATTTATCAAAGTGCCGAATGTAGAGACATGCTTGGAGCAATGACGACAGGTATAGTGCTTCATGGAAGGGAAGTAATTAGGAATGATGCGATATCTACCTGATCCTTCCTCTTGGCTTGCCTCTATAGATACGTCCTCTTCCTCTGCCCCTGCCTTTTCGTCCGCGAAACGGGAGACGTCTTCTTCTGTCGTCACTATCTATATCGTCATCTATTTCTTCGTTATTATAATCACCATCGTATGACACATTGCTACCATCGATACCTTCAGTTTCGGTACCACTGGTCTGAGAATAAACTACCGCTTTTTTAACACCTGTCTTCGGAGAGTATTCAATAGCGTTAAATGAATTCCTAGAGTCCTCATCATCCGACCGAATGTCGTAGTCATCTTCGAGACCGTCTTTTCTAACGCTTTCACCTTGTAATTTGAAATTAAAGTTGAACCCTTGACTGTTGCAGTAATCTAAATTCAAATTACCGTACTCATTTAATTTGAATATCATTATGTTGTACCCCTTTTCTTGCGAGCCGATTAAATGATCACATAAATTAAAATGCCACAAGTTATAATATGCTGAGAAGTAATAATCGTTGATTTTTTTCAACATCCTTTTGCTAGTGTTCGGATCTTCGCTAGCGGAAGTTTCCAATGTCAAAGGTATGATTTTGTCAATAGAATCATTAATCGAAATGGGAATCTTGTCGAACAAACTTAGCCCCATTTCTATAAGTTTGGTTAAATTGTTTCTTTCAGATTCATCTATATCCTGTAATAATGCAAGTAGTTCAGCCTTAATGGCCAACCAGTATTCGCCTAAAATCATCCTTAATCGAGAAAATTTAGACCTATAGTTTTCAATGTAACCGGCGCTGCCTCCCATACTATCGACAAGACTCATTCCATTTCCCATCACTGGATATCGAAAATGCAACCCTTGGCTTATGGTAAAGTCCGCGTTGGTTAAAATAGCCAAATGTTCTAACAATGGGGTTTTAATGACAGGTGAGTGAGACATGAATATATTAATTGTTTGTTTGTTCCCATTTTCCATGACATTGAGGTACAATTCAGCTATTTGAATCATGGTAATCCATAAATCTCCAACTTTGCCTGAGGTAGAGCCAACCAGTAAGTTGCCATTATCAAATAAACTATGTATTTTCAAATTGCCTCCTAGTCCATAAAGTTTGATATTCGGCTGCGATTCTAGCGGACTTTGGATCTCATAACTTCTGGTATGGTCAACCAAGTGTAAATTAGGAATATGATACTCTCCGCCTTGAAACCTCTCAATAACATGCGGATCATCTAACGGCCCGTATATGGTATAAACGGGGCACGGCAATTCGTACTCTCCTTGTATATAAGAATTGAGCTGTGAAATACCAGTGTAATTTCCTTCAAGCTTCAGCTTGAAGAAGTTAATGTCCTCCATAGAACTGGCGTTACTATGCGCATGTACAGTGGATAAGTCATTGAGTTCATTAACCGTATTTTTGTCCAAGACTTCCAGGAAAGCGACAATTTGCTTCAAATATTGCAAGTCATGACATCCACGGATTGTCTCCTTATCCCAGTATCCGAAGTTCCCAGTATGAACTATGAAATCAATTGTCCTGTGGTTCCGTTTCTCACTCTCATATAACTCTCGTAAGGCATGTAAGTCCCCTTGAATGTCGGAGACACTCAAAAAGCGAAGAGAATCCTTATTGCTAGTCATCAAGCGTCTTTCCGTCCCTCTTTTCCTCTTCTTAGTAACTATTTGTCTATGTTTTAGTAGGTTTATAGTAGTTCTTTACGTTTAAGAATAATTCGTCAATTTTCTGTGTAACGCGATATCAACTTCTGAGTGAAGGTAATCAATATTATACCAGCACATCGATATATGAATGCAAACGGGTTATGAAATGCTCGAACCTCCTGAGAGACTTAGAAATGCTATCAACCAGGGGAATTTGCCTATTATAAAACGACTATTGCTGAGGTTCCCAGAATTGTGGTTAAATAAAGACTCCTCAAATAACGGTTGGAGTAACTTGCATTATGCATCATACAACGGTAGCTATTTGATCTGCTTTCATTTAGTATCGTTTATGAATAAAAATTTAGGTGCCATCGAACAAGAATATTCCAAATTGGATCTCATAACATTTGACGATTTAACGGTGATTCATCTACCCTTGATCCACCACCATGCTCAAACATTACATTATTTATTACAGGAATTTCCGGGAGACTTATGGCTAGACTACCCTGGAGGAAAGTTGAAGCAAACACCTTTGCATTACAGCTGTGTTTATGGGTTCAAGGAAGGAGTCAAGTTATTATTAGAGTTTGGTGCCGACTGGGACGCAAGGGATTTGAACGGAAATACCTGCTTACATTTGGGGTTCCAATATGGAAACCTTGATTGCATTCAGGATCTACTAAAGTTTATTTTAGTCTGCTGTAAGGATAAGGAGGAAGGATCCGCGGTAATAGAGAAGTTTGAATCCGTGAAGAATAAACATGGGTGGTTGGCTATGGACTATGCGTTTTCGTTCGATTTTATAAAAAACTATCGTTTCTTGAGGCAGGAATTGTTCGTATTCAACCAAGAATTGAGCGATGCAATGCCTATGACATCGTCCGATTACGATTCGTCTAATTCCCTACTAACCCTAAGCAAAAACCATTCTCAAACTTCAGTTCCAGAAAACAAGGTTCTTTCAAATCAAATCACGCCGATGTCTCAAGAATTGCACCCTCTCACGACTGATGATCTCAATGAACCGAGAGCCCCAACCACAAATAAGATTACAAGGGCGCATTCTCAGTCATTGCCAAGCTCAGACCCTGCTATCGAATTCAACCGCGGCAAAAACAAGCCCCCAACTGTGAGGAAGAGATCTACCACGCTATACAATTATAGATCTCCGAACAACCTTGCGTTGGGAACACCTAGAAATGCGTCTGGTGCACCCCACACTCCTTTAACTACACAAACAGTATTGAACAAAACTCCGTCGTTGAAATCGATAACTATATCTCCTCTGGTCAGGTACAACAACGATAATCCATCGTCCCCACAGTCAGTCGTATCGATGTCTTCCACTTTAAGCATGTCACCGATTCATCTGGTATCTCACAGAAAGAGTGCAAATAATGTGCCCAACCTACGACCAACGAACTACCACGTAGATGAAGACGAAGGCATTAGTTCTGTGTCTACCAGTTCCCTCGATACAAAGACAAATACTTTAAGCAAATCTCGAAACAGATCAGGATCATCTACTCCTTCGCCAAACAAGCAAATGCTTGAAGGAGCGAGACTACCAAGAAAGTCTTCGTCTACTGTCTCAATTGCTGCGAAGCTTGCCTCGAATAGCAATTTCTCATCTCCAAGCCAGGAAGAATTGCAGCCAAAACCAGCTATACCGGGTATAGAACCACTTCCGCCTTTAAAAAACATAAGCTCGAGTTCCACTCTCCCAAGGAGAAAATCGACTCCATCGTTAAGAAACCCCACTGACAGTGATAGTGATATTTCAAAAAGATCTAGTATAAATAGTGTTAGCTTTAGCAGAATCAGATAGATAGATGGTCGCGCGGTCGCGCTGTAATATAAAATTGGGCTTCACGATTAGCTGTTCAAGCCACTTGCTTTCATTACTATAGAATGGCGCCCGTTAGCAAAACTCAGCCGTCGATAAGCCGATTCTTTAAGAGGAAAGAAGAACAGGTGGCGGGAAAACTGGTTGACAATGTTGATTTTAAAGAAGAATTTGAGAAGGAGAATACTTCTCATAAGCTAGCAGGCTTTCAGCATCAAGAGAAAGGGTCTGAGGGAGGATCAAGCAGTCAAGCGACCTCTAAAAGGAAGGCATTGAACGGGGATGCGAAGAACTCAGAGTCGATTGCGGAGCCAGTCACCAAAAAAGTCAAAAGCAGTGAACAATCTAAAAAAGTTGCTGCTGGATCATCAGCCAAAAAGCTAACACCGTTAGAAAAACAGTTTATCGAAATGAAGCTGAGGAATTTAGACAAAGTACTAGCAATTCAGGTGGGATATAAATTCAAGTTTTTTGGAAAGGATGCCGTTATTGCGTCGCAGGTGTTGAGCATCATGTTAATTCCAGGTAATATTGAACTTGATGACCGGCGATATGATAGATTTGCTTACTGCTCAATTCCAGACAACAGGCTACATGTACATTTAAAGAGACTATTGAATCAGGGGTTGAAAGTGGGAGTGGTGAAGCAAACAGAAACTGCAGCGATCAAGTCCGTCGATAGCAGCAACAAGAGCGGCTTATTTGAACGTCAAATGACCGGCGTATATACTAAAGCGACCTACATGGGTGATGAGGTTTTGACGGGGGACCCCAGTATAAATAGAACAGCTCTCGTGGATGATGAGATAGGGGATTACATTTTTTGCATTGATGAGCTGAACCCCAGAGAGATAGGGATTGTTGCTGTACAACCAATTACAGGTGATATTGTTTATGACACATTCGAGGACAATGTTACTCGCGATGAACTAGAGACTAGACTTATACATTTGAATCCCAGCGAAATCCTTGTAATTAGTCATAAATCCGAGGTTTCGAAAGAGACGTCCAAAATAATAAGGGTCGTCAGCAATAACGTTAATGTACGTCACATACCAAGAAAAGAGCAATCGACAGTTACCAGTGAGATCAACGCATTCTTTAGCACCATTGAAAATGGCAAATATGCTAGCGTGGGAGAATATTACTTGCTAAATTTTTCGCATTCTGTTCAGGCTTGTTTTAGTGAACTAATAGCCTACTTACAAGAGTTTAAGTTAAGTAGTATTTTCACAATAGAGAGAAATGTTAGTAGCTTCTCCAACACAAAAAAGTATATGGTTTTGCCGAGTGCCACTATACAAGCTTTGGAAATATTTCAGAACTCGACAAATCCAAGCTCCAATAGGGGTACTCTATTATGGCTCTTGAATCACACTCGGACAAAAATGGGTAATAGACTACTACTCAAATGGATTTCCCGACCTTTGACGGATAGAGCACTTATTGACGAAAGGCTCGACGCAGTTAGTGATTTGACTAAAAAGTTCAGTCATTTCGTAGATTCGTTAAAAAATCAGCTAGACAAAATTGGAAAGTCAAATATTGATTTGGAAAAGAATTTGATAAAGGTTCATTATGCATCTACCTATAAACTTGATCGGATCAGCAGGAAAGAAGTTTATTTGGTACTCAAATGTTTTGACGACCTTTTAAGGATGATAAAGAAATTCGAGAATAAAACTAAGATTTTGGAATCGGTTCAATCGCCTCTACTAGTTGGAATTTTAGAGTCGCTATTTGAGTTGTCGCAACAAAGTGTAGTCCTCGATCTATTAAATATGATATCTGTCAGCGCTTTGGACGAGTCGAACTTGACAGAACAAAAAACAAAATTCTTCAACTTGAACTACTTCAAAGATGATGGTATCATTAATGAACTAAAGGAAATTGAGAACGTCGAGTCTCTATTGCACGAGCAGTTGGTTGAAGTGCGTAAACTTTTGGGAAGGCCACAGCTCAATTATGTCACAAATTTAAAAGAAGCTTATTTGATTGAGGTAAGAAACGGTAAAACTGTTGATTCGTTGCCAAAGAGTTGGGTCAAAATTAATGGAACAAAAACGGTCTCAAGGTTCAGATCTCCAGAGATTACCCAACTATACAAAAAGTTGCAGTATCACAATGATCTTTTAATAAAAAACTGTGATAAAGCATTCAACACATATTTAAATGAGGTGGACAACAATTACGACTATTTTAGTAAAATAATTAGAAATTTGGCCTCATTTGATTGTTTAATGTCATTGTGTGCTACAAGTGCCATCAGTTCGAATTATTCTAGACCTCGAATACTTGAGGACGAACGGGTGATTAATATCAAGCAAAGCCGGAATCCTATAACTGAGAATTTATCCGTCAATTCAAATTATATTTCTAATGATATTCAGATGGCGAAAGATGAAAATAGAGTTTTGGTAATCACTGGTCCAAATATGGGAGGTAAATCAACATATGTGAAGCAAGTAGCGTTGTTAATCATTATGATACAAATCGGCAGCTACGTACCTTGTGACGAGGCGACGGTGGGTATTTTCGATTCTATTTTCATACGAATGGGTGCAAGGGATAACATTTTACAAAATCAATCGACCTTTATGACAGAAATGTTGGAGTGTGGTCACATTCTCAAAAATATGACGACGAGGTCACTCGTAATTCTTGATGAAATAGGAAGAGGTACAGGAACAAGCGACGGGATTGCGATAGCATACTCTTTATTGAATTACTTGGTTGAAGACTCAAGACAACCTTTGACTTTGTTTATTACACACTTCCCATCTTTGCATGTGTTGGAGGATGAATTTGGGGGTATTGTGACTAATTACCATATGGGATTTCACGAGGTTCCCAGAGAGCTGCAAGAGTTCCCTGAAATCGTATTTTTATACAATCTAGTGAGGGGTGTCGTGAGTAACCTGTACGGGTTAAACGTTGCCAAACTAGCTGGAATCCCAAGCTCTATCATTCACAATGCTTACATCAAGTCCACAGAGTTGAGAGATGCAATCGAGACAAAAGATTGGCTGACAAAGTTCATCAAAATGATAAAGGTGCTTTCAAATGAACAAGAGCCACAAGTCAACCGTAAGGAGATCGAAAATTTATTACAATGCGCTGAACTGTAAATAGTATCCAATAACAAAGAACAGAAAAGTAGATAATCGAAATCAATCTTCAGCTTAACCTAAAGAAGTGTAAGCAAGCCTCATTAAAGTCCAGAGGGTTATCTAAATAAATATGATGTCCCGCATCTTTTATGTATTTGAAAGAGCTCAAAGAGTTAACTTTCGATAATTGCTCGAATATATGGTACCCACCTTTTGAATTCATCCAGTCTTTATCACCATAGAGCCATAGAGTTTTGACATTCGAAACGTGTAAATAATTAATAAAACCCCTATCACAGAGTGGTAACTTGGCCAAAATCTCGTGATTGATTAGTTTCGTAATAGCTAGTTCACCTGAACCCTGATATTGATTGAAAATAGAGTAGGAATAGTTATGCAATTTTAAAATTAATTCGATATTTGGCTCCCCTCCGTCGCCATTGGATCTCAAATTGCTGAACCTCTGAAATGACCAATAGGAAAGCAATTTGGAATATAATGGGCCTAATATTTGCAATACTTGAAACGGCGATTTATTCCATTCCCATAATTTCTGTAAAACAATGTTTTTAGGAAACCGAGGCTTGCCCAACTTTTCCCATAATTCTTGAAATTTTTCGTCTTCAATGATGACTTTTTCCTTCGCTTGTAGGGTTAATAACTCATTTAGGGGATTACTACCCTCACGATAGTCCTGACAATTGATCAAACTGACATAATTTGACTCAGTACCCATAGGACTCACTATAACAAATTCTTCTACAATGTTCGAATCGTCGGAGCCCAGCTTAGAGTACTGATCGTTATATTTCATTAAATAGCAGCTCGACAAATACCCACCCATTGAGTGTCCCACCAACTTGAAATGCCGCAATTGACGACGCACACGCCATTCTTCAATTTTGGTAATGAACCAATCTTCAATCTTCAATATTTGATCTATTTCTTCGGCTCTGGTCGCTGGTTTCGTCAAAAATTCACTAGGGAACTTTGGTCTCGAGGAGTTTCCAAACCCTGGCAAATCGATAACATGTAGCCGTACGCCAGGTCTGGACTTCACAAACTGTTCGAAATTTTTCACAAAATACCCCATCGCCGCCATGTACCCGTGTATCAAGACAATATCGACTTTTTCAACGTCTTCCACATGCCCGTGATTTTCAAGACATAATTCGTGTATCGTAATTCCATCGCCAATATCTACGTCCATAAGCTCCCCTGTAATTGCAACACCCTCCGGTGCTTCTTCGTCGCTTCCCGGAGGCCGAATATAAACGTCTTGCGATAGAATGGCCGTGAATAATTCATACTCGATTAATCGATTTCTCAATCTGGCCTGCTTTATGTACTCTTGTTCAAATTTGGCGAGGGTGTTACTGTCATTTCTCAAGTACGTTGGAAACGACCACCAATCTGCAAGTGATTTACTCAAAGGTATAGACCTTGGAATCCTTTCATTCATACTAGTTAATCACCCTGAGCTGAATTCCTTAATAGACCGCGACTTTATATACTACCGAGTAGCCTCTCATCAAATACGGATCGGCTTAGCTGAAAATAATCCTATTTGAGATAAGGGCACTTTGTAGACAATAGAAATTCACCTGACCCACTCGTTTGGAGTGGCTGAACATACTAAGAAAATCAAGGGGTGTATAAGGAAACTATTAAGAAGCCTAGAGAGGTTATATAGACAGGATGGTGAATAATAGCCCAAAGCCGCACCTGGTATCCATATGCCAGAATGAAGCATTGACTTCTAAATATCAAATAAGAATGCTCTATTTTAAAGGAGCAAAATGCCAGGTACCGCTAGGTACCGTTTCTTCAAGATAGCAGCTGTATTAGCTTCGTAGAAACCGTATGTAGCCGCAAACACGAGTGCGGAATTGCTGGTTCAGTAAGTCATCCTTTACTTCGTTCTTAGTAGCGTAAAATCACTTATTTATGTCCTGATACGCTGGAGGTGTTTCATTGGTGGCACCGTAGCTAGGGTTGCTAACAGGGATTGGTTCGCGGTCGATGTGATTGTGGGGATGGTGATAACGTTGGTGGCGAACGTTCCTGCTGTTTCTCGACCCTGTGGAACTTGATCCGAGCTGGTTCTCTAAGTCTGAAGAGTTCAGATAGATATAGTACACTTTGGCTTCATGGTTGATAGTATATGGTGGGTATTTGGCGATAATATACCAGGAATGGATAAGCCCCGGGAAATACCCCAATATACACAATAAGACATTTATCAATGAATCACACGAGCAAACCCCCCTCCGAATCCACACGGGCAACGGTGGAAATAGTACTGACAATATTATGAGACATATATCTGATAAACACTCGCAACAACACATATTATCCTAAATGTTCTTGTGCCGAAGGGATTAACCAGGATCAGCCATGATAAAGTGATGATGATGGATAGGTTTGCAGGTTAGGTCGAAGGGCGAAAAAGTGCAGGTTACAGAAAAATGAAAAATTGCATGTTATGTAATTGCAGGTTGGCCTGTGCAGTGGAATTACTTGCCATCCTATAGTAGAATCTATAGTACGGGTTTATATCTATGGCAAGTATGCTGAGTATTTCGTTCAATATAAGCTACAACGGGGTCACAAAGAAAGTCGCGTGTTCCAAGTCACAAACATGTGGCCAATTGACACGATTGGGGATGGAGAAATTCAAGGCTGAAGGCAAAAATGGAGAGTTGGTCCACAACGGCAAAAAGCTAGATAGTTCGCTACCTATAAGACTCACGAATTTGCTAAACAACGCCAAGTTGCAAATGATTGTTACTGAGGAAAGTGGGGACAAATTGGTGAACGTAAAGTTGGTTACAAGTGCGAGGAATGAAACGAACTCGTTTATTTCCAAGGTCAGCAATAAGCAGACGCTTCGTGAGATACTCAATCATTTTGCACAAAGCAACGGGATTGATGTTGTGGAATATTCTGAGTATGAATTGGCTATTTTGAACAGCAAGGTTTACAACAACAGCCCTGAAATGCAAGCTAGTTTGAGCTCGATTATCGGGAACGACGTTACCAGTTTGGTTATCAGGTTGACTGTGTTGCAAGCGAATAATAATAGAAGAGAACAGGAAATGATCAACGAAAAGCAAAAGGAAATGATGCGAGAATATCAGAAACAGGAGAAATTGAAGAGAGAGACCGAGAATGTCAGGCGTCAACAAATGGCTCCTCAAAAAGCCTCAGAACTGAAGAGCGATAGCAAAACGGTTACGACCGACGAAATGTCCAAATTGAATAATGCGGTCAAAGAGCAGTCCCAGCAAGGTCCAGAGGCAGATGTTACAAAGCGTGAAAGGGAACACAAAAACGGTTCAGACAAAGGCACCGGTCACGACAACGACCTCCTTGCGGGCTTGTCTTCTACCCCCGAGACGGAATCACCCAAGCACAATACATTGTACGTGCCCTCATCTTTCCAAACATACGACAATCCCGATGACGATTATGAAATGACAGTCGATCAGGCCCAAAAGTACCACAAAATGATTGTCAGTTCTGCCAGAAAACAAAAGAAACCTGCTGCCAAGCCAAAACCCACCAAGTACTCGATTAGAGTCAAATTTCCTGATAGAATAATGCTACAACTAGAAATTTCCGATTCATCCACTAAATTAGGCCAGTTGCTTAAAAACATTGATGGGTACTTGACTCCATATTTCCAGAATAACTATAATTTGAAAATGGGCTATCCTCCGTTTGCAAAGCTTTCTTTGTCGCTTACTGAGAATAGCAAGCCCCTTTCTGACATACCGCATTTCCAAGGTGAAAAGGTGGTTTTGATTTGGGAGCCTCTAGATCACTCTCCCGGCCCGTACGTGTCTGAAGATGCTTTTGCAAAGGACCACATCAAGCGCACTGATGAGTTACCGGAGATTCAACTCGAATCTAACCGAGGCTCCTTCATACCCCATCCACTGCATGAGTCCGCCCTACAGGATTCTGACCCTCACTCTCATGGCCTGTCGTACTCGCCGTCTTTCACCTCCCACAAGCCAAAAGTTCCCAAATGGTTCCGGCCATCCAAATAAGGTACTGCATCGCCGGCGCATCATTGGTACTCCGGTAGCGCATTCTGCGCGCCGCACTCCGGAGCTTTCTCCGCGCCGGCATGTGCCCTATATTTTTTTCCGGCGGTCCTTATCAGTCGGCAGCGGCCAGCGGGCGCCAACGGGCCTATACCGGCGTAAAAATTAGCAGTCCCATTTTTAAATTTACTCGAGTCTATTTTGGTATCTGGCCTCAATTACTTACCTCACCTATGTATTAACCTCAATCTCAGCCAACAGACCATCCGTGTCATCTATACTCAACCTTATTGTAGTCTCGACTCTAGAGTGTCGTATACTGGGCTAGATAAGTGACTCATAAAATTACTAATGCATGCTGCGATTTACCAGCCCCACTATAGGTACCGCATACAAAATGTCTCGTAATTTGGCCGCAGTAAATATCAGCACGAGCTTGATGAAAATTTTCAAATGGTGAAAAATTATAAAAACTCCTCATTTTGTCGATCTTCATTAGATGAATAAATTTTCTTTTTCTGATTATTAACAACAACAACAACAACAAAATTGTAAAACAAACTTTGATTTTTCCTTATTTCCCATTATTAGTAAGAATTAGTTGAGATCAAAATGTGTGCTTAAATTTATATTGTAAAATTTAATTTAAAAAAGAAGAGTTATAATTAAAAGTTTAAAGATAAAACTGTTAATTAACGTAAAGTTGTTGTTTACCCTATCAAAATGTTAACGTGAAAGAAATCGAATCAATCCGTCCAAAATGACGTATCTATATATTTACCCTTGTTGAAATTATTCTATATTATTGTTTGAAGAAAAAAAAATAATTATCACCCCAATGTCCGCTATTACTAATACTACTACTGCCGCCAATCCTATGATTATATGTGGAGATTCGATGTTCGAATCTGCAGATTTATTTACCAGTCCTCATGCCCAAGCCTCTACGTTGGTCAATGGCAATGAGGTTATCTCTATGAAACACGAGGCAATTGATGAGTTATCGTCACATTTGCCCGCTACTGATCAGTTGAACGACCAGACGCACAAAACGTCTCCTTTCAACATTCATTCCTCGGTACTAGATTCTGTTTTTTCTAGTAACTTGGATGAAAATGATCAGTTACAAGATCACACTCCTATGTTTGACGAGTTGGACTTCATCATCGAGGAGGGTAAAGTCAACCTGAAAGATGATTGGGTTTCCCTCTTTGGTGCTGGTGACGAAACTTCTTCCGCACTCGAGGAGTCCAATGTGGCCAGAGATTCGAAGAAACGTTCATTCGACCAGGTTGAAGACGTGAGCGAATTCGCTCCATTTGCTGTGGAGAGATCGGTAGAAGACTCTAGCGAGAATTCCACTGCAAGCTCAAAAGGAGCCAAGCAATTATGCACTCCTGCTGAGTCCAACTTGTCGACTCCTAATCTCGATTCTCACACATCAAAGAGTAAGAAATCTAAAGTTGATCATTTAGGTTGTGTTTCTTACTCTAAGAAGCAGAGGTCTCAGCCATTGGCTCCAGTTCCAACTGAAAATGGCGATCCTGTCTCTATGAAGCGTGCTAGAAACACCGAGGCTGCCAGAAGATCCAGGGCTCGTAAGTTAGAGAGAATGTCTCAATTGGAGACCAGAGTTGAAGAATTGATGGGCGACAAAACTAGTTTAGAAAATGAAGTTTTGAGATTGAAAGAAATTCTTGTCGCTAATGGTATCGCCCACTAAATTATATATGTTTTGTATTTATTTTCATCCATCCTTTGTTATCAATGTTTAAAATTCATTTCTAGAGTGATTGTGTTTGCTAATATATGTTTTATTATAGTTATATTACAGTTATAATTGTAAGCCTTGATCTATTTTTACAAGTAATTAGACAATAGCCAGAGACTGTAGTATGAGGCTCGCCATTCAAGTTGCGACCATGCTAACCTCAGCTGAGATGTAGATGCCAGCCTTCCGCAAATTTCAAGGGACATTATTATTTCTTCGCATAGGTCGCTATGACATCTGTACCTAATTTGCCCAACTCTTCCTCTGTTAACGCCATTAAGCACTCTGTAGCGGAGGCCTCGTTTTCGAATTCTATGAACGATAAGTTTCTCACTTTCACCAAACGGCTATTGATGAATCCCTCAAACAGTTCGAAAAAGTCTAGCAAATCAGTATTCGTGACTGCGGACCCCAAGTTTTGCACCAAAAGAATTTTGTTTGGTGGAATTGATTTCCAGCTCGCAGTCTTTTTGGCATGCGAAGGCTTTTTAATTCCTTTGCTTTCTTGTTCAGCGTTTGCTTTCGTTTTCATCTGCTTTCTCACTTCGATCGCATGCTCGTCCTTTACGATGTCTCGATGATAATTATCCGAATTTGATTTTGCGTATGCGACGTGAATGTTCTTTCCAAAGAGCTCGAAGCCCTGTAGCGTTTGCAATGCCTCACGGCTTGATTCTTTGTTGTCGTACGTAATGAATGCCTGGCCCTTCATCTTGAGATTCCTGTGCGCAGTAAGCTGTATTATGGTCCCATACTTCTGAAAAATCTCCTTCAACTCCGACTTTAAACGATTCACCGAGACCTTATCGTTCAAGTTGTTCACGTATATCGTCTCCATGGGTTCCAATCCCCCTGTTTCCTCCGTCATGCTGTCCCTAGAACCTCCTCGTTTCATTATGAACTTTTCATAAAATATGGTACGAATGTCACCACTACATTTATGCTAAACACACGCCCATCCCCAACCTGGTGTATGGAGCTTGGGTTTGCACACCCGTACACCCAAAGCAAACTTACCCGGCCACACCCCCTGTCCGACTTCGGATTATCCGTATGGAACGTTATCACCTGCATAATTCCTCTGCATTCAACTCAATTGCGCACTGTTGTCGTTGGACCAATCAAGCGTTCCCTAAACGTAAGCAACCGCTCCTTAGTCAGAACGAACTGTCACGTGATGTAGCTATTATTCTAGAGCCTAGAAATGGCAAGCTTTATAAACTCGATGAGACGACCAAAAAAGAAGTCAGTTGTAATATTGAACGGTGTTCTCTAGGAATAGTAGGATGTCTTTAGTTACGTTAAAGAACCAGGTCGGTAAGTTGTTAAAAAAGTCCAAGTCTGAGGAAGAATTAGAGAGGCTCGAGGCGTCGTTGGACAATAATCCCCAGCCGTACGGATCAACCGAAGACGGGAGCGATAGGGGCCAAGAAGCGGCCGTGGAAGAGGCAATCATGAATGCGTCGAAGGCGAACGGGTCAGAGTCGGATGACGAGGATGAGCATCAGGGGTTTTTCAGCAGGTTTGACCCCAGAGTGATGTCGGACATTATCATCGGGTTGTCGGATGGATTGACAGTCCCATTTGCATTGACGGCCGGATTGTCGTCGTTGGGTAACACCAAGTTGGTTATTACCGGTGGAATGGCCGAGTTGGTATCGGGAGCCATTTCGATGGGTCTCGGGGGCTTTTTGGCGGCCAAGTCCGAGCTGGAATACTACAAGGCGCAGGTGAAGAAGGAAAAATTACAGTTTTTCAAAAAACCAGAGACTATAAACCAGGATGCGGCCGAGATTATGTTTGACTTGGGAGCGTCCGAGCTGACAATCGGGTCGTTCTTGAAGGACTTGGACTCGCAGCCCAAGAAGCTTATTGATTTTGTGATTCGTTACGGAAAGGGCCTTGAGGAACCCGCCGAGGGCAGAGAGTTCACCTCTGCCCTCACAATCGGTGGTGCTTATTTCATGGGGGGCTTTGTGCCTTTGATGCCCTACTTTTTCTGCACTCTCGTCAAGACGGGGTTGGCAGTTTCCGTTATAGTAATGCTTGTTACTTTATTCATATTTGGCTATATTAAAACTTCTATTTCCTTGGGTGATGACTGCGGGACAAGTAAGAAAGTCACCGAAGGCGCTCAAATGGTTGCTACGGGTTCTATTGCTGCGGGTGCTGCTTGGACTTTGGTTTACTTCATTGATAATTAGCTTTTTTGGCTACCATGATTCGTGTCACTTTGTTATGCGTACTACCTTGTTTTGCATTTGTCTACATTATAGATTATTTTTACGTATACACTTTCCCAATCAATTAATGTATATTAGTTATTATAAAGCTGCTTGAAGTTCCTATTGTAAACTGCAAAAAATTTCAAAATGTCATTTTTACAGGTTAGGGGTTTGAGGGCTAGTGGCGTTAGTTAGAACTATCTTAGCACTAATAAATAGCTATTGGTAGTATAAGATCTAATAAAATGTCACACAGGTTCGCTGAAATCATATCAAAAATTGCTATTCCATTGGGTTTAACGGTTACGTTGGGACAGTCTGCCATTTATGACGTGGAAGGTGGTAAAAGAGCGGTTATATTTGACAGGTTGAACGGTGTTCAACAAAACGTTATTGGCGAAGGAACACATTTTCTAATTCCATGGTTACAGAAGGCTATAGTATACGACGTCAAGACCAAGCCTAAGACCATAGCCACTACGACTGGATCAAAAGACTTGCAAAATGTTTCGTTGACATTAAGAGTCCTTCACAGACCCGAGGTGTTGAAATTGCCAATAATTTATCAATCGCTAGGATTAGATTATGACGAGAGGGTTTTGCCGGCCATTGGGAATGAGGTGTTGAAGTCGATTGTTGCTCAATTTGACGCTGCCGAGTTGATTACCCAGAGAGAAGTTGTGTCTGCTAGAATCAGACAGGAGTTGTCGCGTAGATCGAATGAGTTCAATATTCAATTAGAAGACGTATCGATCACTCATATGACTTTTGGTAGGGAATTCACGAAGGCTGTCGAGCAGAAGCAGATTGCGCAGCAGGACGCCGAAAGGGCCAAGTACTTGGTTGAAAAAGCCGAGCAAGAGAGAAAGGCTAATGTTATCAGGGCCGAGGGTGAAGCCGAGAGTGCTGAAACTGTTTCAAAAGCTTTGGCTAAGGCTGGTGACGGTTTGTTAATGATCAGAAGATTAGAGGCTTCCAAAGATATTGCTGCTACCTTAGCCAACTCGCCTAACGTTTCTTATTTGCCCAGCGGAAGCAAAGGCGACAGTGAATCCAAAAATTCTTTGCTTTTGAACGTCGGTCGTTAATTCAGTTTTTTGTTTTTTTTATTTGTAAATACCTTTATACATACTTAAGGAGTTCCTAAATATCTAAGATAACCAATTCTTTGTCAATTCCAGGCGTAGAAATGCCATTCTTTATCAATGATTCAATATCCTTCACCTCTTTGGCACACCCGCTGGTAAGGTTCAAGATCTCATCTTTAGTTTTGCCAACTACGACGTCGTCTTCAACCCTTACTCCGATACCCTGATACCATTTCGGATATTTATCGTTGAACGGAATGTACAAACCCGGTTCAATTGTAACAACGTTGCCCGCTTTCAAGTTTTCGTATCTGGACACGGCTGGGACATCGTGAAGATCCAAGCCCAAATGATGTCCAATATAATGCGGGTATAACTCCCTACTTACATCGTAATTCGAAACGCTTTCAAAACCGGGCAACTTCCTAATTCCTTCAGATAGCTTTTGAACTGAAAACTCATGGATCTTGTTGATAGATATATTATTGTTCTCGTAGCACAAATCAATGCATTGCTTGTTTACATTTAAAACAATTTCATAAATATCCCTTTGAGGGTTACTGAAACCTTCAGGTGAGTTGGGCCATGTTCTTGAGATGTCAGAACAGTAGCCACCTAAGCTTCCTCCAGCATCAATAAAAACCATTTCATCTTCGTACAACAAGTCATCGTTTCTTGTATAATGTATGGTTAATGCATTAGGACCGCTTGCAACAACAGGTATATAGGCCTGCTTATCACAACCTCCTTTGACGAATTGATATTCTAAGTACTTGGCCAATGTTTTCTCGGAAGCAATAGGCGAATCTGTGCTGACTTTGCCCATGGCCTTGTTTATTCCCCTGCTGGATATTTGGGACGCAACATGCATTACTTCGATCTCGCTAAATGATTTCACCGCTCTCTGCTGTGCAATCAAAGGATTCAAGGGCATTACTTTTTTGTTTGACGTTTTTATCAAGTCTTGGACAGTCGTTGTGCTCTTCAGGGTGTCACCTGGGCTAAAAAAGGACTTGAATGTAGATTTTGGCCCTCCGAGTTTATTAACAGATTTATCGTCCCAGTAGATGTTATCATTTCTTGACACCAACTTTTGAATATAGCTTCGAGCATTGTTTATGTCCTCGACGTTGTCTGCATTGAAATAATCGTAGGCACCTTCCAAGCCCAGTCTTTCACCTTCCCATAATTCGACCTGAGGGTTTTTAGCGGGCACCAACATGTGTAGCACAACATCCTCATCATTGCCTCTATCCAGCACCTTTTCAATGATAGCTACCGAATTAGGCTCTAACCATCCTGTCATGTAGTACAAATTATTATCTTGTTGAAAATCGTAAAATACGCTTCCTGAACTGAATTGTACTTCATTACCGACAATAATCGCTAATGACTTCACTGGTAGCCTCTTAGCTAGTTCTAGCCTTCTGTCATAATATTCTACTGCACTAATTCCGGGTGTGATATTACCAGGGATTGGTAAATAATGGGGCCTTGTCTCATGGGTAGGTTGACCTGTATTGTACGGAACATTTAAGTTCGATCTGGTGGGTAAATTCAATTTTCTAACATAAGAAGCGAACGGCCTGAACGATAAACGGCAGAGACTACTTGGTCTTATCATCGAGGTCAATGTCATACCAGTTTGCGTCAAGAGGTTCTTCAGAAAAACGTCAACCCGACTTTGAGTGAAAAATTTATCTCGAATTAACATCAAAATCGAAGATTGCAAAATAGACATCCATCATAGAGATGGAGCGACTAATATACGATGAGTTCAAAGGCTTCTGTTGTGATAAGTCGTTTGACGGCGAGGTACAGAAAAGTAAGCATAGAACCATAGAATTTACCAGTGGGTTTGATCTTTTGGCTTGGGACGAGCACATCGGGGTTGAAGGTAAAGAAGCAAACGAAGAAAAATATGAGGAGCCAAGAACTGATACTACAAAGAAGCTCACGAAACAGCAGAAAAGGGAACAGAGGCAGCAGAAAAGAATTAATGCATCAAGAAACAGGCGCTTGAAGAAAGAACACCGATTGCATGATGATGGTGAAAAAACATTAATGCCCACAGAGGAAAATCCATTTGCACTATCACAAGAAATAAAAAGTTTACATACGAAGACAATTAAAGAATCAGGCGCCATCGGTGGGAAGGACTTTAAAATACTTCAATACCAATCCATTGCGTTGTACAGGTCCGATTTAGACCATATTTTGCCTGACGAATGGATCTGTGATAACAACATATCCTTGATTTACGAGCTCTTGCACCAAGTATTTTTAACCAACAGAGATGACAGGCTCACCCATCAGATCCAGCTCCTCTACCCATCGCTAGTTCAGTTGTTTCTTCACATTCCAGTAGATAATGACTTTGAAAATATACTACCAGTAAAAGAATTGCAGAAACTGAAGATCATATTCATTCCAATCAACTATATTGACAACTATCAGCATGTTGATTTGGAAAAGGCAAACAATGGTGACCACTGGGTACTTTGTCTTTTCAATCAAATAAATAATCGACTTTATGTTTATAACTCGATGGAAGAACCGAATGATAGTAATAACGAGTTGTTGATTGAATTATCACGCCGTTTAAAATTGTGCAAATCAATAGTAAAAACCAACTCTTCTATTGAAATAGTGCATATGAAGTGTGATCAACAGTCAAATTTTAACGACTGTGGTGTTTACGTACTTATGATGACCTGCTGCCTACTCAAAAGGCTAGTCAGTGATACTACTATTAGCTTGGACATTGGCAACATTAAATTTAACTCTTTACGTGGGAGATTATGCATGCTAGAACTAATTTATAGAATATCTAGACAATAGGGTAAAGCGGTTCATTGATCGAGTGCCTGTTCAATTAAGCAGCCTTTGATCAAAGTAGCGATGCTTTCGCCATTAAAACGATTACTCAACTCTTCGATTTTATCACCTATATTGTTCCGCTTAATGCCTGTGTTAAAAAATGTATCTTTCTCATAATTGAACCCGATACCGATTTCTCCTAAATTTAATGTTGACATTAATAATATCAAATTATTAGATACTGTATCTGTGGAATAGCCCAATAATGACACCAAGTCATCTCTGAAAATGTTTTTTGTTATGGAGATTATAAGCAAGAAATTTTTAAAGTCGACAAGGTAATTTATAAATTGATTAAAATGAGTAGGATTGCTAGGAAGCGAATACCCTAACGTGCTGATTAGTTCTTTTGTGAATGATTCATCATTGAAGCTGATTTTGAATTGCTTGAACTTTGATTCAGCCAAATTCGTACAATTTTGATGGACCGCATACTCGAATCTCTTCTGATCACTAAATAACTCAAATAGTATTTCATCTGTAGAATCAATATCAACCACATTCTCATAGTTTAGGAGGCTTAGGTTTTTGAAAGGCTTTGTCACCAAAATAGCTAATTTAAACATCGTCAAGATTTCCGTTTTCAAACCAACGTCTTCATTATCGAGCACGTCAAGAGGTTTCAAAGGTGCATTATTGTTGATGAGCCTGCTAAATCCACACAAAAATTCATCAAACTTGCCTTGCTTGAATAGTGTTGCTAGATGTACCCAGTTCAAAAGCCAGTAGTACTGCACTTCTTTGGTTGGATTGTTGATATTGACTAACATCTCATTTTTAGTATAATATACTTCAACTTTCTTGAATAAATTGTTAATTACCTTGAATGAGTTAGCGGATGACGCTGCTGAAGTTGAACTGGAGTCTGTGGGTGATGGAAACCATATGAGGTTGTATAGATTGACCGTATAGTGAATAAAGTTGAATTCAATATACTTATTCTTATTGAACTGATCCAAATCTAAGGGCTGTGACTGGAATTGAAACACGTATTTGAACTGGTTTGTGAACGTAAGGAATTCTGAGTAGTTTCCTTGGATCATGTAAATTTTCTGAAGTTTTTGAATGGTTGCGATCAACGCCTCCTTGTTTGGGGGTTCCAAGAAATGGTGGAATTGATCAGTGTATTCATCGATCAACTTTTCGCTGGAGCTCTCTACCGACGAAACCCACTGTTGATTGTATGGGCCCGAACCATCACCCAAATATTCGATCATCCGTTTATAGCTCGGATGTAAGGCTTGGTAGTTGTCCATTATTCTTAAAGCCTTCAAAGCACATTGCCTTGCCTGTTGTTCCAAAGACTTATTTTCCTCGGAACAAATAGATTCGAACTTATAGGCTAACTTATTGACATTGAGGTAGCTCACATCAAATACGCTGTCTCCCATCCTGCTTTTTCATAAACTGCTAAAGGTCAAGGCTAAAATCATGTTAAGCGTATAATATTTCTATAATACGCATAAGCCCATTTTTTGCACTACTCGAATAAATCGACTCCGTGAATCTGGAAATTGATACAAATAGGGCATCAGATGTGTTCTGTTGAAAGAAGGATTCAAGAGGAGCCAGTACATCTGTTGAATGTAAATCATGTTTGTGTATACAGTTCTATAGATAATGCTTATGAACGTACGTTTCAAATAGCTCGAACCTCGCAGAATTCAACCTTTGATATGCAACAAATATCTCTACTCTACTCCACTAACGTACTTGTGGATCTCGCGGTGATCTTGATAGTCAATCTTATGTTGATCTTGCGACCATTGACAAATAGACCACGTTGTGACCTTCGAATACTGTCAAAATACCGTCCGCCAGGCCCTTCTTAGCGGTCCACTGGCCCAAAAATCTCGTAACAGGCGGTGCTAGCAACACTACAAGGAAACGACACTCGTCAGGTACAGGCTGCACACGTCAAAAAGTATTTCCGCAACGCCCCAACAAAACGGTATCCACGTACTCATGTGTAAGGAGCCAGCCTTGTAGATGGCCAGTAGTAAGAGGCCAATTATGGCGCCACAGAAAAACCCTTGTGCTAATCCCAGAAATAGGTAGATCGCAACAACCACTATGCTCCCCACTACCGTGCTTTTCAGAACTGGCGTGGGCAAATTATGCCGATAGTTGCTAGACACCAGGGTGCACACAGCTACAAGCCCTGCCACCAAATAGAACCCAGCAAAAAGGATCAAAGACCAGAATACCGTGAATTTCCATATATCGAACGAATAATACAAATACAGCGACTGGTATGCGGAAGTTGATGGCCAGTAGAGCGACGGGAATGGCGGCGTTGAATATCCTATAGGTATATTTAAGGAACTCACAAAAATCCTCATATACTATGCCCCTTTATACCGCTGAAGATCTCTTATTACCCTTCTATAGGCCATTCTGATTCATTTAGGTCCTTTAGTACCCAGAATCATGATGGTTCATATTGGCTCGATTGTGTGCAGGAACTCAAATTTAGGTCAATTTCATCGCCACCGACCAGACTATTACCAGTAGAATAAGATCTCTTTAGTCGAATATTGAACAATTGACGATAATACAGCATAATGTCGAGAAGATACGATTCCAGAACTACCATCTTTTCACCGGAGGGAAGATTATACCAAGTGGAATATGCACAAGAGGCCATATCACAAGCAGGAACAGCCATTGGTATTTTATCGAGAGAGGGAGTAGTTTTGGCGTGTGAGAAGAAATTCACGTCTAAATTGTTGGACAATGACGGGTCAGCGGAAAAATTGTACGTTTTGAACGATAATATGATCTGTGCTGTGGCAGGGATGACAGCGGACGCTTCAATATTGGTGAACAACGCTCGCGTAAGAGCGCAGCAGCACTTGAAAACATACAACGAGGAGATTCCATGCGAGTCCTTGATCAGGCAGATCTGCGACATCAAACAGGGGTATACGCAGCATGGGGGTTTGAGACCATTCGGGGTGTCATTTTTGTATGCTGGATACGACGATAGATACAATTTCCAATTATTTACGTCGAATCCGTCTGGGAACTATTCGGGTTGGAAAGCCACCAGTATTGGGGCCAATAACTCGGCCTCACAAACATTGTTGAAGAAAGACTATAAGGACGATTTGACCTTGAAGGAAGCGTGTGAATTGGCGATTAAGATTTTGTCTAAAACTATTGACAACTCGAATTTAAACAGTGAGAAGTTAGAATTCGCAACATTGAGCTTTGATGCCAACAAGGAAAAAATAGTTCATAAAATTTGGGGCGATAAGGATATCGACTCGTTGATTCAGGAATCCGGTGTGTTAGATAAGGTTGATGAAGAGTAAACTACAAATAAACTACAAGTTTCATGTTAAATATGCTGACCATTAATAAATAGATTATTGCACGATGTGTCTGCCTTGATATCTCTATTGCAGCTCTAGTGCTGTAGGCCCTTAGATTCCGCATTTCGTAGTTTGACAATCTTTCTTCCATAATCCTCTATTCTTTTGGTCACGCATAAGCCCAGAGTACACTTCAAAGATCTAGCGGTATTACAAAGTGAAGTCAGATCAACTGAGGAGCTTCCAGTATATAGCTACTCTGGATGGTTCATTCGTTATTTGGTGACTTTGTGTAACAATTGGTCTTGCTTATATCTAGCAACTTCATTAATACAGACATCATTTGGTCTTTTTGCAAGAGTGGGACGATGGCAGAGGTTTTTCGAAACAATTTAAAAAGCTCCCGACTCATAGATGAAATAAATTCGAAAAATGCAATTTCGGCTGAGCTATCTCAAGTTTTACAAGCTTTAAATGCATTTATTGAAGAGTTTTTGAAGAACAGTCTTCTTCCCTCTATTGATGAGTTGCCCCAAGATTATCAAAGGAACGATGACTTGAAGACTCTTCAAAGCACTTTTCAGCAATTATACTATTTAGTTGGGGTGGATAAAAACTCGACGAACTTATCGGTCAATTTTGGCCAATTGACTTCTATTGCTAGACATTTAGAAAAGTTGACACCGCCTCTGGAGATTGGCATAGCGGATACGAAATATACAGAGGTTGTCAATGCACTCAATAACTTGATAAACATTTACCTAGTCATATTTATCAATTTCAAAAGATCGAACAGCTTAATTTACCGAACTATTTCCTATAAAAACCAGTTGAACTATTGGAACGGAGTCGCCATTTCTCCAATCAATAAGCTAATTTACTTTGTTCAGATTTTACCCATAAAGCTATGTGAACTTGGAAAGGTTATACTTGACAATTTTAGAGACATAGTCCAAAATTCAATCGAACGAGATTTCGCTAGTAGTGGCAAGCTTCTCATCAACTGCAGTCACAAGACAATCCTTAAACTATTGAAGACTGCACCATCATTTTCAATGTACCAAATGAACAGTAGCAGATGGAACCGTCTAAAATTGCTTTATAAGACGCCAATGGATATAATCAATAAAGAAATCAATGCCAAGGTTGATTTTTTGACTGGCAAGGTGAATGAGAATTATGAGAAATTGGGAGTAATCATTAATAACTTGCCTAGAGAAATTCCTCAGAATATCTCTGACAATTTTGAGAACTTGTCTATCTACGGTAATTTGCAAAAACTCGACAACCATTCGTCGGGTACAGTGAATGAGAGAATCTTGAAGTTACTCAACGAAAAGCATGTTGTCGAGAATACAAAGCCATCAAGGCTCGTTAGATACTGGCCGGTAATATTGGCCACTATTGCATATGGACCGTCAGGATCGTGGCGATTATACCAACAGAGGTATGAAATTGCGAGGTGGATCAAGTTCAACTTTGTCGATGCCATAGTGGGGTTTGCGAAAAACTGGGTATACCGACCTGTGAACAACATGCTCAGCATATTAAGACACGATGAGAATTTCAACGAATTGAGTATTATCAGTAAGGATTCGTTACAATCGGATTTGGACTCTTTGGAGAGGATGGTTGTTGACTACGTAGTGGATTATGAACATGGTTCCGACAAAGCAGAGCTCACGCAGCAAATCCACAGCGCCATCCAGGAAGGAAATTTGACAATGCTTATGTCAAACTATGAGCAGGATCTCCGCAGCCCGTTCAAATCACTAGCCCGGGGGTCATTGGTGAGGGCGCTTCTCATTCAGTTGCAGAAAACCAAGGTCGACGGGGGCGTTGCTGTAAGCGGCATCGATAAGATGCTCAAGTCGCAGCAACTCGTGTTTGGGGTGGTGGCCATTAGTCCGTCGATTCTCATATTATACGAGCTCTACACTGTTTGTTTCCAGAAGTCTTCGGCCCCTATCATGGTGAACGGTAAACAATTGAACATGGTGTGTTTGAAATCGCTCAACATAATCGAAAAGCTAATAAATGAGCCTCAAACGAACCTGAAGATCGGTCAGCTTTTCGTCGAAATTGTCAATCTCCAGGTCCATTCGTGTTTTATCATTCCTTTCCAAGTGCGCGACGACTGGACCCAGGACTTGAACGACTTGAGCAAAGTCAATGTGGATAGGGATCTGAAACGAGCTATTATTAGTCGTGTTTGGAACATGTACAGCTACTATTTCAGGTGAAATGAGAGTTTCTGTATACTCCTCCCCTCAAAACCTACTCCGAAACGAACTCACGGGCCCGACCAGAGGGCTTTTCGCAACCATAGCTGCATGGGGCGCTACATGTCGCACAATGTCACACAGTGTCGCACAGTGTCGCACAGTGTCGCACAATATCGCACAAAATATGTCGCATGTCGTGTGTTGCGCGTTTCCCTCAAAAAGGTCCGGAAAACGGTCCGGCATTCCCCTCCGGGACCACTCTTTGTTTGTATGCTGCGGGGAATCGCCTGTCGGTAAAATTCGCTGGGGATAAGGGCCGGTGGGGGGAACGATAAATGACACAAAAGCCTCCCCTCCTGGCTATTGAAACCTGGGACTGTGTGCAGGATTCTAGCATAGTTGAATAGTTTTTAATACCACTGTATTATGCCTTTGCTTGACAAACGGTTATTCTTCAGTATTCTTGAGCGGAGCAGGTGTAGTCTTCTGAAAATTGACTGGCGATACGTTTCAAAAGCCAAGTGAGGCAGGACTACAACGCGAAATTAGGTAGCAGGGCAAAAATGGACGATAATCACCACATTCCAGACAGTGCAAGTGCAAGTGCAATAGCCAAGTATGGAACGAAGACGGCGTCGGGAAACGCAAGGATATTTAACTGCAAGCAGTGCAATCGAGCGTTCACTCGAGAAGAGCACCTTACGAGGCACACGTTGCTGACACACAACAAGTTGAAGCCATTTATATGCGGGATATGCTCGAGACCGTTTTCAAGACGGGATTTGTTATTGCGGCACGCCAAAAACCTTCACCAGGGGTCGGAAGTTGCTGTGAGCAGGATAAGGAAGCTGTACAAGCGGAGTTCCAAAGAGGATGACGACTCCGACGAGACAAACGACAATTCGGCCTCCGGCAGCGATAATAGTCATAGTAGCGGTCCTAGTACTGTAGTGTCGGAGAATACACCTGGATTACCTCAAATAAGTTCGAGTGATGATTACGAAACCCCCGAGAAGAAAAAATTGAAGATGTCCGTAAATATGTTGGTAAGTTGACCATATAGATACTGAGCCAGTTTATACTTAATGCATATGTCACGTTTTTCCAATATTTAACGAGACCGGATGTCGCGAAGTTCGAGGTATTAATATGTCTTCTAGATACTTCAGATGAGCCACTACTTGAATCCATTCTCTGATGGTCGGGGAGCCGGCATATTTGTATTCCATACCATGTGGACCGTGGTTTATTATAATAACTTCCGAAGGTAACCATTTTTACTTCAATAAGACCAAAAAAAAGTCGTACTGGCAACTATTTGATGTTTTTCAAGAAAATCCGGAGCTAGACGAAGAAGCGTTTCTAAGAAGCATAAATACCGAAGATGTGGCAGTTTTGATGGCTAAAGTCAATGGGTTAAAAGACTTAGATAAGTACTTTCCCCAAAACAATGGAGATAACGAGTTAAGTGAGTTTCACAAGGATACAAAATCTCTACAAGCTGGCAAGAGCGAAGATGAAGTCAATCAGGAAGACAGTGCACAAGAAAAACGAAAAAAGGGTGAAATTGATGAT
This sequence comes from Debaryomyces robertsiae, assembly GCA_030566065.1. Classification (NCBI taxonomy): domain Eukaryota; kingdom Fungi; phylum Ascomycota; class Pichiomycetes; order Serinales; family Debaryomycetaceae; genus Debaryomyces; species Debaryomyces robertsiae. The sequence goes on from JAJMHL010000003.1 coordinate 974,049, forward strand.
GAGGGCGACTACCAAGGTGACGTTTTGGGGGACTCGTATGATAAAGATGCAAGCGAGAAGATTATACGGCGTTTGTTACAGGAAGAGGGTTATGTGCAACAAGATAAAGATGATAAGGACAACGCAAATTCTGGATCTGCCCTCGATTTGGGATATTCTTCGAGCGACAGTGAGTTCGAAGATGCTGACTCGGATGCGAATCGAAGTAAGGCGAAAATTGAGGATTCTCGTGTCTTCCCCACCGACCAAGACTTTGATAATGGTAATTTAGGTAGACAAAACGAAAATTCTGAAAAAGGCAGTCCCTATGAACCAGACAATTATGAGGAACCTGATGTACCGAGCGACAAAGAAGAGAGCGAGCAAGAGACTAATAACTTTGATTTGGATCTATCCATTTCTGAAGATGAACAAGCTACAAAAGAAGATTTTTTCAGATTGTTAGATTCTTTCAAACATAGAATATCGTCTTACGATCCGTGGTTCTTGGTAGAAGAAGAACTACTTCCCGAATTTATAAAGAATCCCGACTATTACTCAGTAAGTGATGCGGACGAAAGAGACAAATTATTTAATGAATGGTGCAAACAGCAGAATCAACCACCCCAAGAGATGGATACCTCGACGGGGGACCAATCTCAAAATAAAGTTTACCCCACGCAGCAACAGTCATTCTTCCGATTCCTTCAAGAAAACAAAAAAGACGTCAAAAAGCTATATTATCCTGAATTCAAGTCTAAATTTCTGAACGAAATGGAAACAATTTTTGACGATTTAACTTCCCAGGATCGAGAAAAAGCCTACAGACAGTATAAAGTAATGATCATCGATTTTGCTGTATACGAGAAACAGATGAAGAAGACACAACCAAGTGATATAAATCTTAAAAAGGTGAAGCTAGAGAGTTTCTTGAATAATAATGACAATAAGCTCTCAATAGAGAATGTTCCTGTGCAAAACATTGAACAGGCTGATACGGTGGCTGGTGACTACTTTGTCAAGTGGGCCTCGATCTGCAATTCATACAAAATTCCCCTAATTATAGGAAATAGTGTTGAAAATTTTATTCTTGGAGATGAAAAGCGCTTCCAAACATATATAGAAGTGCTAAAAGCTAAGTATCAATAGCCAAACCAATTTTTATGAAATATACATGAGCTTTTATAGTTTCTTCATTAAGTATGTAATTTGTCTCTGAGCACTATTTTGAAAGGTTCTAAATAGTCTTTCTTACGAATTCTCGTGAGAATTTGGTGATTTGGCAAAAAGAGCAGCAAAAATGTCCAACAGAGTAGTTGTAACCGGGCTCGGACTAGTGACACCATTGGGAGTAGGGGTGAAGAGTTCATGGGCAAACCTAATTGCTGGTAAGAGTGGCCTTGTCTCAACCACTACGTTACCAGATTATGAGACGGCAGGCTGGGACAAAATACCATCAAAGGTGATAGGAAAAGTTCCTGAAGGCTCCATCACCGAAGGTAAATGGTCAGCTACCGACCATTTCGATAAGGGAGAAATAAGAAGGCTTGCGTTATTCACGCAGTACGGAATGGTGGCCACAAACGAAGCATTAGAAGATGCTAATTGGTTTCCTAAGAATGAAGATGAAAGAAATTATACTGGTGTGGCCATTGGCAGTGGCATCGGGTCATTGCATGACGCGTACGACAACTCTGTCAGCTTCGAGCAGGCAGGGTATAGAAAAGTACAGCCGCTATTTGTACCAAAAATTTTGACCAACATGGCCGCAGGTAATATTTCGATAAAGTACGGATTGAAGGGACCAAACCATTCGGTATCTACTGCCTGCGCTACAGGACTAAACTCAATAGGGGATGCTTACAACTTTATCAAAAACGGTTATTCAAAAGTTATGGTTGCAGGAGGCACTGAAGCCACAATTCATCCACTAGCATTAGCAGGATTTGCAAGAGCAAAGTCTGTGGTCACAAATTTCAACGACTCTCCAGAAAAAGCTTGTAGGCCATTTGACAAGGATAGGAGTGGCTTCGTTTTATCGGAAGGTTGCGGTATAATGATATTGGAAAGTCTTGAACATGCATTGGATCGAGGACTCACCGAAAAAGACATATACGGAGAAATAATAGGTTACGGGCTCTCGGGGGATGCAAACCATATTACAGCACCTCACACTGACGGTGATGGGGCTTACAGATCTATGGAGATGTCCCTTAAGTTTGCGTCTGTTCCCCCAAATAAGATCGACTATATAAATGCTCACGCTACATCTACTGTAATAGGAGATCGGTCAGAGAATAACGCTTTTACTAATTTATTCAAGGATAATACAGGCTTGTCTATATCATCAACGAAATCGTCAATTGGGCACCTATTGGGAGCTGCTGGTGCTGTGGAACTGATTTTTACCGTGAAAACAATTAAAGATAGCATATTGCCCCCAACGCTAAATCTTGACAACGCTGGGGGACATAGCGAAGACGATTTAAGCAAGTTTACCGTGTTTGACTATGTTCCCAAAAAAAGTGTGTCAAAGAACGTTGATTATGCTTTATGCAATTCGTTTGGATTTGGTGGTACAAATAGTACCCTATGCTTGAGCAAGTACAAGGAAAACACTTGAATTGCTTATTGGCGTTCTCTTTGAGGGAAGTGGCTCTATCGGTACGAGCTAAAGGATTTGCATTGGTTCTTATTCAAACCTTATCTTAGATTAACCTCAATAAACATGTATTTGATGACAAAAGAACGAAAATTAATATACTGAATTGAAGAGTAAAGATAGGTCAACTGCAATTTAAACGGAACAAAATCAGTTCAGGCATTTATCGACTAGTGTATTCTTGGGAAATTTATGGCCAGCATCTTCAAATAAGGTTATATTTGGATCATTATAAATTTTTGGGTGGTTTTCAATATAATCGTAGGTGGGGTAGTCATCGGGGTCGCAGCTCAAGTTGATAGCATCTTCGGGTTGATAAACCCTAATGTAATCGACGTACATGTTGGCGGGAAATTTCAAGTTGGCCCAATCGATTGCAATCCAGTTATTGGAAATACCCATATTCATAACTAAGGACATTGGCTCTTTCGATATTCTCCTCCATCCAATGTTTCCATTAGGCCCTAAAGCGTATGATTTCAAGGTGACCGTTGGATCCTCGCCAACATACCACGTTACGTACCCGTTATCATTATCATTAAGATACTCATACGCGTAAATCTGAAAGTCGTGATTACCCTTACCAAGCTCATACCAATCATCGTTCAATACAGTTGTTCCGGAAACAGCTTGTTGGACGGGACCACCAGTGTACGAGTTGATAGATGAAACTGATTTGTTATGAACCTGAACGAAATTGTAATCGGGGTAGTACCAAATATCCATTGGCGCAATTTGCATCGACTGGGAAGCATAAGGTTTATGTATAGTGGGATCAATAGAAGCTTCAATAGCATCAATTTCAGGTGCTCCTCTGCCCACTCCTGGATTAGGGTGGTCTTCACCAGAGCAGGTACAAGAGTTTAGCCTTTGTCCAGGCAAGTACGAGATTCCGTCCGGGGAAGACTGGTTGGCAGTTATACCTAAATCACAAGCGTCATATGTATACGGCCAGACACCATCGGATGAAGCCATGTACCCAGGACGTGCTAGGTTTCCCATTGTCCATAATCCGGGCCATAAACCGGCCACATCACCATACCCAGGCAATTTAGCTGAGAACTCTATCATACCTTGAGTAACGCACATTTTGTTCCACGACTGAACCATCCCGGATCTGTAAAACAAATCGTGATTCTTGTACGCATCCATCCTGATATGTAAGGCGCCTTTCTCTGTCGTGACTGCGTCCGGATCGTACCATTCCAAATCTTGAGTACCGGCATACCATAAGTCAACTGCGGTGAAAAACTGATCATCACCTTCATAGAAGGTTCTGCCTTCAGCGTTAAATTCATCGGAAAAGACTAACTTCCACTTCTCACCTGTTGATACTTTCTTGGTCAAAACGTCTTTTGGGGTGTCAGGGTCGACCAAATTAGTTCTGATAGCTCCCAAAAGAGGGTACTTATATCTTGTCAATATTTGGTAACTTTGTGGTTGGCTATGTGATGTTACACCTGAAAAAGTCAATACTGGTAACAAGATGAACACTACTATAGCAGCAACGAATAAAAATAAGACCCCAAAAAGACCACCTAAAGACCTTCGGTCACCATTTTTCAAGTCATAAAAAAATCTATTATTATCGTAGACAGAATCAATAGCAGGATCTGGATTATGCAAATAATCGTCGGCCTCTTTTTCATCGATATGTAGCGGGAAAGAGGATGTGGGATAACCCCCAAAGGGACTGAAATTCGTGTCAATTAAAAATGGGTTGGATAAGTCTTCCTGTTCTAGTCTCCGTACTTTGCTGGGCGGTATGTTTTGTGAAGAATATTTGTTATTCGAATGAGATGTAAGCGAGGTAGACGATACCGCTTTGTAATCCGTCAAAGATGGGTACCTGTCGAACTCTGACGGCTTCTTAAGCTTAGTCTGCGAATCCGAATCTGGTGCGACCGTTTCATGTACTACGTGAACATCATCTGATGAATCTAGCATATCGGCTCTAGTTCCAACATGGGATCGACCGAAATTGCCCGAGTAGTATCCATTATATGTGGAGAACAAGTTATCGTTCAAACGATCGTGTTGCTGATTGTATTCAAACAGTTTGCTTGACGTGGATTGCTGACTGGAGTCGAGCGAAGACTCATCTTCAGGCGAAGTAAAAGGATTCTCCACTGCCTCGTACCTTGGGCTGGGATTATTATATGTTAAATCTCTCAGGGCCATGATCCGTTCAAACAGGCTAGCAAACGAGAGTATTATATTGATGATTTAGCTTTAGCCTTCAAAGAATCTAAAGATTAATATCAGAAAGAGGACCCTATTGCAATGTAAAGTGGGCCTGTTATTGGGTCCATATTGTAATCTCTCCATATGCTGTGCCATCATGGAATATGCAGTTTACTTTTTTAACAGCCACTATTTAGAAGTGGTTTTCAGCCTTGACCATTTTTTTGTGTTTAAGACTGACTTATTGTATCCTACAACGCCACTCGAAGCCCTGCTAAATCTTTCGCACTAACCTTTTTGGAACCTCATGGATATACCGGGAAGCATGCTGACTTGGATGCTGCATTAGTTGAAGTTAGAAGCGTAAGCCAAAAGGTACAGGATAAAGTTTTAAGCACTGCGACCATCCCACAGTCGTATAGTATGCGCCTAGCTGCTGCGCTTACGAATCGTAGAATATGGGGCTAAACCTTACAACAGGTGCCTTAAGTTGCTCGCTAACAACGCCATGACCGTACTCAATACTCCTGGTACATTCTTATCGACTATGCTCACAATTTTGTTGGAATTAAGTAACTCATGTCAAGTATGTCTCGAAAGCCGCATGCAGCCTTTTTAAAGTTTAACGGACGCAGCATAAAAATAGATGCATTTTCGTGCATAACACTTTTTATTTAAGATTTTGGTTTACACTGGGGCTGTAACGTTCTGAAAGAATGTCAACAGCAGCAATTGCAAATATTCAGCCGAGGAGAAACCGTATATGAGGGTAGACTTAAGTGTCAGCCTATCTTTTGTGAAAAATGTTGAAGAAAGCGCTTCAAATGATGGCATATCGAACTTATTGCATTGAAAGCTGTTAAAACGCAGTTACCACACAGACTCGGTAGACTCTCGAAAAAGACAAATTTTCTTTTGTGATTACAGACAAATACACTATCAGAATTTTATAGTCGGTGTGAGCAAATATGGGTAATTCTTTGTATTTAAATTCCTAAACTAAACCTTATTAATGAGACTACTGCTCTTGTCGAAAAATTAGAACTGAATCAAAAGAAGAAGGAGAATTATAAACTGCTTACGCTTGACAGTTGTCAATTAAAGTATTTTTGGGGAATTTGAAGCCAGCGTCCTCCCACAAGGTCAAATTTGGATTATAGTACGCTTCAAGATGCAGTTGAATATAATCATAAGTTGGATAGTCGTAGGGGTCACAACTCAAGTTTTCAGAGTCTTCCGGCTGGTACACTCTTACATAATCGATGTACATGTTAGCGGGAAAAACCAAATTCGACCAATCAATCCACACCCAGTTATTCGATATGCCCAAATTCATGACTATAGACATTGGCTCTTTCGATATTCTTCTCCATCCAATATTCCCATTTGGGCCTAAAGCATACGCTTGCAATGTTATTGTGGGGTTTTCGCCAACGTACCACGTCACGTACCCTTTATCATTATCGTTGAGATACTCGAAACCGTAAACTTGGTAATCGTGCAAACCATCACCAAGATCATACCAAGAGTTGTTCAACACTGTCACTCCTGACACAGCCTGTTGAATGGGACCCCCCGTATATGAGTTCATCGACGATGTCGACTTGTTGTGGACCTGAACGAAGTTGTAATCTGGGTAATACCAAATATCCATGGGGGCAATTTGCATCGATTGGGAAGCGTAAGGTCTGTTAATAGTGGGATCAATGGAAGCTTCAATAGCATCAATTTCAGGTGCTCCTCTGCCCACTCCTGGATTAGGGTGGTCTTCACCAGAGCAGGTACAAGAGTTTAGCCTTTGTCCAGGCAAGTACGAGATTCCGTCTGGAGAAGACTGGTTGGCAGTTATACCTAAATCACAGGATTCATACGTATACGGCCAAACCCCTTCAGATGAAGCCATATAGCCAGGGCGTGCCAAGTTACCCATTGTCCACATACCAGGCCATAAACCGGCCACATCACCATACCCAGGTAATTTGGCCGAGAATTCTATCATACCTTGAGTGAAACACATTTGATTCCATGATTGAACCATCCCGGATCTGTAAAACAAATCGTGATTCTTGTACGCATCCATTCTTAAGTGTAAAGTACCATTTGAGGTAGTGACTGCATCTGGGTCGTACCATTCCAAGTCTTTAGTACCAGCATACCATAAATCGACGGCAGTAAAAAATTGGTCGTCTCCTTCATAGAAAGTTCTGCCCTCGGCGTTGAATTCATCGGAAAAAACTAACTTCCATGTCTCACCCGTTGATACTTTTTTTGTCAAGACGTCTCCAGGCGTATCGGGATCAACCAACTCCGTTCGGATGGCACTCAATATGGGATAACTGTAATCCGTTAGTATCTCATAGCTTTGAGGCGCCTGCGGTGAGGTGACTCCCGAAAAAGTTAAGACTGGCAATAAAATAAACACCACAATGGCGGCAACAAACAAGAATATAACTCCTAATAAACCTCCCAATGATCTCCTGTCGATATTTTTCAAATCATAAATAAACCGATTCTTGTCGTACGCCGCATCGGCAATAGGGTCAGGATTATGCAAGTAGTCATCGGGCTCCTTTTCATCGATGTGTAAAGGAAACGAAGACGCGGGATATCCCCCAAATGGACTAAAATCCTTGCCCGTCAAGAATGGGCTCGATGACTTGTTGGAGTCCGAATCCTCCTCATCCAACCGATGCACCTTACCTGGAACCGCACCTTGGACGGGATTTGCACTGTTGAACACGTGCGACGAGAGCGACGTGGACGATACCACCCTGGAACCAGCCATGGATGGGTATCGGTCGTACTCCGGAGGCACCTGTATATTTTGTGGCGAATTCAAAAACGCTGCTGCCGTTCCATGTGCCCCCGCGTCGTCCGCCGAGTTCTGGTGTGAGAGCAAATTTGACGACGTGCCGTTGTGCGAGTAGTATCCGCTATAGCCATTGAATCCACTATTATAGCCGCGCTCGTTCAAGTGGTTGTTTACTCGATTGTACTCTTCCAGCTGGCTTGACGACGACTGCTGGTGCGACTCAAACGATGAACTCTCTTCGATCGGTGACGCGAATGGGTTTTCTACCGGCTCATACCCTTCAGATCCCGTGTTGTGGGTGTTGTATGTTAAATCCCTTTGAGCCATAATTCTCTCCCTGTATGTATATTTTGAACGAAAGTATGTAATAAAAATGTGTACTGTACTCCCACTATGTGTATACACCAGTGGTATCTTATTTGTGTATCAATATGGCTGCTTTCTGTTAGTTGTCGGTAAACAACCCTACCCATGGGGTTAATATGGAGCTTCGTATACTGCGCCGAATGATTATTCGATTAGACCGGTAGGGACACGACCTAATATGCAATGGAATTCTTGGACTAACCCTAGAAAAGCTGGAACAAGTAGTACTTTGGTGGAACTAGATTGAGAAAAGGGGCTCAAAGTGACATGTGGTACGGCTCTTGTAGTATCAGAAGTGTATGGTGAGAGTAGGTTGGTAGTATACTTCGTGCGTTATCAGAGCGAGCGCGATGCGCACCCTTACAGGAACACATATGCCAGGGGAGGTCTGGGGAAGAAACGGTCGTACATAGGGAACAGGAAGCTTCCAACGCGGAGGAAACAAGAGTATAACCGAGTGCCTAGAGCTGGTTTCTCATTTTACAGTTTAGGTTTTTCTAATGATTTAGGGGCTCGGTTTGCAAGGACCCTTTTCCGCCAACAGGCTCGGAAGCAAGCCTCACAGATAACTGCAGATATGGGCTTCAGGAGGGCCGGTCCCCTCCCTCGGGCTGGTGACATGGCACACAGATCCAATGGCCCTTGAAAACGGTTTTCCTTGAAGAGGGTCAGTATTGAATAGTTGGAAAGATGACATGAGTGGGTGCAAAACTATCAGGAATATCGTATTTAGGGAGAAACAATATGTATGGCTGCATGAACGCATGAGAGGGATTGTTTATAGCTCAAGTATAGTTAGATATGAGAGCCTCACTAAACTCTCGTGGAGAAATTGCAGTTCGTGAACCACAGGAAAGTGGCATTGTGTATGGTTTGTTGGTATGGCTACCTGGGCACGCGAGGGATTCAAGCATTTGTGGACCGTGTCCTACTAGAAACTTGTTGATACAGACTGACCGCAAATCACTTTAAATACAGTTTCGTAACCAAGTACATTTCGAAGGCCCTCGGAAACCTTTCAGAAACCTGTATCGCCGTATGCAAGGACCTTGTAAGCTTTTCCTATATACCGCAAGGTCTTGCGCTTGTGAATATTTGTTCAACTCTACACAGGCAGTAAGCAATCGAATTCTTCCTACTGTCGAAGTAATAAATGTCGTATCTAGTTTTATTACATATGTATTCAAAAAAGAACAGGTAAATTTCCAAAAAGAGCTCTAAACAGCACAATTATGCACGAGTTTATTCTTAGGGAATGTGAAACCCGCATCCTTCCATGTAGTCAAGTTTGGATTAAAGTACGCCTCTTTGTGTTTCTCAATATAGTCGTAGGTGGGATAATCTTCGGGATCACAAGATAAATTGATAGCATCTTCTGGCTGATAAATTCTCACAAAGTCGATATACATGTTAGCAGGGAATACTAAGTCTGCCCAATCAATCCACACCCAATTATTCGATATGCCCAAATTCATGACTATAGACATTGGCTCTTTCGAGATTCTTCTCCAGCCGATGTTTCCGTTAGGTCCCAATGCGTATGCTTGCAAAGTGACTGTTGGTTTTTCACCGACGTACCATGACAAGTATCCCTTGTGGTTGTCATTCAAATATTCGAAACCATAAATTTGATAGTTGTGTTCACCATTTCCGAGATCGTACCAAGTATTGTTCAACACTGTCACTCCTGAAACAGCTTGCTGAATAGGTCCACCAGTGTACGAGTTAATAGACGAGATGGACAGGTTATGAACTTGAACGAAATTATAATCCGGATAATACCAGATATCCATAGGCGCAATTTGCATCGATTGAGATGCGTATGGTCTGTCTATGGTAGGATCAATGGAACCTTCGATAGCATCAATTTCGGGAGCACCTCTACCTGTTCCTGGATTAGGATGGTCTTCACCAGAACAGGTACATGAATTTAATCTTTGCCCAGGCAAATACGAGATTCCGTCCGGAGAAGACTGGTTGGCAGTGATCCCAAGGTCGCAGGCATCATATGTATATGGCCATACACCTTCAGACGAAGCCATGTAACCAGCACGCGCTAAATTACCTATAGTCCACAAACCTGGCCACAAACCAGGAACATCACCATACCCGGGTAATTTAGCTGAGAACTGTATCAAACCTTGAGTAAAACATAATTGGTTCCACGATTGAACCATCCCGGATCTATAAAACAAGTCATGGTTCTTGTATGCATCCATTCTTATGTGTAAAGTGCCGTTTGCTGTAGTGACTGCGTCTGGATCGTACCATTCCAAATCTTTAGTACCAGCATACCACAAGTCTACGGCTGTGAAAAATTGGTCGTCTCCTTCATAGAAAGTTCTGCCTTCTGCGTTAAATTCATCGGAGAAAGCTAACTTCCATGTCTCACCTGTGGAAACTTTCTTTGTTAAAGCTTCACTAGGAGTATCAGGGTCTACTAGTTCCCTTCTGATTGCTCCCAATATAGGATATTTGTAAGGCGATAATATCTCATAGGTTTGGGGAACTCGAGGAGATGTGACACCCGAAAAAGTCAATACTGGTAACAAAATGAACACCACGATAGCAGCAATGAACAAAAATATGACTCCGAATAAACCTCCCAACGATCTTCTATCACCATTCTTCAAATCATAAATAAATCTATTTTTGTCGTATGCAGCATCGGCAATAGGGTCCGGATTATGCAAATAATCATCCGGTTCCTTCTCATCGATGTGTAAGGGGAATGAAGATGCGGGATATCCACCAAAGGGACTGAAATCCGAGGCATATAAGAAAGGATTGGACGACTTATTCGATATCGATTCTTCCTCCTCGACTTTATCTCCTTTGCTAATCTGTCCACTCTGCATGGGGTTCGAGCTATTGTTAAAGTGCGATGAAAGCGAAGTGGACGAAACCACCCTCGACCCGGCCATGGATGGATATCTATCGTACTCAGGGGGGCCCTGTATGTTTTGAGACGAGTTCAAGTTGGCCGTAGAGCCAGGAACTCCCCCTGCCTCGTCTGAAGAGTTTTCGTATGATAATAGATTAGACGTCGTACCGTTATGCGAATAGTATCCGTTGTAACTGTTGAAGGTGCCCCCGTAGTTTGGATTATTCGAGTGGTCGTTCATCCGATTATAATCTTCCAGCTGACTCGAGGACGACCGCTGGTTAGACTCAAAAGACGAGTTTTCCTCACCAGGCGTAACAAAAGGATTTTCCACCGGATCATGTCCGTCGTCTGGCGTATTATATGTTAAGTCCCTCTGTGCCATGATCTGACTTCTTGTGTGTGAAAACTAAAGCGAGAGAAAGAAGTCTTACTGTCTAAAATCTAGCCCTGATCGGTCTTAACAGTATACGGTTATCACAATATCAAAGTTTACCTCCTGGAAGTAAATTTGTGATTTGATTTAGGCTGGTGCCAAAGAATAGTTATGCAATTTTTATCGGTACGCGCACGCCTCCTCCCGTTCGAAAGAGAAATTTGTTCATCAGCCTCATCAAAGGAGTTGTTGATCGTGTTTTTGTGTCAGAACAGACCTATTGATTGTGTTGTCAATGATGCCAACGCCTACAGAAAACGAGCATAACAGAATACGGAAAGCCGCCTGAAGATGCCGAATATGGCTGAATGAATAAATGCAGTAAATATGAAAAAGATTTGAGATCAACATGCTACGGAGCAGTAGCTTCTGTCACTGGAAGTGCTGTTGGGGTGATGAGGCGCGGACAAGAGCGCATATATATGACGTATTTTTAATGTAGTTTGTTAGCGTTTTGTAGTGGGAGCTTGACTTATCGCCCAATTTCTTTTTTTTCGGCGCGACTTGTCGGCAAGTCGGTGCGGGTTTCTAAAGTTTATTTAAAGTAAGAGCAACGTTACCGAAAATAGGTGCGTATTTGTACATAAATACTCTATACAGTAGGTTTTTTTATTTGTCTTTGGGTTATAGTAGGACCAGTACGACAGAAGTTACATTGCACATGTGAATAGTGTATACACTAGATTTAGTGCGACAATAAAATGTAGACAAGGGAAGAAGGAACATACATATAGTAATTAGAACATTGGTGGCAGCAAGGTGGAATTGCAAACTAGCAAGACCTCGCCATGTGTAGGGCTGAATCGAAAACTGTAAAACTGCCGCGTCTATGGGGCCACAAACGACAGATTAGGATTTGGTGTTGAAAACGATATTGGCTTATGCACGGGGATGCTTGCGATTGTGGGCTACCGGGTACTACGTATGCTAAGGCTTGGTTTAGCTTGAGGTGGGAAAATTAGGCCAAGTAAATAATAGACGCGGATTCAAAGCCCTCCCATGTGAACAAGTGCATAATCGAGCAAGCGAGTGGGTTCTCTGAGAGAGCTCTTGGCATCGATTATTCTATTGCTTGCTTCACAATGAATACCCGTAGAATTCCTAGTGTGGTCGGTGTCAAATCATCACGGCTTAAATTTTGCAGCTTCTGTCATCGCGCCATGTTCATTAGGGATTGCTACCTTATTGGATTTAGATTGGCAGACATTTCTTGCCCTGAATGTCATAGTAGAGCATATTAGCTACTTCGATAGTACCAAGCATAGCTGATCAATAGTTACAGGCCTGGGAGCACATCCTTGCCCTTCATAAAGTTTTACTATGGTGATGACAACAACACTTATCGAGAAGGTCACGTGTAATATTACTATCTCCCTTCAGTCCGCTACCTTATTTGATAGACACCTATCAAACAAGTTTAGGTGCAATTAGTAGCACAGCATGTCAGACTTCAATCAAAACAACGATACCTTCCTCTCGAGGGTGTTCGGACTCCATTCTGTGTACAATCAACTCCAAGACGAATACCAATTTTATGATCCGGATATTGATTATCAGCAGTCAGCCGCCAATGGCGTTTCGAATCAAGCGGCTGAAAGCGAGACAAATACAAGAAACAACGACACTGTTAACATGCTAGATTCCGAATCGGACCTGGATACTTCTCTGTCACTTTCGCCCCCGGCGTCACCGGTGATTCCGTATACAAGTGAAGACCAAAACCGCGACTCTGCGCAAGTGCATTGGAACACCAGTCACCACTACTATGATCACGATAAGAACATCGATACCAGTTTGCCGACCGAATCACCCCCACAGAATGTTGTAAATACCGCTAAAAAATTCTTCAATCGGTTGAGTCCCCAGGAGGAAACACTTCCCATGTATAACAAGTCGCAGCTGTTTCGAAAACCACCCATAGAAGGTCCTTCAACTCAAACTATGTACCAGAAACGGCAGCACAAGGCTAGAAGAGCTTTTGTCATACCACCAAAGGAGCGGGCACTCTATTTGTGGGCTAATATTACGAATATGGATGAATTTTTAACAGATGTATACTACTATTATAGAGGAAAAGGAATGTTGAACATTGTTTTGGGAAGATTAGTCGACCTCTTGATATTGGTATTCATATTAAGTTTCACGGTTTTCTTGAAGTGGGGCATAAACTACGATTTTTTTTTGAGTGAATGGCAGACGCAGGACCATGCATCTGTTACCTTGCGAGACTTGGTGATCCCTAACTTTTTATCACACACGGTACCTCTTCAAGTGAAGTTTTTGTTGTTTGGATTTGCGGGATACATTATCTTGAGACTTATTCAGCTATACTTTGATTACAGCTATAAGTTGAAGGAAGTGAGGAATTTTTATCAGTACTTGATCGGAATTACAAATGACGACGAGTTGATGACAATCCCATGGATCATAATAGTAGAAAGGCTTATGTCGTTAAAGGACTACAATAGCTTGACTTCAACGAACTCTAATATACCGCCACAGTTTCTAAATGATTTGAATTCCAAGGTAAGGTTGAACGCTCATGATATTGCTAATAGAATTATGAGAAAGGAGAACTACATGATTGCTCTAATTAATAAGGAGGTGCTAGATTTGTCAATCCTGTTACCCTTGGTCTCGCCCTTGAATTCCTTTTTGTCTAATAAGTCTGTGCTAACCAAGACTTTAGAATGGAACCTAAAGTTATGCATAAACAATTTTATTTTCAATCATCATGGTCAAATAAATTCTAGTGTGTTAAAGGATTTCAATAGGAATCAATTATCGAACGAATTAAGTGCAAGGTTTAAAATGGCAGCCATTATAAATTTGATACTATGTCCATTTATCGTGATCTACTTTGTCTTGCTATACTTTTTTCGGTACTTCAATGAGTATAAATCAAACCCTAGCTCTATTCTAGGCTTGAGACAATACACTCCTTGGGCAGAGTGGAAATTACGGGAATTCAATGAGTTACCCCATTTTTTCATGAAGAGATTACACCTATCAATTGGGCCAGCCAATACTTATATCAATCAATTTCCTCGAGGATTCTTGGTAGTTAATATGATGAACTTAGCCAATTTTGTTGCTGGAGCTGTCACAGCTATTCTAGTCATAATGGGACTCTGGTTTGATAATGAGGAACACAACTTTTGGTCTTTTGAGATAACCGAAAACAAATCAAGCTTGTTTTACATTAGTATGTTTGGTACGATATGGGCTATTACTTCAAATACTTTAGCTTCGACAAACCCAAATTCGTCTGAAAACTTGAACACTCAAACATCCTCATTTTTCTATGACCCAGAAGCAAGTCTTCGGTATGTTTCCCAATTTACCCACTATTTGCCTAGCACTTGGAATGGGAAGTTACATACTGTTCAAGTCAAAAATGAATTTTGTGAGCTTTTTGCATTAAAAATTATCATCATTGTGAATGAGATTCTAAGCTTGATTTTAACTCCTTTCATATTATGGTTCAAAATCCTGAGCAAATCTGGTGCAATAATAGATTTTTTTAGAGACTATTCTATCCACGTTGATGGCTTGGGATATGTTTGCTATTTCGCCATGTTCAACTTTGAAGAGAAAGATAAAAACATGATGATAGACAGGAACAAAGGTAAAAGAAAGCAGAAAAATACAAAATCGAAGACTTTCAAGCAGCCAGAGCAAAGCAATGCTATTGAACTCGATAATGTCAGGCTGAAACGCCAGGATAAATTGAAGGTTAGCGATACCGAGTCCTCTAATGAGTCCGATGATGACGATAACGCCGATATAAACAACGAATACTACCAGGATGACAAAATGATCAAGTCTTACATGTACTTTTTAGAAACATGCGATAATGACAGAGCAAAGAAGGCACCAGTTCAATCCAACAATGCAAAAGTTCCTCAGCCATCAAAGATCTCAAAACTAAACATTGCACAGTCGACCGTCGACCCCTCACCCTCTTTATTGTATCAGCTTCCAACCTCGAATAGCATAAACGGATCCTCGTACAACATTAATTATGACATAGAAGAGGATACTGAAGACCAGGGCAATGCCAGGAAGTCTGGTGTATTGGGCATGATAGACCAATTTTACAAGCATGATAGAAATAGATGAACCACCACCCTGGTTTTGTGTTATTCTCCTACAAAAAAAAAATTCACGCCGCACGATGGGATTTTTCATAAACCACTGCTAAGCATCTTATATGCCTTTATTAAGTACTGTAGTAATATAAGTGTATCATTCAATAGCTATGGCAGGATCGCAGTTGAAACAGTTGAAGGCTGCTTTGAAAGCTAATGGATTAATTGGACAAACCAATATAAAAAAGAAGAATAAAAAGTCGAAGACACCGTCGGAAAGTCGGAGGAATGATAAGCACCAAATCTTAGACAACATCAGGAAGGAGTTCAATCAGTTTGATAACAGATTCAATAGAACCAAGCGTGATGTGACCACAATACAAGGAGGCAAATTTATGAAAGTGGGATCCAAGCAGCATAATGATGCGACTAAGAGTAAATCAAATGTTGAAAACTCGATGCGAATGCAGTACGATGTCGATAAAACTCAACGAGGTAGAACTGGTGGTTTAGTTGACAGACGTTTTGGAGAAAATAATCGTCTTCTTAGTGCGGAGGAGAAGATGTTAGAAAGGTTCACGAGAGAAAGACAAGGATCAAAGAAGAACAAAGTCAACTTCGCTTTAGGCAGCGATGAAGAACAGGACGACGATGACGATGGGTTCGTCTTGACTCATTCGGGTAAAGCCTTGAGTGCTGAAGATGACAACGTTGACTTAGGGTCATCCAACACGAGGTATTATGACGAGGACTCATTGATGCAAGAAGATACTCAGCCCAGAAAGAAGTCTAAAAATGAAGTAATGAAAGAAGTGATAGCAAAATCTAAATTTTATAAGCATCAGAGACAAATGGAGCATCAAAAGACTCAGGATGTGATCATGAATTTAGATGATGAATTTGGAGACGTCATGACAGAAATAGGAAGTGCATCGGCCGTAAGTGCCCCAAAATTCTCTAACAAAACGCAAGAAGAAATTGAGTATGATAATAAAGTGAGGGAATTAACTTACGATAGGCGTTCTGTACCAGCAGACAGAACTAAAACCGAAGAAGAGCTTCAAAAAGAACATGACGAAAAAATTCAAAAATTGGAAGCAGATCGTTTGCGCAGAATGAACGGACAAATGGATGATAGGGATGGCGAAGCCGACGATTTGGATGATTTTTGGAATCCAAGCGGTGAAGAAGAGGAAGGTTTCACGGTTGTCAATAGTGACGAAGAGGCCACAGGAAATACACGTGAAAGTGAAGACGAAGAAGGGACAAAAGTAGGCGCTTCGGGAAGGACATTGAAGAAAACTGCTGTATCTATTCCATCCACTCATAAGGACTTCGTTGAATCATTATCTGCTATAGAGGAATCGAAGCATTGTAATTACATTAGGCAAGTGATTGAAGCATACCAACCCAGATTGGCTGCTGGTAATAAGGATAAAATGAATACGTTTGTCGGTATATTATTCAAACACATCTTGTATTTGTCTAATAACTCAAAGCCGCAAACTGAAAATGTCAACGAGATAATGAAAATCATGAAGAAATTGAGTGAAAGCTATAATGAGAAATTAGTTGAGGTTATAAGAATAGAAATCAATGAGATACAAGAAAGAATATTGAATTTGGAACCAAAAGATTTGCTTTTCTTTGCTGTGGTTGGGTATCTCTTTTCAACTTCCGACCACTACCATCTCATAGTCACCCCAACTCTTATCTTGATGAATGAACACTTATCCAGCATTTCTTACGACAAGGGGACTACGGTTAGCCAGGTTGGCCAAGGTGTTTATATAACTGATATTTTGTTGAATTATCAAAAGTTGGCCAAAAGATATATACCAGAGATTGTTTGCTTTTTAGAAAAAGCATTTTTGTTACTAGTACCGGAGCCAGATAAATTACCTAACCATACATTGGCGATTAATGCTATCGTGAATACTGGATTGAATTTGACCAAGAAGGAAATCGAAATGACCGATGATCCTATCAAAATATCTGAATTATTTACCGACAATAGTTCGCATTTGAAAGTGAGACTATTAAATAAGCTTATCGGCATTTTAGAGAGAATTTTAGACATCTGGAGAGATAAAAGTGTGATGGTTGAAGTTCTTGGTTCATTTAGTGGCTTAGCATCACATTTATCAAAGTATTGCGAATCTGACAAATTGAACAAACTCGTTGACAAGATAAGTAAGGTGCAAAACAACTTGGCAAAGGAAAGGAAGCCTTTGACTTTACAGCATCACAGGGCCATTTCAATTGCAACCTTTGCTCCTAAATTCGAAGAGAATTTCAACCCAGATAAGAAGTCGTACGATGTGAATAGAGACCGTCAAGAATTGAACAAGATAAGGACTCAGATTAAGAAAGAAAGAAAGTCTACTCTCAAGGATATTAGAAAGGAGTCTAAGTTCTCAGCCAGACAACAAATTAAAGAGAAGAAAGACAAATACGAAGAGTACCACAAGAAAATGGCCAACATTGTCAACTCTATTTCAACGATCGAAGGTGCTGAAAAAAATACTTACGAGCGTGAGAAACAGAAGCGTAAGAACCGCTAGTTCTATACTTAAGCCTCGTAGCGATAACCATATCAAGTGTGGTCCCATCGGCAGATTTAATCATTTTGTAGATCTATGGAACTTTCAACAATAGAAAGCACAGGAACTCGTATCGGACATTTTCGGAAATATATATATATATATATATATACAGCATATTAAATTTTCAATTGCAAAAGAGATCAGTTCTCGTCGAATGTAGATCCCTTTCGATCCACTAACGTCAGCGTCAGAAGATTTACATGAAATCAGTATTCATTAATAAGCCCGTGCAAGGCAGGCTTAAACCTTTCGCCACAGACAATTTCATGCATCTATAGACATGATTGAACGAGTTCCATGAGCCCAAAATTGAATTTTGCATATGCAACTTATTGGAACACTATTAGAATTGAGCACTTTACAAAGTCTTACAAGCTGCTGATGCTTCGCTGGCGATAAGTCGTGATACACCATGAAAAGTCATGGACAAAGTCGTTTGTGAGGGCTGCAGCAAGTTTTTCCGTGCGTCGTCCGAAACGGCTTTCGATTGTCAGCGTACTTGAATACTTACAAATCAAAGCAATTGGCCAGCATAATTTGTCTTTGACTTGAAATCCATGAATTACTTTGCAGATCGTTTCACAATAAGTAACTTGTGGCATTGGCAAAACCCCTAGCTAGTCAGGGAACATAGAACAACTAATAGGGATATAATTATATTAAATAGACAATATATAACTTGTTGAAAATAAGCAGTAATTAATACATAATTGTCAAGTTAATGAACAAGGAGAAAAACAAATGGTTGACGAATGAAACGGGATAGCGGAATTAGTTTCTTCTAATGTCCTAAGGGTCTAACAAATAATCCAGCACATGTTATGTAGCAATTCACGTAGCCAATTCAAATGCGCGGAAGCCGACTTAAGCTTGGGACATGGAAGGAACGCCAACTCTGGAAGTAGACTTGCTAGAACCACCAAACAACCCACCGGTGGTCAAGGAAATCACCGAAAATACACCACTGAACAAAAAGATAAAGAAACTGATGTAAAGGAACGCAACCGATGCTTGTGCTCTTCTACAACGGCCGACGCTACCTTGAGTGATTTTGTTATTCTTGACGTAGCTCTTGTTGTTACACGAGTGGCAACGAATTCCAGCAGCAATGGCAGTAGCAGCAGCAAAAGTGAAGACAATGTTCAAAAAGTCGAGCAATGCCAACACAACGGGCCATGCAAAAGCAGCAACAAAGTATGCCAAGACACCGTAGAAAGATGACGTCAAAATGGCAAACGCAGCAGAGAAAACACCAAAGTTAATCTGAGGGTTCGATTGCTTCACAGTGTCGGCCGCTAACGACGCAGTTAATCCTAGCGCAATGACAAGGAGCACAAAGTTAATCAAACGCAAAATACTATCTCCAAGGGCAAGCATTGTTCTGTTAATTGGTATCTGAGATGGTATCCAAGTATTATCACTAAAATAAATCCCAATTGATTAATTGAATCCAGAAAGATGAAAATGAAAAAATCCTTCTCCTGTAAGGATAAATGGTCAATTTTATAAAACGAACTATTGTATTGACTTTTTTCAAATTAGTTTATGGTTATTGCCTAAATAGGTAGGTCCATATTTTTGCCTGGTCATGAAATAATTACGGCTGAGACAATGTAGCAAATAAACTGAACCACGGTAGTGCAGTGGCTCTATGTGTGGTCGGGTGCGTCGGTAGGGTGCCAATAAATAGGCTTCACGAGACAACCAACATTCGGTATGTTGCTATCGGTCTTCGGCAGAGATGAACACACCCGAACATTGCTTGGGAACTCATCACCCAATGTGGGATGAGAGGATCGGCACCAGTAACTGCCCATTTGAGCAGGCACACTTGATGTCGCTTCATTGCTGCTACTGTGCTATAGTGGGCTTTTGGTAAGGGATGACTTTGGATAAGGTTCTGAAGAACTTTTTTTCTGTCCCAAATAGGAAACTTTTGTGACTAAAGCGGATTGCGTTACATAATCACTTGCAGCGTGGAACTATGCACCCATGTTCAATTGCTGCATATTTACTATAGGTGTATGGATTCATATGTCGAGAAATTACACGAACGCAGTGGAACTTATGCACCTGGTGCGGCTCCAAAATACTTCTTTCGGTTGTTTTGATTATATTCTAGAAGGGCTTGTCATCGATCAAATATATGCAGTAGAATAACTTATGCATCGAAAAGTGGTCTTGACTATACTCCACGGTGGTGGGGTGGTGGCCAGAGGGTGGCCAGAGGGAGGCCCGAGGAGAACGGATAATGCTACCGGCTGCAGCGGGGAGGACTCCAGAGGCCCTCCACTGGCCTGTAACGAAAAGACCGCATCTAGCTGGGAGTTAATGTTCTTTGTCTGAAATGAATTTGTTTATTGTCAAAATGGACTAAAGTAGTAATTATTGGGACTCTTGATGGGACTCTTGATGGGGTGTAAAAAATCTGTTTGGAAGTACCGAAGCCGTTGGAAATGCATAGGCGAGGTTATCCGGGAACGATCAGGAGTTAATAGAGAAATAAGTAAACACAACGTGAAGGACAGGGAAGTGGCGGTGGCTGCCACGTTCGTGTACCAGCATGTTCGAAGCATGTTTTCAATGTAAGTGAACATTACAGTAGCGGAGGAAAAGAAAACAAAGCCGTGATTAGAGCATTTGCTGCAAAGTAGCACAAACGTTCCGTAGAAGTCTCCTACATGGGGCGTGCGCTACAGTGAGAATAGTGTCTTATTGATAACCTGGATACATAGCCTGGAGTGAATGCTAAAAAATTGAGTTGCTAGTATTGGGCTCGGTTTCCTCTTCATCTCCCTCGTCACTATCCGAGTCACTTGGTGGGGCATTCAAGAATGGAGCGGCAATCACCATCATACTGGGTGTAGGCTCCACTTTCAAATTAGTGGTTGGTCCCGTATAGGGACGAAGTGGTGACAGTTGTTGTGACATGGCCAAATCATAGTCAGTGCTAATGTTCTTCAACTCTTTTTCCGTGAAAGCGGTCTTAGTTTTGTTCTGGACCGAGTTGCCATTGCTAGGGTATCTGTGATCTGTAAACACCGATGCTGAAGTCTGGGATGTATCATGAGCTAGACTGTTTTCCTTTTGTAGACTGTTGAGATACCTCTGGTAGTCATTAAGAGGAGAGTCTGTTTCCGACGCTGTCGATGAATGTGAATTAAAAGTGTGAATGGGTGATATAACATTGTCATATGGCACTATTGTTAAGTTATTATTATCGTTATTATTGAAACCGCCACGGTGTGCGTCGGTGTGCACTTCTTCACCATCTGTACCTTCGCCTGCGAAATCAGGGTGCTTTTCCTCAACCGGGTGTCCAAACGAGTTGGCGTTAACGATTTCCGATAATGGCGTTGCCGTGCTCATGTCGTACACGATTCGTTGAGATTTGAACTTTGTCGATTCCCTTGCGTTTCGACAATTTTTATACATAAAGTCAATTTCTTCCAATTTTAACCCTTTCGTTTCGTACACCATCACGTAAACGAAAACAACCCCCAAGGCATTCAATCCTCCCCATATGAAAAAGATTTTATTACCCAACGCTGCTGTGTGCTTGCCAGTATCGATTAAATAAGGAGTAATATATGCGAACACAAAGTTGACTAACCAGTTAGTCGCTGCTGTGATCGATATTGCCTTTTGTCTAATCCCAATGCCATATATATCTGAAGTAAGGGCCCACACGGCGCCACCCCATGAAGATGCAAAAAAGGCTATGAAAACGCAAGAAAAAGTTATGCTGATGATTGAGCTGACCTTTGCGTTCGAAATGCTAACGCCTACTATTGCGATTATGAAGTTGGCAACAGACATGCCAGTGCCCCCGAACAATAAAAGTTTTCTTCGCCCTATAACTTCAATCAAAATGATACCCGGTATTGTAAACGCTGTGTTGACCGCATACGTGACAAACGACATTAGGTAAAAATTCCTGACACCAGTGCTGGCAAAGAAATTAACGCCGTAATAAAAAATGAAATTAATACCAGAACTTTGCTGGAACGCTTGGACTCCAATTCCAGTAAGCATTCTGGTGATTTGTTTATTTCTGCCGCCCCCGCTGCGAAAGCAGTCAATGTAACTAGCCTTGCCAAATGATAGTTCATAATCGTAATTGGCTTTTATTTCCACCAACTCTTCTATCAAGTCTGGGTCATCGGTTGGAAGTTTCCTTAGTCTCGCTAAACTTTCCAACGCTGCCTGAATGTTATTCTTTTGGACATAGTACCGAGGGGACTCAGGCAAGAAGAGCATACCCACGCACAAAATTAGCGCCCATAAAAACTGAATTCCGACCGGTATTCTGTACGAGCCAGAGCTGGGAATATTTTTCGCCCCTTGGCATATGGCACTAGCTATGAGGAGCCCCCATGTAATGGCCCATTGATACGTATACACGATAGACCCTCTTACCCACTTGGGGGATGCCTCCGCCTGGTACAATGGCACGATAGCCGACAATATGCCTACCGCCAGCCCCGAGACTGCTCTACCTACGCACAAAAGGGCCACGCCCGACGATGCCACTTGCAAAACATTGCCCGCGTTGAAAATTATCGCAGACGATAAGATGATGGAGAATTTTCTGCCACGAGAATCCGAAATCAACGGTGCCACCAATGCACCGCAGAATGTACCGAGCGATAATATCGCAGTGATGAGGGCCCGCTCGTGTACGTTGAAGCTGTGGCCATTCGACGGAAAATGGTCTTTCACGTACTGCATCTCCATGATATCGTTGATAAGCCCCGTATCGTAGCCATACAAAAAACCGCCGACCGCCGCAACAAGCCCTACCACTATCGCCCCTGATGACGATGATTTCTGTCGTATCTTCCTGTAATATTCCTCCTCCTTGGACTGGTCGTACAACAACCGCTCTACCGCTGGCCACGTCATGTTAGCTTTTGTCCAAAATTATTTCTATGCAATCAACAAGCCGTCTGTTTTCCTCAGTTATGTACCATTTGGGCCTCTGTCTCTACTTTCTGCTTGCGACGCTGTAACTATTCTTAGTTCTACCTCGTCCCGTTTCTATATGCCGCTGATATCTACCTCGGCGTTAAGTCCCAATATTTGCCCTAAAATCCCGGTTTTTCAAATCTTGACAAAACGTTTGTTGTTAGCGTACAAATATCTCTTAGATACTGGGTAGTCCTGAAGTTAATGTATCCTTTCGTTACTTGTGCTGAGTAGTATACTATAAGATGGTCAAAATCAATAGTAATGATATAAAATCCCACCTATTTGACGCCAATTTTGTGTAACTATTACTTTTTCTTCAATAAAATCAACTTTTCTCCCCTTAACACCTTTATTATAACCACTAGGAGCTCAAGTTTTGGTATGAACCGTTATTGTAAGCACATCGAGACCAAGACAGCTTTTTGTATAGTTACGAGTGTTTTTGCAAGAGCTAAAGGCCAATGTATGATTATCAATTGATATTCCTGCACACAGCCCGGGTTGCAATCAAAATTGTGGTGGACCAGCGGTTAATTTTTTGATGATATGGGCTTTTCCAGGGTTTGTCAACGATTCAGAGACGAAAAGGGACCAGATGACTACAGAAAGCGCGGAACAGCAGAGCAGGCTGATTGCGGAGACGAAGGAGTTGAATTTTGGGAGCGAAAAGGCACAAGTTGGGGTCGAAACGAGGCCAGAAGGTGTGGTTGAGCGAACAGCCGCTGGAGATGCAACACATAATATTTTGAGAGACGTGGGAGCATTAGCGCACAGTTTGAAGAGTGGAGGTATTGGAGAAGATGCAGGAGGTGCTTCAAGGATGAGTTTAGTGGGTTTGGCGTTGTGGTACGTGAACCATGCAATTTTGGTGGTAATATTTTTCAGCATGTCCATATACAAGAACGTGGAGTACGTGTATCGACGGATGTTATTGAAGTTCTTGACGCTTGCGTACTACCCGAACAAGACGCCGCAGTTGATTCGAGACGACGTCAACAAGTTGACCAAGTTGCCCAAGCGGATCTCGTGTATCTTGGACTTAAAAGATGACGACGACGAGAATGGTGGCATCGACGGATTGATCGACGACATCAGCGAGCTTATTGCATGGTCGATCCTGGCCGGGGTGCCAGTTTTGTCGATTTACGAGTTCAATGGGGTGGTGCAAGGACATTTCCCCGAGTTATGTCGCTATGCAATGAAGAACTTGTCGAAGTACTTCGGCACCGACTCGGTGCCGGTGGTAGCATTCAAAATCCCCCATTCCAACTTGGTGGTGTATAGCAGCAGTTTCGGCACCTCCGGGGGTGCCTCTGGGTCCGTCGCGCCTCCGCGCTCTGTCGACTTGGAAGTGTCGTTGTTGTCGCGGGTAGACGGGAAACCCACCATTGTCGAATTGACTAAGAGCATGAGTGAGTTGGCTGTCAACAATGAATTGTCCCTCAAGGATATCACCATCGAATTGATCGACGAAGAGTTGGTGGAGTTGGTCGGATTCGAGCCCGACCTCTTGATCAGCTTTGGGCCCTCGTTGGACCTCCAGGATTACCCCCCGTGGCACATCAGACTCTCTGAAATATACTGGGAACCCGACAACAGGGACGTCAACTATGCTGTTTTCATTCGGGCGTTGCAGAAATACTCCAACTGCAAAGTCAATGTTGGTAAATAAGTTTTGCTATGTTGCTAGGGCTTCTGTATCGGGCCCACTGATGCCGTAACCGGCTATATCTATTCATATATATCATATCTATATATTCATTTTGCGGCTATAATTAATCAATACACCTGGGCCTTTATTATCATAGTTTTGTTGAATTGTTGCGAAAACTACCGAAATTCTCCAAGTCATAGGGCGATATGTTGCATCCCGAGCATAAACGTCTTACAGGAAACCAGATTCCCCTAATACGGCAAGCTACCACCTGAATCGTAAACCTCCATCATTACCATTCACTTCAAGCCATTATCCGTAATCTTTTCTCCATAATCGCCATGAAATTGGCCTTTAGTCCCATTCTTTATGTCCGCGCTCATTATGCTCATTACGATCACAAGACCCTTATCTAAGTCTCTACGCTCTGCAGGCCCTATTTTTCTCCCTTTACTGTCTTCCACCGAGTAATGGATAGCTACGGTCCTCCCCTATATGTTACAATTCACTACATCATACATTCAGCTGTAGTTTGCGTTCTAACAGCCATTCTATTCTAGTGCGATCGTCATAGATCTCTATGGTCTACAATTTGTAAAGACTGTTAAAACGCACCCAAATGAACCACCACTTTTTCTCTCACCTTTCAAACGACCCTAGGTTGCACTTCTACACTGGATGAAGCGTCCGCACTTCACCTGAGGCCGGTCGTTGTTACCAAATCTCGTCTGTAGCAAATACAATTTGGCACTATTTATAGTGATGGCTTGTTACCCGCAATGGTCATATGGGATACGTGTAGATAAACGTGAATATGGTGAAAAAACCCCTTTTCTACTCTTTTGGGTGTTTCGAAGCCATATCCCAGATAAATAGTTATTCTTTAACTACATTATTGAAGAATATCGGATAGTATTGGAACGATATTGAAAATCAGTAGCAAATATGGGATTAACTATTTCGTCGTTGTTTTCAGGACTTTTCAAACGAAAGGAGATGAGAATTTTGATGGTGGGGTTGGACGCGGCCGGTAAAACCACCATCTTGTACAAGTTGAAGTTGGGAGAAATCGTCACGACCATCCCTACTATTGGATTCAACGTGGAGACGGTTGAGTATAAAAATATTTCGTTTACGGTGTGGGATGTCGGTGGACAGGATAAAATCCGTCCGTTGTGGAGATATTACTACCAAAACACCCAGGGAATCATTTTTGTGGTTGATTCCAATGACCGTGATCGGATAGTTGAGGCCAGAGAGGAGTTGCAGCAGATGTTGAACGAGGATGAGTTGCGGAACGCGTTTTTGTTGGTTTTTGCCAACAAACAGGACTTGCCTAATGCCATGAATGCGGCCGAGATTACCGAAAAGTTGAATTTGCACTCGCTCCGCCAGCGTCCATGGTACATCCAGTCTACCTGTGCCACCACTGGGGACGGGTTGTACGAAGGTTTGGAGTGGATGTCCAACAGCTTAAAGAACGCTGGTGCGTGAATACGGGCCTTTCATTTTTTTCCAATTCTCCTGTCTTATATGCGATGGCAGTTATGCACCAGAGCCTGCTCTGATGAGCTTCAAGCTTTTTCGAGATGCTTTCTCCTAGTGCCCATAAAAGTTTATAAGATTCATTATCTGTTTTATTAGGTTAGATTTAGATTAGTCTATTTATAGTGTATATTATGTTCGTTTGGTTGTTGCGGTGCTTAGTTTCATCGACCTACCTTGACCTTCGAGACTTTGGTTTGGCTCATCACTAGTGTCATTTGTATCTGTAAGCCGGAGTGCCATTTTGTGCCTAAGTCTTTATCTGCACACTTTATCTCTTTAGTTTTTTCTTCATTGGATCTTCGTTGGTTGACTCTTCGTTGGTTGGCTCTTCGTTGGCTCTCCTGTCGCTCTCCTCTGTTGGTTTCATTCTACTGCAATTACCTATACACTAACTATTTTCCCAAATATTTCCATTCAAACCCAACTGACCACACTCCCAGCTTCCCATCTGACTGCTGTCCCCATCATCCTTCACAGCAAGCCTCTTCGAACCCCCTTTGGAACCGTCTTCTCTGACGGCTCCATCCATTTGCACCTTAGGTCTTAAGCCCTCGATCACATGATATACATACAAAAATATGACTGCTTTATTGTTTTTGTGTAACAAATAATTTTTCAGTGCCATCACGAAGAATTTTCACGTTGATGGTTATACTCGATTTTATCAGTACTATATCAGAATTATTATTAGTTAATTAAGAACAGTTTATTGTTAAATAACAGTAGTTAGAGTTCAAAATGGTATGTTGATACACCAGCTCGACATGAAGGCGTCGGCCGTTATAACAGTTGATGATCTTTACATGATGATAATTATGTCCGAAAGAGTTGGAGCAATAGTATGATGTTGAATGTAGAGAAATGGAAGATAATGGAAAAATGAAGAATGGTGATGAAACAAGAGGAAACTAAGAAAAGTGAACCAGAGAATGAACAGAATAGAGGAGAAAGACGAAAGAGAACGAAAAATGGGTTCTTAAGGCAGTTAGTTTATGGTGCAGTCAAACGAATTAGTTTATGTCGCATATAGGCGAGAGTCAAATGCCCGCAATACCGAAGACAAAATTTTATCATGAAAAGAGCAACGGAATCTAGCAGCAAAGTATACTAACACCCAATAGGCCGGAGTTAAAACTTTCGAATTACGTACTAAGTCCAAGGATGCGTTAGAAAAGCAATTGGTCGAATTGAAGCAAGAATTGGCCAACTTGAAGGTGCAAAAATTGCAAAGACCATCTTTACCAAGAATCCACACCGTCAGAAAGAACATTGCCCGTGTCTTGACTGTTATCAACTTGAACCAAAGAGAAAACGTCAGAGCTTTCTACGCTGGTAAGAAATACCAACCAAAGGACTTAAGAGCTAAGAAGACCAGAGCCATCAGAAGACAAATGACCAAATTCGAAGCCAAGCAAATTACTGTTAAGGCTAAGAAGCAAATCACTGCCTTCCCACAAAGAAGATTCGCTATTAAAGCTTAAATTCATTTAGTATCTGGTTGATAAAATTCTTTATAATGATTTATAAATTGGGTTTAATGTTTTAATAAACGTGTATATTTTAGTTTATATCCTCAGTGAACTAACAAACCATTATAGCACTACGCAATACCGAGATCCATAATGTAATTAAGCATCTGTCATCTCGACATCTTTGCTAGATAACTTTTCTGCCTTTTTCTGTTTCTTGAAATCTTCGATTTTCTGTTTCAACTCGACATCCTCAATCACGTCTTCCAATTTTAAAGGCATTCTATTGAACGGATCGGTTGGATCGCTCAATAAATGCGCCTTAATGGTCGACCTATCGATGCTGATTCTAGATCCAGGCAAAATGACAGGGTCTTCCATCAAAATAAACATCAATGGATCCAAAAACTCGTCTGGAATTTCTCCTAACTCTAATTCTTCGTCTTCGTCTAGCATTTTTTGGTCCTCTGCCAGTCTAGCAAACTTCATCAAATCTTGAATCATCTTGGCACTGGTGAAAGTTCTGGTCGACAAAATCCTTTCGGCTTTCCTGAAGTACTCAACGTCGTAAGATCTTCCATCTCTTGCTACCGCAACTATGAACTTTTTCTGATTAGCCAAGTTACAATAGATTTCACACAAGTCACTCAATGTTCTCTTGGGGTCAAAATCGTACTTTGTAGGGTCGCGAACTTTCAAATTAGAACACTTCGGTCCTACCATAATAGACAAATTATAATTCAACATGCCTGCTAATCTATCAACAATTTCAGGCAATTCAAACCCTTGTGGCGTTTGTTTTGAGAATAACTTGAATAACTCCATAGTTTTATTAGATAAACCCACGTACGATTTGGCCTTTCTTTCGGAAGAACTCAAGTTGTTTGTGAGTTCTTCATCTGTTCCGAATTCTTCATTATTGGCCGGTTGCCCGTTTGTACGTCTGTCCAATTCTTTTTGAAGATTATGGATCAGGTTTAACTCGTTGAATGTCTCGTCCAATAAATATGTTGTATCGTTCAACATTCTGGCAATAAACCTGACGAAAAAATCAACCTTATGTTTTGAATAATCCGACAATTGTTCTCGGTAGACTTCATTCTTCCACAATTCCTCTAAAATGACAGATATGTAGTACCTACTATTAAACTTGTCATAGAATTGCGAAGAAGCTCCAGTTTTTTCAACCATCACATAAAAATCTAGTAAGGAGTATAATATATTATCAATGACCAACTTGTTAGAGTTGAAAATTGTCGCAATGAAGCCTGGTTCCCCGTTCATCATTGGTAAAGACCCGATGAAAAGAACTTCGACTAGATGAGCCTTCATATGTGGGTTTCCTATTAGCTCCGGGCACCGTAACAATATAATAGAGAATTCCACAAAGGACAGTAACTTCTCGTGGTTATCTACCAATGGGCACCCTCTAAAGTTTGTGATAAACTTGCAGTAGTTGATGATCCCTTCTAAAATGTATTCGGGATAGTATTTCCAAGGGCGGGGAGTTTTGGTCTGCAAAAACTCTTGATCGTCTAATTGAGACACTGCGCCGATCTGGAAAAGTGGAATGGATAACTTGACGCGGGGATGTTGATGAGTGGGGTCTATTAACTTCGTGATGAAAGTAGTGGATCCTATAATGAAGTCAAAGATATCTAACTGCATTGAGCGAAAACTGAATATGGCTTGGATTGAATGCTTTGTTGCCTTCATGGTATTCAAGCTCTTGGATAACACTGGGAGCTGGTTTCTCAAAAGGTGCGCCATCATGGGGTTGGTGCCTGGTGGAACTTGGTTATTTTCAATCATTTCAACCCGAGAAGACACCTGCTTTATCTGATTCTTCAATCTATCATGGTGATTGAAAATCCCACCAATACCGTAATGCAAATATGTCAAAGTCAAAAAGAAACAATCTGAAATAAAATTTGGCTCCGTCTTTTTCGAGTCTTTATAGAATTCACTTGCCTCTGGAATCAACGAATTCACTCTGGACTCCTCACTAACATTGATTAGATTACTGTTACCAAAAAAGTCTTTATCAATCTTATCAAGTTTAGAAAAAGTAGGGTACTCCAAGAATGGCAAGCTTAGTTTGATAAGAATAAGTGATATGTTAAACATGATGCCGTCAGATGGGAGCTTACTCAAATCAGCATGGCCACCTCTTCTCAAATGACTCAAATTGATGAGTTCCGCAAGCCATAAGAGAACATCTTTCCGGGACTGAGAAGAACCACGAATAAGCTTATCTACAATGAAAAACAATCTATCCGACACCACCTTAAACTCATTTTGTAGTGATTCGTAAGTTGAATTCAATTGAACCTTTGATATGGACCCCACGTTTTCTGTGAAGTAATATTTACTAACTGTATCCACAAGGGGTGACAACCTCAACAATGGGCCTAACAAAGTTTTATGTTCAAAGTCCAAGCAATTGGTTCTATCTGGAGGCTGAAAGCCATCAACCAGCGTAAATACGGCTGCTACCGATTTAATGCTTACCAAAGTCTCAAATATGGATAAGTATTTGGAATACGAGCTATCGTTCAAATTGACCTTGTAGAGTTTGCTGCTAATCGAAGGAAGGAGAATATTCAATAGGTCAAGAACCGAATCTTGCTCGACACTTTCGTTGACAATATCCACCACGAACGCACTCATATCTGGATTATTGACCAATATCTCGATTGCAAATGGCACGTCGTTGTTCACGAACATGTCTGGCACTTGAAAACAAATGAACCCGTATGAGCAACTGAACGATATGATGGCATTCAAAAGAGACACCTTCGTTTCATACAAAGCATCTTTTTTTGCCAACATCCTTTTCGACCGAAACGCCCTTCTGTATACCTCAAACAAGTATTCGATCGACGTCTTGTACCCCGAGGGCACGCCCAAATCTGTGAGTATTTCCATATACACAGTTTCCAAATTATCCCCGCTAAGCTGTCTTCCTTCAGATTCGAGCTCGCCTGCGAGGCTGCTTAAATAAACTAATCCCTGCGAGGCATTGGCCCTGAGAATCGTTGCCTGGAAAACCGCCTCTATTTCGACTCCTAGCCAATTTGAAATCTGTTCCTCCGGACTCTTACTCGATACACTGGTATCCTTAAACACGCCTCTGCTTTCTTGTACCCGCAGATCGCCTTCTTTAACTGTCCTTTCTTTCGGTTTTGCCTGTCGTTCCCCAGATGGCAAATTAACCGCCGACGGGGTTTCTGCTTTCTTCGGCTCCTCTTTAGCAATTGCCGGCTTTTTTGCTACACTCTCAGAAGATGAGTTACCACCAATCTGGCTGGTCGACAGGCTATTGCTACCCCCCAACGCCGCTAGTCTTGCTAACCTCTTAGCCCTTATCTACGTTCTTGTTAGTTTCAATCTGAAATTATCCTTGCCAACAGCACGATCAATAAAGAAACATACGTCATTTGAATCACTCATTGTCAGCTACCTATTTTACCTAGAATGAGCCGATATGATTGCAATTATATGATAAAGTTACTAAAGATGAATTCTGTACTTATAAATCTAAGCGGTATCGATAAATATGTTAAGTGCGGTGATTCAGATTTTTCAAAATTATGGGCCAAAAGTTTTCAACAGACGGATACAGCGTGGTTCAAGGCATCGAGTGGTTGTAAGACAAACATGAATGATATTCCCAAACCTATCAAGACAGTTGTTTCAAAAAAACACGAAAAAGTATACCTTTTACGGTTAGAAAAAGAACTTATTGCGTTCATCAGCGGGTCGATAGCTTCAAAGATAGAGGAGCCTCTGTACTCAATTCAGGCCCAGGTGCTACGAAACTCCTATTATCGTTTGCTCAGTCATCAGATATGCCAATATTATCATTTGAAGCATTGGAACAATGCGGCCAATGATATAATAGTGACATTTTCCGAGGGGTTCGACTATCAAAGCTTCATACGAGGAATGGAGCTAAAGGAGAATGGGTTTGTTAAGATAAGTGATTACATTGAACAGCATCAGGAAAAAGGTGATACCGAGGGAGCGAACGGGGATGCATATGAACGGCGTGTGGTCAAGCCTAAGATGATTATCAAGAAGGAAGGATCGAAGCCCACAACCACCACCGATACCTCGTCCGAAACAACGCAGGCATCGTCTTTTTTGAACACAGGGCATATCGTATCACGGGGATCGCCGGTGACTCCCGATGCGTCGGGATTTGCGTCTTCGAATAGCTCAGTCCGAGGGTACGATATCGAGTCCGAACGAGCCTCAAAGGAAGCACTCTATATGAAAATACGGGAGAAAATATTTCATGATCAGAACGACGACGAGGAAGCAGAGGAAGAAGTAGAGGATGGCGATAGACGAGAAGATGATAAAATGTCTGGCGGCGAAAACGAAAGCATAAACGAGCCTCCAACACGAATCGAAGAACCTCACCTCGACAATACCAACGGTGAGCCCGTCTATCGCCATACCTATGCGAATTACAGCTCACCCGATTTCGGGCACCTTCCCTACAATGGCAGCCCATCACACCCTATTCCTCCCGTGCCCGTAGGTATTCCCATGGGTCTTGCTGGAAATATGAATATGCCTCCGTTTGCCGGCCCGAACAGTTTCTACAACTCCCCAAGCCCAAGCCATACCATGTACCCTCCGCTGTTTCATCCATGCCCCTACCCCGGCTTTTTCCATACCAGCCCGCTTATACCACCCCATAATGGTTTCTATAACAATGCTTTCAACGGCAGCTATAGCCCTTACGATAAGGAGACAGAGAGAAAACTTTTGAACAACCCTTATATCATCATCCCCGACTCAAATAGAGAAAAGAAGCATAAGAAGCCCTTTAAGAACAAAAACCCTACTGGTAATTCCTATGGCCACTTCAACACCTCGAATCATCCCAACGGACAATCCAAGCCTTTTGCAAAGCAATAAAATTTTCGGGATATCTTAACACTTCTTTATACTACCCTTCTTCTCAGCATATCTCTAGCCTACACCATCATCATATATAGATCATTAACTTATCTACGTAGTCATCATTGTACGGTCGTGTAATAGACCATTCCAAATCATGATTATAGACGTGTCTACATGGTTTCTAGATAAAAAGAAGACACTCTTCCTAGATTGATCTATTAAAACGTAAGTGAGTCCACAGTATGTCTGCGAACAACCCAGAAGCTTTGAAAGATGACGAATTGGTCCCAGAGGCGGCCGAGGGGTACCATGTTGGTGAGAAAAAGACCATTGAAGAGTACACCAAGTTAGATGCTGAGGATGAGAGTTTAGCCAAGTGGAAAGCATCTCTCGGATTGAGTAGCACCGGGGAAGCATACCCTGTCAAAAGTGGCGATAAGCGTAAGGTTGTGATTGTGGAGATGTCATTGCAGTTTCCAGAACAGCCAGAGTTGAAACCTATCGTTATCAACTTGGAGGACGCACAGGGAAACACTATCGCTGGCAAAGAGATCAAATTTAGCATCAAGGAGAAATCGATCTACCAGTTTGTCATTAAGTTTCGTGTGCAACATGAGATCATCACCGGATTGAAGTATTTGCACCTGATCAAAAAGTCGGGCATTAGAGTTGATAAATTGGAGGAACCGTTAGGGTCTTACGCCCCAAATACGAAGGACAAGCCATATTACGAAAAAGTGTTTGCCGAAGTGGAGGCGCCATCAGGTATGCTTGCCAGGGGTAGCTATTCTGCTGTAGCCAAGTTTGTTGATGACGATAAGAACGAGCACTTGTCGTTCCCTTGGAGCTTTCAAATCACTAAATAGATGGTGCTGCAGTGCAGCAAACTGTGAAAAAGAGACTGCAGAGCTTTTAATGTATGGAATTGACAATTAAATAATGTAATAGAAGTATTCATTGCTTGCTAGGGCTTTGGGCATATTTCGCCATACGTAGTAGCTTTACAGGTGCCTTATAGGCATCCTTCTACTTTAATTAGCTAAAAAATGGCCAAGTGCAATTTAACAAGCTGTATGTATGGTTTTCCAATTATAGGCTTCGAGAAATATGAGTTAATGCTATCTGTCGTAGAACAGGACTTGACCTTATCAGCATCACACTAGAAATTGGTTAAATTACAAGGTTAGAAGTCAAGCTAAATACCCCAACGGAAGAATATCAGCTATTCTGCTTTTTTCTTCTGTTAAGAATATAGGAAGGAACTTTTCTAACCGGGATGTAGGTCGGAGCCATATTACTCTTAGGCTTCGTGACATCAATTTTTGTACTGGTTGGTGCTTTATTCGACGAGGGCTTTTGTTCACAAATGCTTCCACTATTATTTGAACATTTAGCAGCTTGAGTCATTGATGGAGGCTTGAAAAAGCTACAGATTTTTGATTGACAGTCTAACAATTTTGCACGCTTGCTCGCCGGACGTAATGCGTCGAGATTGTTTTCTCGCTGACTATGACTTACCTGAAGCTTGGCACTGCTAAACCCCGTGGGATCAAAATGGAACATTTTTGCATCGGTACACTGGAACGTCTTTTCGTTAATCTCCATATCGGATTCGCCGCTCAAGTACGCCTGCAACCTTAATTCATATGCCTTGTTCAATTTCTGCAAATGGGGTCGCAGCTTTAACAGTAGTGTTTTTCCTTTTATGTCGTATAATCTAACAAGTAAGTCCCAGTCTTTAAATATATTCTGTTTAGGTTTGACTGTAGAATATCGGTCAACGTTATCAATGAACCGTGAAGCTTTTTCAATTGGTTTCCGTCCCCATTTTCCTACCTCTCCCTGCTCAATATATGATGATATATACAAAAGCAATTTCGCTCTTGTTGTTGCCACGTAAAAGCATCTTCTTTCTTCATTAACCGCTTCCTCGCCTCCAGCTTCTAGGGCAAATTTAGCTGGCAAAATACCTTCAGACATACCTGGTACGAAAACAATGGGCCATTCAAGACCTTTGGACCCATGAATCGTAGACAAAGCCACTCTTCCTCTGTATAAAGCACTTTTTCTATTACCACTTTGCTTTTGGTTTTCAGTGTAAGAATCTGATTCATTTAAGCCCACTGACTGAATGAATTTCTCTAGGTGATTTCTGGAATCCTTGCTTGTATCATTCTCAGATCCACCGATAAATAGAGGTAAGTCTTCGTCTCGTGGTGTGAACTCGCAAAGCTGTTTTTGAACTTCCATGATGTTAAGTTCCTGATTGGGGTCATTTTGAAACTCTTTTTGAAGACCCGACTTCACGTAAATAGACTCAAAAAGTTCAGTGAGAGCCGCATTCCTCTTCTCTAGGTCAATTCCCGGTACAAGCTTATCTCCATCATACATGCTATTTATTTCACGTAGCATGGAACGTATTGATTCAACAAAAGCCAAGTATTTACCTAGGGAGGCTTGATTTTTAGCAGTTAAACACAACGCGTTATTTTTAGCAATGTCATGAAGGGCCTCGAGAACCAGCCTACTCTCAGATTGTCCACTTATGATTTCCAGGTTTAACTCGTTTTCGATGGAAGCTAACGATTTCGGTCCTATTCCCCTCCTGGGGAAGTTGATAGTTCGCAAATAAGCTATTCGGTCATTCTCGTTTGCAACAACCCGTAAGTAGTCCATTATTGCCACAACTTCTGAACGATTCCAGAATGCCGTACCACGTACCATCATATACGGAATGCCTTTTCTCACGAATTCATTTTCGATAGTTCTGGTCTGATAAGCCGACCTTACCAACACTGAAATATCGCTATAGTTAAAGACAGAACCCGGAAGTGCCATCAAGTGCTCAATTTGGTAAGTAATCCAACGAGCTTCTTGCTCGGGTGATTTCAAACTATAGTACACGGGAGAGAACGATGACTGCAATTGGGAACGAAGAGTTTTAACATGGCGATCGCCTTGCTGCCGCATAATTCGTTCTGAAAAATTCAATATATCGGCTGTGGATCTATAGTTCTCCTCAAGAGTGATGATAGAGATTGGGTCCCTCTCGTATAGCCGTCTGTAGTGCTGCTCCATTTTCTTGAAATTTATTGATTGGGCGTCACGAAATGCGTATATACTCTGATCAGGATCACCCACAATCGTGAGATTGTCCTGCAATTTCTGGTTGGTGGGGTGCCCCTTGGCAAACTGGTACATCAACTGCAACTGAATCTCGTTTGTGTCCTGGAATTCGTCCACCAACACATGTTCAACAAAGTTCAACACAGGGTACGCAGTAATAAGCTGGTAGCAGCAGATCAAGCAGTCATCAAAGTCTAATAAAGTGTTTGCTTGAAGCCCTTGCTGGTACCGTTTGTATAAAAACGCTATTAGGCGGTTGTATCCCTGTATGCATTCATATTGTGCTGGCCGTACCCCCGAAGACTTCAATTTCGATATCTTTCGCTTGATTTTCTTCGGGTCCCACCCATGGTACTTGTCGTCACCCTTGTTTGATCTGTAAATATCTGTCTGAGCAGGTGGTACATTAGCCAAGTACTCTTTCTCCGGTTCCTGCAACTTGGAAATCGCTTCTTGCAATATCTGAGTCGAATCTCGCTCGTCGGCAATCCTATAGTCTGCCATACCAATTTTGTTGCCGTACGTCTTGATGATTCGGAAGCAAATGCTATGGAAGGTGCCAATCAAAAGCCTGTCTACCGAAATATTCTCGTGTTTCACCAACTCACCCAATCTCTCGACCATTTCATTAGCAGCTTTCTTCGTAAACGTCGTAACTATCACTCGTTGTGGTGAGATCCGTTCACAAAGCAACAAATATGCCACTCTAGACACAAGCACCTTCGTTTTTCCAGTTCCTGGTCCAGCGATGATTTGCAATCTTCCGCTGGCTGGCGCTGTAACCGCCCTTTTTTGCTGCTCATTCAAGCCTTCTAATATCTTTGCTAGTACCGAACCACTATTTTGAGCCTCCAATGTCATCCCATTGATCTATTGTACTCTATAATGGACCACTTTTCTGTTTTTGATGGTGTTTACTTACTTAGAATTGAAAACAGTCTATAATCGCGATATGGATTTAGCCGCTTTTACTTCAGTATAT
Organism: Debaryomyces robertsiae; assembly: GCA_030566065.1. Taxonomy (NCBI): domain Eukaryota; kingdom Fungi; phylum Ascomycota; class Pichiomycetes; order Serinales; family Debaryomycetaceae; genus Debaryomyces; species Debaryomyces robertsiae. Next base: position 1,010,736 of record JAJMHL010000003.1, read on the forward strand.
CAAGCACTAAAGGACAGATTTTGAAGGCTATGGTGATAGTATGATGATGGTACGGGCATTGATAACAACTTTGTTGGTGTTGATGATGACGGTAGCGAAAGTTGGGTGTGTTTATCTAGAAAACTGGCCCACCCTGTCACCTCAGGTTGACATCGCCATAAGGGCACAGAGAGATGTGTCGAAGGGAATACCCATAGACCAGGTAACAGGGTTTGGGGTATCGCTAAATCAACTACTCTTCCAAAAATCGGGTTATAGTACGAGGTCTTTCGAACAAGTAAGACATTTATTGGACGTGGGGGTGCAGACGCTAATGGTGGACCTCTACTGGAACGAGTTCACGAAAAAGTGGCAGCTATGCCCGGCGCCATTTCCTATCAATTCTACGAGTGATCCAGGGTCTTTTGAGCGGTTACAGTGGGAGGGAATACATTACAAGTGCCAGGGAAATGCGACGGTAGACAAGTTGATGCAAACTATCCAAGACCATGCCCAGGACACCAACACTAACGTGGACGCCAACATAATAAAGCTTTTTTTCAGGTTGAAATCTATCAACAAAGAGCCTCCAACGAGGAACAGTAGTCGTAGCTATGATGCTATTTTCACGCCCACAAACCCTCCGTTTACGGCGTTGGGCAATACAACCCTCCTGGACTCTGTTAGCGCTCTCCAATCTTATCTCTACACACCGGCAGATTTAAAAACATACAGAAAACACCTGTTGTACCCAACATATTACGGCAACTTTTACGCTAACTCGACCGAAGTGTTCCCGTCGCTCAACACATTTTTGTTGAAGGATTTCAAGAGGGTAGTAGTCATAGTGATCGACAACGACCTAAGACATTCCCAGGATTCGTACAACATTACAGACTCCGACAAAAATGTGATTTTCATCCAAGGGACCAATATAGACGCCAATGTGACCTCCTTATCCAACACCACGGTAGCGGGCCAATGCTCTGCGTTTGCTGATGGTGCCGGCGGTGACAACCAGACCAAAACTTTCGACGACATCTCATTGAGGACCCATTTTCGAACCGTAATCGATAACAACTACACTAGTTTCACCAACAATAGCTTTTCCGACTATATACGATGTGGCTTTACGCCCATATTGAACTCATCGGTCTATAACGTGTATCAGGACGACGCCGATAGCGACGAGGATGTTGAGGAAGACGAAGGCGATTTTTCAGGTGAAGTGGATATCAGGGAACCTGATGATGGCGCTATAGACCGATCAATGCCATACATTGTCAACAATTTTGTCCCGTTGCTATTTTGGTCCTGGGCCCAAGACCAGATGACCGAGCACAACAGGGGCCTCAATAGAAGTAAAACGTCCCAATTGGAAGACGAGCATACCTCATCTCAGGCTCAGGGAGCTGAACTTGCGTACCGGTGTGTGTTGGTGGACTCTTCGGGCTGGAAAGTGGGCGACTGCTACCAGGCTCACCCATTTGCGTGTCAGAATAACCACCTGCCCAATCGGTGGTACATTAGCACCAACTACAAAAAGGCCTATTTTCAGGCGTATCAGCACGGTAAGTGTCCTCCGGCCTACTCCTTCGGCACCCCGCTGCTGAGCATCGAAATGCTTTCGCTACTTGACTATATGGCCAGCTCCAACGTCACCGACCCGGTGTGGATCAACCTCAATGACCTCACAGTGCCCGGTTGTTTCGTCACCGGAGGCCCCTACGCCAGATGCCCCTACCAGCGGACCGTCACCAAACTGAAACTCGTTCGTTTGATCGCTCCCAGCTTCGTCGTGGCCGTCGCGCTCCTTGTTCTTATATTTCTAGAGAAAGTTTTCAGAACAAATCCGATCCAAACCAACAGAAAACGTCACTGGAAAAAGGTCATCAACGAGTACAACAAGAAGCATGGATACGAGGGTGTTCCCTCCTAGATAAAGTGGTTTGGACTCGACTCACTTCCAAGCCGATAGAAATGTCGCAAATGTCTCGCACGACATTTGACGATATTTTCAAAGGCAAAGTATTAAGTACCGATATAATAAGAAAACTATTCAGGGACATCAGTGTTATATCAACAAAAAGAAGCTATGAGTCAACAAAATTGGAAAAACTTGTCGAACGAATTGAGACGTAGGGCTGCTCAAGGTGGAGGGGCCAGAGGACCCAATAGAAAAGGGCCATTTGGAGCATTTGCTGGAATTGGGGGATTATTGTTGTTAGGAGGAGTTTCGGTTTTGGCACAGAATGCATTATTCAACGTCGATGGAGGACAGAGGGCGATTATATACTCGCGTATTAATGGTGTTCAGCCCCAAATTTACCCTGAAGGAACCCACTTTATCGTTCCTTGGTTCCAGAGACCGGTTGTGTACGACGTGCGGGCTAAACCAAGGAATGTGGCGTCGTTGACAGGAACTAAGGACTTGCAGATGGTCAACATTACGTGCCGTGTATTGTTTAAGCCGGACATTTTCCAATTGCCCACCATTTACCGGACATTAGGTACCGACTACGACGAGAAGGTGTTGCCTTCGATTGTGAACGAGGTGTTGAAATCGGTGGTGGCCCAATTTAACGCGTCCCAGTTGATCACTCAAAGAGAAAAAGTGTCGCGCTTGGTGAAGGAGAATTTGATTCGTCGTGCCGCCAAGTTCAACGTCCACTTGGATGATGTGTCGTTGACATTCATGACATTTTCTCCTGAGTTTAGCGCTGCGGTAGAAGCCAAGCAGATTGCTCAACAAGACGCTCAGAGAGCTGCGTTTGTTGTCGACAAGGCCATTCAGGAGAAGCAGCAGTTGGTCGTCAAGGCTGCCGGTGAAGCTAAGTCGGCCCAATTGGTTGGTGAAGCCATTAAGAAATCCACCGACTATGTGGAATTAAAGAGATTGGACACTGCCAGAGAAATTGCCAGTATTTTGGCAAGTTCGCCTAACAGAATCTTGTTAGATAACGATACCTTGTTGTTGAATACTGTTGCCGATGGCCGCAAATGAGCAGTCCGGGATTCGCCTTGTGACGGAGGCCTTTGTACATAAGTATCTAATTTAGTCATTATTTTTAAGTGAATAAACATATCATTTCGTGGTTCCATCAAGCATATATAGATATTTAAAAAATCGAGTTGACAAGATCACTCCCAATGGTAGCGCCGGCACCGAAGATCGCCGCATTGCCCAACTTGCCCCCAAACTTCCGCAAGTGGTTGTGCTGCTGAGGTTGGTCAACAGCAACCGGTGCTGCTTGGACCGGCTGGGGCTGAGGAGAATATTGCTGCTGTGGATAGTAATTAGTGGGTGGGGGTGGAAATTGAGCGTATCCTCCGTACGAAGGCTGTTGGACCAATGGGGCCTGTGGCATCGGTTGTTCGTACTGCGGTGGTGCATTGTACTGATTGTATTGGTTGTGGGGCGAATACTCAGCCTTTTCGTTCTTCACAGGCGATGGGGCCGTCCGACCAACTACATCCGATGTTAACTCAAACTCCTGCTGTGAGATGACACTCACGTAATTCGATGGGAAAACCCCGGCAGTAGCAGCTGATCCGCCCTGCTTGTATCCCTTCCACCAGTCTTCCGATAAGTGCTCCAACACAGCAATCTTGGCCCCTTTGTTCAACTCCAAATCCTCGGCCTCTTGTGCCCGGTAATCATAATTGGCTCTGCAGTACCCAAGCACCTTAGGAGCTTGTAGGCGCGATGGTTTAGCCGGAGGCTCGATGGTGGTGCTAGCCAACGCCTCAGTCACCTCATCTGTACCGGTAGGATCCTTTTTGGCCTCCTCAGGCCCACTCGTCAACCTATCCACATCCCACGCTTCCATGTCCTTCTGGTACTTAGATGGGATGGATTTTAATAATGAGCCATAAAGCTGCTCAGTAATTACTTCTGAGTCCCGCAAAAACTCAAGTTCAGTCCTGATGGTCGTAAGCGACCGGTTTATCAAGGGAACAGACATACTCTATAGCAAAATGTTTAGTCACTAGTGAAAAAACTACAAAGTTATAATCAGTACATAAATGATCATATATTAGAAATGCTGGTGTCTGGGTGTGCAACCAGGCTTTGCTACTAACTTGACCGAAAGGCTTCATCTGATGATATCAGACCTAATGATACCTTCATACATCTCGATTAGAGAGCTGCCATATATCCCAATGCTTCTGGAGCCAGGGGATAATGCAGAGGAGTCGGAAGAGTGCCAAATTTTGTAGATTCTGATAAACGAATCATTGGCTGCAACACATATGGAATTACGATCCGGAGACTGGCAGGCACTAAGACACCGAAGATAGGTGTTGCTGGGTACCTCCATCAAAGGTATCATATCAGGGTAGGAGTAGACGGAGAGGAGAAGGGGGTTTTCGGAGTTTCCGTAGCCGAAGGTAGACACGATTTCCTTTCTGTCCTTGCACCAGAAGAGCGAGGTGATTTGGGCCTTTGCCGGGTACGTACTCAAGAGAGTGCCGGTGTTTGCATGCCAAAATCTGATATTACGGTCGTTGCTACCGCCACCAGTGGCCAAGATGGCGTTGGCCCATGGACAGAAGGCAATGGCTTTAACTGCGGCCCTGTGAGGGAGAATCATCTTGATCCGAGGTACAAACGGATTGGCTATGTTCCAGATAGAGCAGCAGTTGTCATTTGCACCCACGGCCAATACCTTACAGTCGTTGCTGAGAGCGAGACCTAAAAAGTGTTAGTAAGATACATCCTTTGGAGGTGAGATTAAAGGTGTAGGATAATGGTGATAATTACCGCAAATCTGCTGCTGGTGGCATTGGAGGATGCATTGCAAAGTGAGAACAACGTCTCCGGTATGGTCTTCTTTAACCTTGAAATAAAGAACGTCTCCCTTGGCGTCTCCAGCCAAAAAAGTTTTGGAGTCTGGGAACCACTGGAAGCAGTAGATAGTGCTTCCTCGGTTAGAGTAAGTGGCCTTCACCACGTTCTGACGCTGGGAAAGAAGTAAGAGATCCCCGTTTACCTTACCAACCACCACATAGTCATGGTGTGAGTACGATACAGCCGTGACGGCGACGTAGTGGTCGTGGTGCATCAGCACAACGTCGTTGTCGGTGCTCCACGAATATACCGAGCAGTTGAGCCCCACAGCAATCCTGTCTGTCATGGTAGACCAGCTCACCACATTGCAATAGAAGTCGTCCTTTAAACCGGGGGCTTCCAAATTGTGCTCTGGCTTTGCTAACCTGGTGGGCTTCTGCTTCGGTGTGGATGACGGACTACTGGGCTGCGTGGCTAAATACTTTCGAATATACTTGGAGGATGGAGACCCCATCAGGCCGCCCGCAAGCTCTAACCGTCCATTTTCAAGTGGCAGGCAGGGGCTGCTCGTGTTGGAGAGCTGATAAACCCGCGACTGGCTGCTAAAGCCCAATGCATCTGCTATCACACTTTGGTGAGATCCTTCCAGACTCGACAGCGCCTGGGGTTTTTGCAGCTGCTCCTGCTGGCTATTCTCTTCTTCCAACTGAAATGCCAATTGGTTATTCACTGGCCTCACGTAGAACATATTCCCCTCCAACGAAAGCTGGGGCCGTTCTGGGGTTCGAGAGCCTGTTCCGTCACCAGAATGCACATCTTCGCCCGAAACCCCCTCCACGCTATTCCGATACACGGTAGGTGAGGTACGATTAGGGACAAACCTTAGACTTGTCTCTAGCGAGTAATTAGGGGTGGTTGCAGCAACTGTTCTTCCTCCCTCTCTAATTGGCATAACTTCGAAATTTTGCAATTTTTGGTAGATTTGTAGCGGTTTCTTGAATCAACCACTATTAGATATGATGATAGCAACTACGATATATATTCTTAGATGTATAGCGACGGCTCTTTGCAATGACAATTGAAAGAGCAAATCAGAGTTTCCGTTTGCAATCGTATTCCTTTTATTTGTGAGCGAAGCCGTCCAAAGACGCTTTGTGACCATCTATAAAGACTGAGTCAATTTTTCGAAGCAAATCAAGAAGATACAGTTCAAGGGCATAAGAGAACTATTACAGTTACTTCCAACTTGCTTCCATGCCAAAAATATACAGTTTGGTGAATCCGGTTGAAAAATGGCTTATTGCAGCTATTGGAACCAACGCGAATATCAAAATTTGATCTTTCTCTAGTACATTATATTAATAAAGGGTAAAAGTGAACTATGTGGAACATGAAGAGGGCCTGTGGGATCTTCTTTGTTGTGGTCTGTGGTGTGGTGTTCCAATTGGTTGCTTCAAAAGTTAAAAAACCGTTCATAGATGAAATTTTTCACCTTCGACAGTGCCAGACTTATTGTGCTTTTAACTTCTCGGTATGGGATAGCAAGATCACGACCCCGCCCGGATTGTATATTCTAGGGGTTGTGTATGCTGAGGCTGTAAGGGTTGCTACTTGGAAGCCGCTAGTGTCAGTTTGCAAGAATATAAATGTCCTAAGATCTGTGAACTTATTTGGGGGTTTGGTGGTTTTGCCCATGTGTGTGAAAAGTTTGATCAGAAAGCAAAACCCCCAGGTGTGGACAATCAACATTGTGGCTTCTCCGTTGTTGTTCTTCTACTACTTTCTATTCTACACGGATGCGTGGGCAACGATTTTGGTCATTGCTTGTGCTGCAGTGGTAGAGAGACGGCCACTTGGGCTAATGGCGAGCTCGTATATGGGTGGAGTGCTTGCTTTTGCCAGCTTGTGGTTTAGACAGACAAACATTATATGGGCAGTATTCATGGCAGCATTGTTAGTTGACAAAAGAAGAAAAGAGCTTCATGGCGAGCAAGGATTCGTGCTAGATTGTTGTAACTTTCTAAAACAAGCGTTGACAGATTGGTTGCTCGTTGTGCCGTTCGTGTTGAATGTGGTTCTTTTTATTGGGTTTGTCGTATGGAACGGTGGTATTACGTTTGGTGATAAAGAGAACCATGAAATTAACCTTCATGTGGTACAAGTTTTTTACTGCTTTAGCTTTTTAACTTCGTTGACATGGCCTGTATGGCTATCCGGCTCATGGATAATGCGCTACTTGAAGTCGTCTGTGACAGGAAATTATGGCTTGAATTGCATTCCTACGGTGATCACAGGTTTGATGATTAAATATACTATTGATAATTATACAGTTGTTCATCCATTCTTGTTAGCAGATAACAGACATTTTGCATTTTACATTTGGAAGCGGATTCTTAGCCGCAGATTCAGCAACATTTTTATGATTCCAGTGTACCATTTTGCAACATGGAATATGGTCAACACGTTGGCCAATCGCTTTCTGCATGGCCTATCGCCAATAACTATAATAGCATTTATTGGCGGAATTTGTGCCACCATCATCCCATCACCACTTTTTGAACCACGATATTATATAATTCCTTTTGTGGTCTATCGTTTATACATTAGCCACGCATCTGATTTATTAGTGGGTAAAGGACAATCAAGGCATTTACTAGAGTTTTGCTTTCAAATGACCGTTAACATTGCCCTAGTCACCTTGTTTCTCCAATATGAATTTACATGGCCAAGCGAGCCAAATGAAATTCAAAGGATTATTTGGTAACCATATATTAATACATCGATTTTTCATTGAAAATGACCCACCCCTTTATTCTGAGCCACTTGAATTATTGTCATCAATTAGATCTGACGTCCCAATACCACCAGAGCGAGAGTGTCCACCACTGGGGACCGGCTCACTGATACCTTCAATGCTTGTCAAATTATTATTTACGAACTGGTCCATCGAATTTTTGAATGCCAAGACACTAGACGCATTCAGGTTCAATTCTTTTATCAACTGCTTGATTTCATCAGATTTTTCCGTATTTTTCTCTTCAAGAGATGCTAGCCATTTTTCAACGCATCTCTTCTTCAATACTTCGAGATAAGGAATTTCCTTGTTTGTTGATTTATCAACAAACACCAATTCCCCTTCACTTCCGATCATTAAATCTTGGTTATTATCATCTCTATTAGATTTAATATCCCAGTTGCCCATTTCCAAGTCGTTTGCAAATATAAGCAAAAAGTCCCCGAAAGTGTTTGCAACCAAGTACTTGTTATCAAAGTCTCTGCCAAAAAGAATCACTTGACCCCAGGTACCAATACCATCAGTTGGAGGTGACAAGTCAACCCCAATGCAGTTGCCCACTTCGTCTGTCACTATCGGAATCCACATAGGATGGGCAAACGTATTGCAGATTGCATTGGGGGGAATTGAATTTTGCTTGGGAATACTTGTGATGTTCTTTATAGGTTCCAGAGGAGCACGCTTATGCTTGTGTAAGGATTCAACTAAATCGAGACTTGACGACTCTCTAGGCTGCTCGTTGGCATGGCTAGTCTCTAATTTACTCAACTTTTTCAACTCTTTGGATCTGTTGGACAAAAGCATCTCAGCATTGAGATAGTCAGCCACTTTCCTCCAATGTTCAGTCATGATCATGATTTCGTCGATGGGCATTAATTTTAAACCGAATATCAACCCACCGGCCCCGTTATCATCAAAGTACGACTGGCCATCGGTTATTTTAAAAAATTCCACAAGACAATTAGGAAGTCTGATATTTAGGTCCTTTTGAAAATCATTCAAGTCCGAATCCGTACATGGACTTTGCAACGATGAGCTGAGGTCAGGAGCGTATTTTCCAAGCCAGTTTTTGATGTGCCTCCATGCAAGCCTCACCTCGTGCACTCCATCGTATTGGCTTGTATTTGGGCTGTCGTTCTCTAGCGTCGGTGTCCCGATTAATGACCCAGTAGACATGTTGTGGTGAGAATATAGTAAATTAGCTTCTTGGGGCTTATTGACCCTATTAAACGATTTTTTGGGATCGTACTCGGAGTACTTGTCATTAGTACTCAACGAGTAGATGAACTCTTGCATCTTACCGAATCTCATGGTGTAGCTGAACCCAAAAGCCGCCTATATCGCCTACTAGGAGAGAAGAATAATAAATAATATGGGTAGAAACTCGCATACGCGTTTCGATGCCATGGCAATTGGGGTCCTCAGTTCTGAAACGACCAGAACCGGTCCTAATCGCCTAAGTATGTACCATTTCTTCCATTCCTCTCGTACATATCTACAGCTACAATAGTGTCGACCACCTTCAGCAAGCAAGCTGCTGTAATATCCCCCGGGCATGAAGTGAAAATTCTATTGACAAGAAGAGACACGATAAACCGGGGTATTCTTTATGGGAAACCCAGACTAAAACAAACATCCTTACAAACAAAAGCCGCTCAAAAAAAGCAATTCTATAGATCCGATGAAAAACTCAGCAGAGATAACCCCTGCCGGCATCGAGAACTGCTAATGTAACATTATTAGTTTCTGGCCCGCAAAGGGCTTTTTCAGAACGAAAAAGCCCATGACGAACTGGCTCTCCGAAAAGACCCGACGAAACCATAACTAGGCGTTTGATTTTATAGGTATAAGATCCGTGGTAAACAAATTGAAGGAAAAAAAGATCATATAGTAAATGTTGATAATTTCAAAGTTCAAGATGAGCCTACTAGGAAGAAAAAATTGAGACGGGTAACACGAAGAATTAAAACATATATGAGGTTTTTGGGGCTCTATTAGAGTCTGAGAGACGGAAGAGGACCTAAGAAACTATAACTAAGCAATTAGATGTCATTGAATTTATAAGATACAAATATACAAAAAACAAAGTACAAAAGACCTATCTTTTAGAAATTATTTTTTTGTTAAAGATATGAAAAATTAATTACTCCCCCCAAAAAATAGCAAAGAAATATGTAATAGTATATAAAATCAGCAATCTTTTGATCAAAGGCAATTAATTTACCAGTTGGAAGCAGCGGCCTCTTCGGCAGCAGGAGTAGCACCGGATTCAGCCCAGTCGACTTCCTCGGTTTCACCAGTCCATTCGGTTTCAGCAGCGACTGGAGCTTCTTCGACGTCTTCACCCTTAGCTTCTTCAGCAGCGTTTTGTTCGATTTCTTCTGGGTCTCTGTAGAAGTATAAATCTGGCATGACAGACCATTCGGTGGTTCTGTCAGGAATGATGCCTCTCAATCTCAAGACTTCTCTGGCAATTAACCACCAGATCAAACCAATGGAGTGCTTACCCTTATTGTTACATGGGATAGCAACGTCAACGTATTCGGATGGAGAGTCCATGTCGGTCAAGGCAACAACTGGGATGTTGACGTACGAGGATTCCTTGATGGCTTGGGCATCGGTTCTTGGGTCGGTAACAACAACTAATCTTGGTTCCTTGAAAGAACGGGTGATGTAATTGGTGAAGTTACCTGGAGTGAACCTTCCGGCAATTGGGGTAGCACCAGTGTGGGAAGCAAACTTCAAGACGGCTCTTTGACCGAAAGTTCTGGTGGAACAGACAGCGACATCGGAGGCGTTTGGAATGGCAGCAATGATTCTGGCAGCCAAAACAATTTTTTCCCAAGTCTTACCGATGTTGATCACGTTAACACCGTCTGGTCTGGTCTTGTAGACGTATGGTTTGTTGTGAACCTGCAATGTTAGTATACGGTACTCAAAAGCCATAGGCACGCCCGCAGGGCATGCCCAATGCATATGGCGAGTCTCTGAACAGTTTCGGGAGAGTCCTGACGTGTTTCTGACGCTTTACTGTGCGATCTTCCTTTTTCACTGCTGATTCGATTCTCGCATTTTTCTCCATTCACCCTCTGGTGCTCATCCTCCTACGCTTTCTAAAACAATCCTCCCTCATCTGTTTCAACTCTCTCACCGTCCTAGGGGTATTCGTGACTTCCTGCAACCTCTCGTTCCATCTCGCCATATCTCTCTTCCATACATACTTGAACGTTCTTGGATCCCAAGTGGACGTTAGCTGCTAACAATAATTTAGCATCTTCTGGAGATAAGTCAAATGAAGCTGGCAATGACATCTTAATGTTGTTCAGTAATAGAAACTTCTTCGATTTTAGCCAAAATTGAGTTATTTAGTACCTCTTGAAAATTTTTATTGAAAAATTCCCTAGTGTGAAAAATGTCTCGGTTCCAATGCGCTAACAAAAAAGTGGGTTTGTGTAACTGAATCTCGAGGCCCACGTCGTTAGTATGGGTGTCTGGGTGTAACTAGAGATTATAGCACAAAATTGAAAGCAGTCACAAACTCGTGCAGGGCAGAAGCCCCGAGTGTTCGTGATATTCCCGGAGAGGTTCGGGGAGTGATGGGGGGTGGTGACGGTCGTGACCGGGATTTACCCGACATCTGATGGGATAACTCGTGGGGAAGCCCATGTTCGGGCTGATAAAGTGAAACAAGTGACACAAGTGACACAAGCGACAGACATAAATAACACAAACCGTGCGCACTCACTTTTGGTGGTCACCTATACACTACTGTGACAGTATTGATGACCAAGGCTAGTGCTTATAGTATATAATAATACAGCGCTTATAGCTGTTAGAGCGTTTATAACACTTTTTGTGGCATTTTGAGCACTTATAGCACTTATAGCACTTTATAGCACTTTGTTGTACTTTATAGCAATTATAACATTTTATAGCGCTTGTAGTATTTATAGCGTATGTTTGGATGGTTGTACACGTATGACTATCGCATACTACACCATTAAAGGTGACGGAGAGTGGGGGACTACAAGGAAAGAGGGAAAGGGAAGATTCTGTGCCACAGAAGCGTTCCCGCCGTCCCACCGTACGGTCCAGACGCCAAAAGAGTCTAAGTAGATTCAAATTTAATAGCATAAACATTCTCGACAAACATTCTTCTCTAATCTCGTATTCTAGCCGCTACTACGGTCATGCCACTACAGTCAAGCTAGTGCAATAGTTCGCAGGTCCTACTGTTGTGTTGGCTCAGAATAGGACAATACAAGGGCCATTTTTAAAAATACTATAAACACCTGGGCTCGGTTGTCGTTTCCCTAACTGTGCTGTTTACACAGCATGCAGCCATGCGATTCTACGGTTTGGTTCCTTGCGGCCTGTTTTGAGGTTGTCCACTAGAGTTGTTTTCTCAAGTGAGGGCGATTTTTTGCAACCAACTCCAGCGGCCTATAAAATGCGCCGGTGCGACCAGTTTCAAAAAACCAAATTTTAAACAAAAAAAGGTACTTTTAGCGTCAATTGTGTAATGGATGTGGTCTTGGTATGTACTACACGTTAGAGTTGCATTCTGGTACTGGATGTAGAAAAAGGCGAAGATGCTGAAAGACGACGAAAATTCCGAACATTGCACCAGCTGCCGAGCAGATTTCAAAATAGCTTATGAAATGCTTATAATACAGTACCAGCGCAACTACTGTTGCCAAAAGCTATCCTTTCCCCGAGGAATTGCATTTTTCATATGCTAATAATCAACGGTAGGGTAAACATTTACACTTGCTAGTGATCCATAGAAAAAGACCCTTCAATGGGTTCCAAAAGGCCTCGAAGGGCCTTTCATTGCCCTAGTGAATATACATCTACAAGCCGACACTTGTGAGTCGCCAGTGCTACCATACCTAACATACTTTACCTTACAGATACGCCCATGCGGGGCCACCGACACCCCGGACTCTTATGTATCGCAATCGAAAGATTCGATGCCTCCTATTGCGAGGCGATAAGATCGCGCAGATAGGGAAACAGCAATTTTAATCAAATTTCAGAATCTTGTTTTCAACGTGAAATATTTTCCATTTACGCAACATCAGGAATATAAGCTTTATCTTGAGTTTCCTAACTGGTTGGGAAGCCGTATCATGGATAGGTCAATGGATAGGTCAAGGGAAACGGACTCATTACTTCCCCAAGTCGGGCATTCTAGCGACCGGCCTCTAAGTGCGCCTCCAGAAGCGACGTTGGAAGAGGCGGTCAATGATGTCTACGAAGCATTGGTGGACGACGAAAACGACGACGAGCTTGGTGCGGATGCATTGTGGTTCCGCCAACAACGAGATTTGAATAAAGGCACCCACTGGATTCGAAGGCCATCAGTTCTCATGATCAGCATGCCCGTGTTTTTATTTGCGGTGGCGTTGTCAAGCGGCGATTCTTCAAGAAGGATGATTACGTTCAAATTAGCATGCAATTCTCTCGCTCAAAATTCTCCTGATAACATGTGTGATCCCACCGTCACTCAGGTATTGGTGTCTAACTTGTACCTTGTGTACGGTATTGTTGGGGGAATTTTCCTGATGTTCGCTCTGGGAATGGTCGGACCTATGTCCGACCAGTTTGGACGCAAAATCTTCCTTGTATTGAATATCAGTTGCTATTTCATCGCCAGATCCTTTCGGTTTTACGTCATGCACCATTTTGACTTCTTGCAATTTGGTTTGATGGTGTTCACCGAAGTTGTAACGAATATGAGCGGTGGTTTGTTAGCATTGGTTACTCTTAGTAACTGTTACATTACCGATGTGGTTGAGCCACACGAAAGGATATACTCATTGGGCTTCAGCATTGCCTTCCTTTATGTGGGGTTATCAATCGGTCCTATGGTTGGTAACGCCTTGTTATCTTTGTCGGACAGAGTAGGCAACAAAGCCAGTGCCAGTACAGCTACAAGTGTTTTTACTTATGTTCATGAGGGAGAATACCTTCCGTTAAAGTTTGAACTCGTCGTTTTGTTTGTTGTATTGCTTTTAGTGATATTCGTCGTGCCGGAGTCCAGGTCAGAAAAGGCAAGAAAGAAGTCGAGATCGGAATCAGTCTCCCGTAGCAACCTGTCCCTCAATTTGCAGGAGATCCCAGTAGAGGGCAATAGCGGTTGGACTTGGTCGAGTATCGTTGAGCGCCTCAACTTTTTACGCCCTCTCAGACTTTTAACATTTCCCCCTGACGTGGTGTCCTCCACTTACCGAAAGACAATGAAGCGCTCCAGAGCAGTTGTTATGATTCTAGTCATTGTAGACTGTCTTCTTACTGGAATATCCATGGCATTGGGAGAAATATTTGTCCTCATCGGCATATATCGATATGACTGGTCGTCGATCGATATCGGCCATCTTTATGCAGTTGCAGGCTCTTCAAGGGCAGTGGTGTTGATAATTTTGGCCCCAATTATCTCTCATCAGATTTTACAGAAGTGGCTTAAGTTGAGAGTGTTCAAGAGACAGTTTGACTCGGTTGATTTTAGTATGTGCGTCTTGGGGCTAACATGTGACGGCTGTGGTCTTATTTTGTTGAACTTTGCTCCTTCTACTTGGGTTTTTTTCCTGGGAATGTTCATAAGTAGTTTGGGTTCGCTCGCCAGTCCATCATTGAACTCCGCAATCATTAAATTTTATCCCGAATCGAGGACAGGAGAAGTTTTCGGCGCAATGGCGTTGTTGAAGAACGTTTTTATGTTGACAGGTCCCGTTGTAATTCTATCAATCTACAAGATGACATTATCTAGGTGGGATAAACCGGGTATCGTGTTTGTGATTAGTGGCCTTCTCTTGTTTTTGATGGCTATAGCCATCTTGTTTGCCAAAAAGCTCCTGAATATTCCCATTAATACTCCTGCATTATCGAGGAAGCTGTCTATAATGTCTTCCGATTCTGGACGAGTACCCCCGCTGCCAGCGAATGAAGCAGACATACTCGATGAAACATCGAGGTCTTTTGATCGTACGCTAAGCTTCTCTGAACTTCATAGAAAGAATAGCTTTGTGCAGAAACAGAGAACGTGAAGTTTTTTCTTCGTGCCTTCCTTTAGTTCTTATTTTTTACCTATAGATTAGATGGTTTTGACTGGTTTTACGGAACTTTATATATTGTTGATAGTAAAGGATTTTGTGTTATTTTTGTGTATGTCTAACAGATGGCTCTTTCTTTAGGTTAAGTCTAAATCATCATGAACGAAACAGTCTTCGGTGTACCAATGAATAAGTGCTTATGACTCTTGACTCAAAGGCTACATCAAATAGTATTGTTTCAAATATTTGTTCTTATTTAGAATCAATTGACGTTTTTGATATCGAATCACTAACTTATATCAGAGAAGTGATAACTCGGTTACTTCTAGCACTATCGATAGTCACTTTACTTTTTGTTGTGGGAGTATTTTTGGTCAACAAGGTTTTCGTTGATAATTATTTGGCGAGGGTCACTGGGGAAGAAACCGTATTGCCATCGAAGAAATTGTTTGCCAATAAGAACATTAAGGAAGTTGAGTTGTATTCTGCCGGAACAGCAGATCTTATTGAGGAAGTATTTGAAAGTGAGGAGGAAGACGCTTTCGATTATAACGAGGGAACGGAGGTAGTAGCTTTCGAGATCGAAGAGTGGGATAATTTGCCAGCGTTGGATCCAAAGGCGTTTTACAAAAATTTGAATAACAGCTCTCAGTATTTGAGGAGAGATAGCTTCTCGCAATGAACAACCATATTTATTTTCCAAATGATTCTCTCAAAGTTTTACGGCAAAGCCGAAATAGATCCAGAAAGCTTTATGTATTGGGTTTCCACAAAAGAAATGTCTACATTGTTGTTCATGTGGTGGCGATGAATATAAGTGCAAAACTTTCGAACTTCAGCAACGAAAGTGAAATACTTAAGGGCCTACAGATTATAGGCTGTATAAACGGCGAAAAAGGCTACCACTTAAATTTTGGGTACGATGAGAAAAAAAGGAGCCCCATCATTTTGCATAATGACGAATCGTGGTCGTTTATTTTCTTTGACCAACCCAATTTTAAGAACTTGGAATATTTCTCGATCAATCCCATTCTTTTACAATCGACGGGCGATATAGAGATCCCAATGGCAGAAAAATCGCTTCAAGCGAAGTTGAAAGACCATGACCGCAAGATTCCCCGGGAGAATACTCTATCGATTGCGGATGATTATGTCCTTGATAAAATCAATCAATGCTTGAGAATTAAAGTAATCATTGAAAAATGGATTAAACGATCGATGCCGATGGATGAGAGACAGTCTCTTTTGGCGTCTATAAGAAGTAATAGAATAATCCTGACGGTAAGTTCTTCCGCACTTCAATCATTGATATTTGTCGTTTCCACCATTCAACTATTTACAATATCGATCATACGAATATTGAATTATGAGTTCCATGGCACTAAACTAGTTGATTGCTCGCATGTTTTCAGGCAGATGGACCTCCGACTACAGCAGATCAACTACTTTCCTGTTCAGTTTTTATGTTACTATGATAAGAACATTTTGTATGGTGACTCAGAAATCCTCCATAAATTGCAAATACCAATTTTCAATTCTAATTTGAATATCAACAACTCAAATTATATAAATCTATACAATTCTGTGTGGTTAATTTTTAACGATATCCTTTTAGGGACAACCGTTTGGAAGTTAATCATATCTAATTTTGATACGATTACGGCACTCATTAATGATTTCGTGATAAGAAAACTACTATACGATCATCTATTTGATTTGATATCTTGGGTTTCATTCAAGAACCCTGCTGGGTTCAAATTGAATAACGAGTTGGGTCAATTCATGGGAGACCTATTTTTATGGGCCCTTAAATTTTGGAAATTTTTAGTGGCCGACTTTCTAATATTAGATGCTATGACCACCATTATGCAGCCATTGAAATTCAAGTTTGATAACGTCTTAGCATTCCTCATGTCTCCTAGTAACATTTCTGGCATCCATAAGTTCTTGTTGCTGTTTCTCAAAATCTACGTAGGGATCTTGTGCCACTGCGGTTTCACATTCCTCATCGGTTTTATTATTGACTATTTTCATGTTATCACATTCCATATCTACTGCTTCCACTTCACTTCGGCAAAGATATATCAAAAGCAAACTGAAATTATCAAATCCCTTTTCCAGTTATTTTGCGGCAAGAAATACAATGTGTTGCGTAACCGTATAGACAACTTGAATAATTATTCCAACGCCGAACACTTTTTTGATATTGATCAGTTACTTTTGGGCACCTTACTCTTCATGATTTTAGTATTGCTCCTACCAACGGTATTTGCATTTTATTTGATGTTCTTCTTGTCACGGTTGTCTTGTATACTCGTCTTGAATTCATTGGAAAATCTTTTGATTTTTATCAACTACATTCCCTTGTTCGTCGTTTTATTGAAAATGAAGAACTCAAACAGGTTACAGGGCGGTATTACCTTTAAACATCTATTCGTTACTGACAAAACGAATTATTTACATTTGTCGAACAAATCATTAACCTACAGGGAGATTTTCAAGAATTTTGTCAAGTTGTTCAAAAAATCAAAGAACTTTAAAGAGTCCCTAATCCAGTTTTTTGTCATAGGAGAGCCCATTTCCCTTAAACACAATTATCGGATGATTTTCAATTATTTGATGTTACCTGAAAATTTTAACAAAACGATCGATATTTGGGATCCTTTTATACGAGGACCTACCAAATAGAGTTTCTATTGATTGCATCTTACTGGAAGCTCCTCCTGCCATCATGTTCCTCATCTATAGTATATAATACTCGAATGTCTATTGGAGAGCTTCAATCGTGTTTGTGTAACTTTACTAATACATCATCACTTCTCTGGATATCATCAGTTTTTAGGAATTTTATACCCTGCGTTGAATAATTTGCCGAATGACTAGCAAATCTGCCCAGAGCCAGATACAGCGTTCGGGTTCAATATTCGGTCTTTTGTATAGACCAAGAAGAATCAGTTATACTGGAATTCGTATAAATTTCAACCGGAACATCACTAGTAAGGGGGAACCTGAAAATGATAATGTCTTGTTAGCAGATGCATTGAACCTTCTTTCTCCCAGGACGGAGGTTAAGAACGCAATAAACTATAGACCTTCAATATTCACCCATTTGACATCACAGGAGGATATCTCAGACTTGAAAGTTGATCCATATTTACAATACGAGCTTCCTAACTCCGATACGAAGAAGCACCTCGAACAGTTGTTGGCCGGCCTCAGAATAGCATCCCATGCAGCGGGAGCCCAAGCAAAACCTAACTTTCATTTATTATCATCCTCTTACAAGAGCTTACGGAAATACGTGGGAAATATGAACAATGAAGATGATTTGGTGGAGTTGACCAAGTTATTCTACTATCAGAATCAGCTTACGCTCAGACTAGCGACGGATATTTTGCTCAATAAACACATGACAGATTTGGACAGGTTGCCATTCGATGTGAATAATATCAGCACCAGCGACTTCAAGAATTGGCAGGAAATTCACTTTACTCAATTCAAGGTTGTCATGTTAAAAAAGTATCACGATATGAAGAAACCTCTTTTGATTATCAAGAATTTGAAAGAAAACTTTGAACAGAAATACCTCCCCGTAATAAGGGAAGGAAAACTCGGACCTTTTTACGAAAGAATAATATGGAAGTTTTATTTCGAGTATATCCTGCCGCTCAACCTCAATATATCTCACGATGAGTCTTACTACATAAAGCACTTGAATAGTCTCAAGTCCACATTCCTTATTTGGGAATCGTCGCTGTTCTCCAACGGACTCATAGCCGGGTTGGCATTGAAGCATCATGAATCAGCTTTAATGCCGTTACAGAAGTCGTTCTTGAAGCTCTGCTATATCAAACTAACTCAAAAAATCATTTTTTCAGAACTCAACCAGTATAGTGAGCATCCCAGATCGACCTTGTTATCGACGTTGAAAAGGTTATCAGTCAAGCATAAAATATATTCCTTATCTCCTCTCGAGGAACGCATATCCATCCAGACGAAGGCCAATCTATATTCACTCATTCATTCTTTGGAGAAACTTATTCTAGACGAGCTAACCTCTGTACAGAGTATATCGAGTCCCGAGGACCAATCTCAGTTGGCCGTTGTCTTGAAAGAACTAAAAGATTATAAGGAAAGTGAGCTCATGAAATTAGGCGATAAGGAAATCAAGGAAATGGATCAGGTAGACGGTATTCGTCAGTGGGATACGTTTTTTTCGGTAATGGATAAATGGAATAAGAAAGTTGACTGAGATTACACCTAGGGTACGCAAGTAGGTAGGCATCATGTATAAGCAAAGTAGCATAATAGAAGTAACATTCGAGAATAAAATCCTTGAAATCAAACTACATTGGTGGTCGTTTCTCTTCATTCTTTTAGTCCTTGGTGAAACCTCGCGTAATATGACTTCAGGGAAATTTCCAAGCTAACGAATTAACACCATACTTCTTTATAATGAAGATCGTGTCAGAAGATAATATTGTAAAGTACTTCAGCAAGAATGTATCCAAAGCTTCAATCTTAAAGAAGTTTCATCCAGCTTTGTTGAAAGGGCTTGTCAATTATGAGAAAGATCCAGCTGCTATTGTTCCTCCTCGTACGGTTCAGAAATCCACTACAGAACAATCGGACACCACTCACTTATTTATGCCTTGCGTGGCACCCAATGAAGCCGGGATTAAGGTAATCAGTGGAGGACCTACAAATACCAAGAAAGGGTTAGGATTTCAGGGATGTATACTCGTCTTGGATGAGTATTCGGGGTCTTTACTTGGGGTATTGAATGCGAAGACTATAACTGCTTTCAGAACGGCTTTGGCCAGCACGTTGCCAATGGTGAAGGTGTTTAATCCTAACGACGATAGCTTAGGGCCCTCGGCCAGTATTAGTGTGTTTGGGGTCGGGTTGCAGGCTTACTGGCATATTAGGCTCAGTCTTATCTTGTACGAGCATAAAGTAGCTCGCGTGAACATTATAAACAGAACGGCAGCAAATGCGAAGAAACTTGCTGATACTCTTGCTCAAGAGTTCCCAAACGTTGCCTTTGAGGCGTACCTGTATTATGACGAGGCTCATTCGAAAGAGATCCAGAAAAGGGTATTTGACAGCTCCATTATCTTCGGATGTTCGCCCTCTACCGAGGCAGTGATAAAAAACGAGTACATCAACCAGGATCGGAACCAAAAGACATTCATTTCCTTGATTGGCTCTTATAAGCCTCATATGGTCGAGTTGGACCTTGATTTCGTCAGAACCCATTACTCAAATCCCGGGCAGGCCAAAATCATCGTGGATTCAAAGGAACACACTTCGCACGAATCAGGCGAATTGATCCAGGCCAAGGTTCCCGCAGACAACCTTCTCGAACTAACAGAGCTTTATTCTTCGACTGTTAGCCCCGAAGTTTACACGACGTCAACTAATGTTGTCGTTCTGAAGCTCGTTGGTCTCTCGATCATGGATATCTCCATAGCGCACTTGATTATCCATGATATCTCTGACGACGATATAGTGACAGTTGATAATTTCTGATGTACTATGTTGCAAACAGTATTTCTACACCAACCATTGCTCAATTGATATGCGTATTGGCAGAAGATTGCCCATGGTTCGATTAGATCCCTCTTTCTTTATAGCAAATAAGTTTACAAAGACTTCTTCGTCGATTTCTCGAACCAGAACTCTGCTACTGCTCAATTAAAGTCGTTTTAGACTCGTTTCATAGGCTTCTATACTCTAATGTATGGCCAGTGTCGACCATAATGTCGATATTAGGCCTTATCGTTTAACTGCAAAATCGCTAATAGGGCTCTCATACGCGGAAAAACCGAAGTCCACCCTTAGATTTTAAAGCTTTTTCTGGATAAATACTCCCATAGAGGCATAATAACGACTAAGGAACCATCATGACCTCGGAGAAGAGCTCATTGTTGGGCGGCGAGCCCTTGTCTTTGTATAACGATAAGAAAAAGAATTCATTAAAGAAGGTTTTAAAGTACTTTAGATTTATTGGAGAGTTTGTATTGCTCATTAGTATCGGGTATCTAATGGTGACGAATGGCTCCAACGGGCCCAAAATGGCGGCTGTCGACCCCAGCAGGAAAAAGAATGTGATATTCATGGTAACAGATGGAATGGGACCCGCGTCGTTGTCACTTGCCAGGTCTTTTAAACAACATAGAGATAAGTTAGATTTTGATGATATTTTGTATTTGGATAAGCATTTGATTGGGTCTTCGAGAACGCGGTCAAGTTCATCGCTCATTACGGACTCGGCAGCCGGTGCTACAGCATTTTCGTGTGGATTGAAGTCATATAACGGTGCTATCGGGGTTGGCTCCGATAAGGAACCGTGCGGGACCATTTTAGAAGCATTGAAGTTGCAGGGATACATGACAGGATTGGTTGTGACAACGAGAATCACCGATGCCACCCCAGCTGCGTTTAGCTCGCACGTTGACTACCGGTTTCAAGAAGATCAAATCGCGGAGCACCAGTTGGGTGACTATCCGTTGGGAAGGACGGTTGACTTGATCCTTGGTGGAGGCAGATGCCATTTCCTACCACTTTCAGAAAAGGGCGGATGCCGGAGCGACAATGTCAACCTAGTCGAACAAGCGCAATCCAATGGAAACTGGTCATATGTGGGAAACAGAAAAGACTTTGATGATTTGGAAGAGGGCAAAAATGTTAAGTTGCCTTTGTTGGGATTATTGGCAGACACCGATATCCCCTATGACATAGACCGTGACGAAAGCCAATATCCTTCCTTAGCAGAACAGGTGAAAGTTGCATTAACAGCGTTGGAAAAGGCTACTGAGAATTCGGAAAAGGGATTCTTCTTGTTGATCGAGGGGTCTCGTATCGACCATGCGGGCCATCATAACGACCCAGCGTCTCAGGTGCGAGAGGTCTTAGCCTATGATGACGCATTCAAAGAAGTTTTAGATTTTATTGATACCACAGAAACAGAAACCGTGGCTATCTCCACTTCTGACCACGAAACTGGAGGCTTGGTTTCTGCAAGACAAGTTAGTCCTTCGTATCCCGACTACTTGTGGTATCCTCAAGTTTTGTTAAATGCTTCACATTCCGGCGAATATTTGGCTCGCAAGATTGTTCATTTTAAGTCTACCGATGATGCTGAAGTCTTTGACAATTTCATCGTAAAAGAGATTATCGAAAAAGATTTGGGAATCACCGACTCTACGAAAGAAGAAATCGATTTGATAAAGGGTTCTGCTAACAATGAAAATAACTTGTTGTACGTCTTGAACAACATGGTGTCAGCCAGGTCGCAGACCGGCTGGACTACTCACGGGCATTCGGCCGTAGACGTGAACATTTATGCTTACACTAACTCCGAACTGATCAATTCGAAGTTGCATTCGAGTGAGGCTTATAAAGGTTTAACGGGCAACCACGAAAACATTGAAATCGGCTCATTCATGGAATCTATTACTGGTGTTAGTTTGACTAAGGTTACTGAACTCGTGAAGAAAACAAAGCACTCGCCCAGGGCCGTGATAGAACTAGCATCAGATAGCATGCATGAACATTCCTTTTAAATTGTTATCAAGTCTATTATTAATTAGTATTTAAGTATATATCTATTGCCCTTGATCACCCAAGCATGGCAGAATAATCCTGTTTACATAATTTGGCCCTTAAAGTGCTACCGAATCTGTAGAATAGGAAAGGAATTGCAATCATCGCTAAACATACAAATGCAAGCAACCAGCTAGCCCATTGCAACCCTAAACCATTGTACATCTGAGTGATGAATAATGGAAAAGCAGCACCTCCACACAGACGCGTTATCACCTTTGTTCCTAATGCTGATGCAACTACCTTCGCGTAGGTATCTATAATGTAATTATTAAGCGAGTAGTAGACAAGCACCATTCCATAACCAAACGCTATGCCTGACGAAGCAGGCCCGACCCATATTATGTGCTTGTACGAAGTAGCACCTAATATAAATAATGCAATGCAGGGGAAGAACGAACCAAACATTGCTCCTGGTAATCTATCTTCAGGAACTGGAGTTCTTCTTTTGCATAATTTTCGATAGTTCTTTTCGAAAAACACGGTAGACATAACTGCTAAGGCAGCTCCGATTAGAATTGGGATGAACATCATCCCGATCTTGTCATCTTTGTAACCGTACAAAGTACTGAAGATGACAGGATAAGCGAAGAAGAAAGCGTATAACATCGAGTAAATTAAAACGACGTAGGAGCAAATAATTAACAATGCTGGTTCCTGAACTATGAATTTCAAAGGGCGTAAAAGATGGGTATTGACAATTTCCATAAATGACATGGGCGTGGCCTCTTGTTCGGTCATGATTTTAGGATTGCCTGTTTCTTTTCTCAATCTCATGGCCTTACGTCTCAAGATTGATGGAGCATATGTTTCTGGAATCATTGCCACTATAATCCACATAACACCGGCAAAGGCCATGTTGACCCAGATCATCAAGTCGTACCTTCCAGAGTTGACACTGATGAATCCGTTCACAATACCACCGAAAACAGGGCCCGAGTAAGGGCAGAAACTGAAAAAAGCGATGGCCAATCCTCTTGTCTCCGTATGCATGTCAACGATACTAGCACCAACGTTCCCTAAGGCTGAAGATGCGAATACCCCACATAGAAAGCGGCACACTAGCACGGTTCCTATGTTCTTTGCTACCGCACAGGGGATGTTGAAGATAACGTAGAGACCAAAAGAAATGATGTACACAATTCTCCGGCCAAACATGGGCTGCTCTGACAAGGGCGACCATATCACACAACCAACACCAAACCCAACCACGAATAGAGACACCGTGAGCGTAGACACTTCGGTGGAAACACCAAACTTCTTGTTGATAGTGGGCAACCCTCCCGAGAGGCACGATGACCCGTATGCAGCAGCGATAAGAAAGATGGAAAGTAAAATGGTGTAGCACCACTTGATCCACATGGGCCAGTTATGGGGGTTTTCAGGGTCCCCCGTGGTGAAGGTGACAAACTCGATCTCCGGATCCAACTCCTGGCCTTTCTCTTCGGGCCCCGAAATCGACTCGTCCGACGACTTGGCCTCGTCGATACCCTTCAACCCCGATTTCACTCTTCCTAGCGACTGTAATGTCTGCACCGGCACCAACCCCGTATCAGTTTCTAGGGTATATTCTTCTGGAAAAATAGGATTTTCCACCGGTGGATGCACAAGCCCCGGTGTGGGTATTTCCGACGATACCCCTAACTCTTGTAGCGACCGGTGTGTTTCTGTCTTGGATATTCTGAGCGACCTACGGTTTGATACCAGGCTGCTGCGTGTATTAATTGCTGATAGTTCCGATTGGGCATCGGTTGGAAAATCTCGTTCCGTGAGCTGACGTGGTTCATAATGTGATCCTTGGGACGAGTGTTGACTCGACAGGTAATGACTATAACTCATACTGTTTGTGAAACTATCTACTTCTCCACAAGCTTGAGAATCCTGGGCATAGGCTCATATTTATAAACCAATGAATAGCCGTATTCGGGTAGAAGTGCTTTTTCGCAGCAATTGCTCATGACTTCCGGTCTTTTCTCGGTTGCCCTTATAATACTCATTTTGTAATAGCCGTGCGACATCCGGTTTTTCGCCGGTTGCTCAACTTTTTTATCTACAGTATCCGCGGAACCGTACTTTCGGAATAACCTGATCATGCATAGAAGCTGCTCAATACCGGAAGACCAATAGGCCTATTCCATAGGAAAGGGTCGGGTAAATAGTCTTATGACAATAAGATGAGATCAAAAATTACGGCAGGCGATAGACGGAACATATGCGACACGGCATACGGCTTGCGGTTGGCCAGAGAGGCTTCAGCGAGCCATCGGAGTGGATCCGGAACCATTTGCACAGTAGTTAAATGTGCTCAGGGTGCAGGTGGACCATAAACAGAAATGGCCAAAAACACAATTATGGGACAGATTTTAAGGCAACAGGAGTGGCGAGGAGAAGTAGGCGAGCGAGCCGAGGCGAAAGTATACTTAGAAAGATGTAGACTACATATGAACTGCCTATGAGGGGCCTACGTTATGCGACAAGCCAAAAACCTTAATTAAGCATTACGGATTAAGCGTAGAATTTGCGGCTATTACTATATAACATACCCGTACTCAAAAAAAGCCGGGTGAAATGCATGAATCAGTGGTGGTGCAATGACTTCTTGATGGCGTCGACATTGTACATTTTCTTGCTTCCCATGGGTTTGGTGTAGGGGTGTTTGAGGGCATCCTGGTAGCACTCCAAGATGGCCTTTTTGGCATTTTCGACGCTGTGGGACGATAACTGGAAGTGGAAGGCGATACGGCCGCCCATAAACTTGACGTTGTACTTTTCGCCAAGCCTTATCAACAAAGCATCGTCCATCTTGTTTTTGGCGAGATCTATAAACACAAAGTTGGTGTCGACAGGCGACTCCAACTGGATACCATTCTCAGTGCAAAAACGGCCCACGTCCTTGGCGAGGGCATGCGAGTATCGCAACTTGTCAAAGTTTTCGTCGATGGCAACCATGGCCATGGTGGCAAGCATTCCTGCCTGTCTGATACCCCCACCGCTCTGCTTCTTAAAGTGGTTTGCCTTTGCTATCAAATCGGGCTGCCCAACCAAAATGGACCCGATAGGGGCCCCAATCGACTTCGACAAGCACAACGATACCGAGTCAAAGTGCGAGCAGTATTCCTTGATCGACACGCCGGTCTCGGCTGCCGCGTTCCAAAGCCGGGCTCCATCCAAATGCAACTTGATTCCGTATTCCTTGGCGAACGCCCCGATTCGTGCTATTTCCTCGATGGGGGTGATGATCCCATGGAGAGTGTTTTCCAACGAAATGACCTTCGTGGGCGCCGCGTGAATGTCTCCATCATCCGGCGTAATGTTTTCCATGATGTCTTCCACCGTCAAGTACACCCCGTTCTTCGGGCGTACCGGGTGCACCATCGCCTGCGACAACGTCGCCAATCCTCCGGCCTCATGAAGAAATACATGCGCCCTGTAGTCGCACAACACCGAGTATGGCGGCTGCACCAAGTTTGCCCGCAACCCAATCTGGTTTGACATTGTTCCGCTCACACAGAATAATGCGGCCGGCTTGCCGGTTATTTCAGTCATCTTCTTCTCCAACTGCAACGTACTCTCGTCCTCGTTATACACAGAGTCCCCGTAAGTAGTCTCTACCATCGACTCCACCATCCTCTTTGTGGGCACGGTAAACGTGTCGCTTCTGAATTCGTTAAATGTACTATATTTCGGAGTTTCGACCACTGTCATAATGTGTCGTGAAAATTTAGATGTAGGCTCTTTATTAGCGTCTCCAACCTAGACTACCTGGCTGTCTAAATCCTTAATATCTCAAACTTTTCCTGGGTATACTATCGACTGTTTTACCCTGTTCTTTACCTATTTATAGGTGCTGTGAATTTATTTCGGCTTTTAGTGGCTCAAGCTCATCTCAAAAATTTCGCAACTTATAAATTATGCCGGGTGGCATAAAAATGCCGTCCATAGTTAAGAAAGACCGAAGAAAAAGCAATATACAGAATATTGATATACAAAGGGTAACTAGGATCCACAAGGGAAGTGGGGGTACATTAACGGTGGTTATGAAGATATGTAGGGGATGGAGAACGATGAGGCACCATGGAGATGCACCATGGGGACACCGAGTCAAGGAAGTCAGCAAAATAGTGGAAGAGTCAAGGCCGAGTCGCATGCAAGCTATATATCGGATGCTAACGGCATGTCGAGGTCGGAGTCGTTTCTGGGTGCCGTGGAAGAGCCGGCGGACGGAGCCGAAAATAGGTGCAAATTGAAGTTATGGGCCGGGGTCGACGCGGCATCGGTGCGCCATATTTGCGAGTTGGACCCGGACACAGTTCGATTGTGTTGCGAATAGGGTCTTTCGAGCCATAGGTGGGAGAAGTCGTGGTGGGGCGACGATGCGGCAGGCGAAAAGAGCGACTGCAATGGCCCCTGGTCGGTGATGTCGTTGTCGACCGGATGAGGCCCGAAAAGATTATTATTGTTCAAGTTAGGCACCCCGTTAGTGGCCGGGGGAAAGATGTTTATATCGTTCTGGTATTGGAGGGAGTTCAAATCTGTGTAGTGAGGCGACAAATCGGCCGCGGGGTTCAAGCCGAACCCCAAACCCAGGGAGCCTGGAGGCACGGTTGCACCTAAGCTGGTCGTTGGGTGCATGCGTGTGTCCAAGGAGGAGCTCCACATTGAGTTCAAGGGCGCTGTTTGGGGAGGCTGCGGTGGGTATGCGGTGTGCTGGTTGCTGTCGATTAGCAACGGATTCATTTCGGGGGCAAGCATGTCGTGGGTGAGTAAGTCGTTGTGCAAAAGCGGAGCTTCCAGCACTGGGGAGTTAATAACACTGTCATTGACGCCGTAGGAGTTATTGTAGGCAAAGTCATGAGGTTGAGCCTGCGGCATTAGGGGCCCTGTCTGCATCTGGTCACTGGAGTCCAGCTTGGTATATACCTGCCCGTAATGAGTAGACCAGCTTGTCCTGGCACCATGATCTTCGGCACTCGATGAGCGCAGTATGGGCGAAAATGTCCTTTTTTGCTTCTTGGGCAACGCGTTGCTGAAGCCACCAAAATCAACACTAGCCTGATACTCGGAAAGTTTAACCGGCTGATAAGTCTTGTCTCTGTTTGACTTCGCAATTTCGTAGCTCTGATGCAAGGACAAATACTTGTGTATGTCGTGTCTGAATGTCGACTTCCATTCGCTGTCATAATTGATTGTGTTCTGTACCTCCTTAGTTATTTCCTCTGACCAGCTTGGCTGAAGCTGGTAAATTTTTTGCAATATGTCGGTGGCTTTGCTAGTTAAGTTCCCTTCCTTGTTGAATAATATTTCACTGTTAAATGCTTCTACAAGAGGTTGTAACTTGTTGTACATGTGGGATAGTTCCTTTTTCTCACTCGTTAACGCTTTGCAATGCTCTTCAATTTTGTCAGTTTCAATTTTGACTCTTTCGACCTCCTCTATAATCCCATTAATTTGGTCGTCTATCCTCATTCTATCCGCCTTCTCATGCTTCAAAACCTGCGACTTCCTCTCCGATAGTTTCTTGATCTTATTGTTCAAGTCGTGCAACTTGGATTTGGATATATCGCTAGAAGATGTATAAGACTTTAGTTGATTCATAAGTTTACTCTTTTGGAACGTCAAGTTTGCTCTTTTTTTCTCGAGATCTTTCACATCAACGTCTTTCTTAACCTTGGAGCCAGTTTCTTGCTCATGCTCTTTCCTGTAACGCTCCAATTCAAGATTTAAGCTATTCATATCCTCGTCAAATTTTTTGTGGCTCGCGTCGTACTCTTGCTTTACTTTGCTCAATTCAGTTTGATATAATAGTAAGTACTGGTTTAATGTATCGGGACACTCGATTGATTCGATTTGTTTTGGATTCAAATTAGATGCCATGTTCTTCTTCGAAGCGTCAAAATCAGGTTGCGTGGCAAAATCGGCGTTTGCAAGCTTGGTGGCCTTCGCCCCTATGACCAATTGTGCGTTGTCTATGTCTGTATGAGATGATGCCTCGGGTAACGTCTGGATATATGCTGGAGACGATAGCGAGCGAAAATTCGATATTACATTCACCGCTGCAACCTGTATTTGGTATAATGTATTTTCTTTCAAGTTGTTAAGCTTGAGAGACGTCGTTCCAGCCGTAGCAGCTAATAGTTGTTAGTATGAATGATCCCCCAAATTTGTCACAAAATTTTACTTACCTTCTGTATCGTTTATCATGAGCACATATATTAAATTTTCGTTATTGTCTTTTTCGATATCCCAATGGACAACGACTGAGCTGTGTGTGATGGAATCAATGCAAATGCTAGGTGTATGAGGTATTTCGATGTTTAAATTTTCAACCAACCGTTCCACCGGTATTTGAAAAAGCTGGTAGCAGCGATACACGATCCAGCAGACAGATGGTACAACGGTAAGTAGTACCTCTATCATTCTTGGTATCCAATGCTAATGAAGAAACCTAATATCAAGTAGCAGTGAAGTAGTGAAATTTTTCGTTTTGGTATCCGTTCACGTGACGCGTATACAAAAGTGAAAAACGACCTTAAATGGCTCTGACGGAACAGCAAGACGGACATATGTACGAGGTATCTAGTTAGGTATATATATCTGGGAAAAGGCAGCAGCGGCTAATGCCGTATTGAAGAGACCTAATACGAAAAAAGGGGCCAAAGTCCAATAGTCACTCCACATACCGCCGATTTTGGTGATTAGCAAGATGCCGATGCCTCCGGATAAACTATAGAGACCACTTACGCTCCCCATTGCATCGGAAGAGGCTGACTCCTTTGATATGCTGCTGATAAAGCTCATGCTGGTGATGATGACTCCAGTTTGCGAAAGACCCATCAAGCAGACCACAACAAAACAGGCGGCGTTTCGAGGATCATAGACATGCGATCCCGTGGTTGTACCCAAAATACATAAACCATAACACCCGAGTAGGCCACAAATCGCAGTTATGAGCAACGTTTTCACCTTACCGACATTTGGACGGTCAATAAGGATCGCCCATACTGGGGCCGAAAACAACGCCACTGTTTGCGACACCCCCGTTAAAATTGCAGCGAAAACATAGCCATCGTAACAAGTTTGCTTGGAAGGGTGGTCTCGATCATTGTCGCCACAAAGGCCGCTTTTGTAGAAGAAGTTGTACACTAAGAGGGGAATAAATACCGAATTGACCACCGTGGTGGACCGTGACACAAACGACCCCACGTAGGCAAGTTGGATTCTTAAGTCGTCCTTGGATACTGCCAACCCCTGGCGAAGTAGTTTAACGTAGCCGAATGTACGTCTGTTTTGCCCCGGTGGAGAATGCTTCGGGGAGTCGTATAGAAACAACAACAACAAGAGGGCCACAACCAATCCACTGGCACCAACAGCCACGTACGCATACTTTAGCCCCGCGTAAATGGGTATTGACAACCAATCCACAAGTCGTACTGGCAACGTGAGAAGAAAAGAGACTGCAAAAATGGCTCCTAAACCGGTAGCAATACCTATATAAGCAGCGTACTTGCCATTCTTATGCTCTCTTTCGGCCTGGCTTTCCGTTAAAGCCGTTGTTTCGTTTGAATGAGACTCGTCCGGCAGGAGGACGGGCCTTTGGTGGCGCCAAAAACACATTTCAAAGTCCGAATTGCTCAACTCGTTCAACATCACCGGAAGCATGCTCATGCACGCGGTAACACCGGCAGCAAACACACATCGCAACACGTACACCTGTGCGAGACCGCGGCCCACTTCACCGTATGCAACCAAACTGGCTCCGAGCACTATAAACCCGAGACATTGTACCACTTTGGCTCCACCAACAGCCCCGACCCGTCTGGACCGACCACGCTCGTTGATGGCGTCACACAACGCCCCCAAAACAGGCGCGGCCACCACCACCGTAAGCTCGTCCACAAACCCGAGCGTCCCAATAATATCTCCCATCCGCTTCTGGTCCACTCGCACCACTTCCAGAAGAAAGAATGGCTGCGTCGCCGAAAGAAACACCACAAATGCCACGCATGCAAACCCGCTGGCCCCGAATGCAAAAAAGCTCACGACCCCATACTTTTCATTGATCATTCCATCCATTGTACCTTTTTTATACCCCCTTTATACCTTTCTACCTTCTTCACTCGCAAATTTCCGTTGCCTGTCTTCTGTTCTCCCCGGGTTTCCATATCGGCTTTAGAGAACCAAGGCTGCGATCGCGATCACGTGCCCGCGTCCTTACTGACTTTCCCTCCGCCACCACCTCCAATCCCAAATGGCCCCCCACCGTCCTTCTAGCCTCAACTATGGAGATCCCATATATATACTATAACCAAAATCCCCCCAAGGGTACCGTCACACCGCCATAATATGCCTGCAGTATATATCGTTATCTATGAACGTCTAGTACCGCAACGACCACGCCTATGGGCGTGCTTTGACCGTGGCGTTTCGACCCTCTCGACCTCTCGACTTCTCGATGTCTCATGTCTCCATGTCTCTCTCGGTCCATATCTCTATGTATGGCCTCAAAACGTGGTCGCTACACCACATGTAGCATCTTCTAAAAGGTCTGACAATATCATCATAATATGTAATTACTCACATCGTACTCCTTGCTAAGCTCTATTTACTTATTTACTGGTTATGGTGATCGTGGTCCACCTTATAGCTAAAAAGAAGATATTCTATATTAGACGCCAGTAAACACTGCAAATTTGGCTGAAGGAACAAGATTGAAATAAAAGTTACACAAAAACCCCAATATTGATTCCGCTCTGTTTGTTAGTATTATCAGCAATATAAGGTGTTCTTATTGATAAGTAAATTTGGCACTACAACAATGAGTTCAGTGTCCAGCTTTAACTCCAATGAGCTAGATGTCACAGCGGCACTTCTGGAACAAAATTTGCGGCGAAAAAATGAACAAGATAAAGCGCAATCGGAGGCAATAATCGAAGATGAGCCAGAGCCGGGAGCCGAAGAGGACGAAGGGTCGCTCTCGTTGAAACGGAGCGATTCGTCGACCAGCGTGTCTTTTATAGACTTGTCGCGGCTTTTATTCTTGTCTGACTTTGATTTTGGGTTCGACAAGGACATGGTGAGCGATCTGGCTCGCAGACGGTTTCAAGTGATGAAGGAGAAGACGAAACAGCGATTTCAGAAATTTAAGGACGATGCCAAGCGCTCGGAGTCAAATGCAGACTTGGTGAGACTCAATGAGACGTTTCTTGCCAATTTGAGCAAGCTTGACCGGCGGCTTCACGACAACTTGCAATCGCTGGCCACCGAAAAGCTTTTCTACGCCATGTCGATTTCGTTGATTGCCACCTGCGGGTTTTTGATCGGCAAGTATCCGGAATGGTTCCATGTGTTCCACACGATTTTGTTCTGTGTGTTGATGCCGATTCGGTTCTACACTTACTTCAAGCAGTCGTTCCAGTACTATCTTGCCGACCTCTGCTACTACGTCAATTTGTTGTTAATGTTGTTTATATGGGGCTTCCCCGAGTCCCGTACGCTTTTTGTGTCGGTTTTTGCTTTGGCTTTGGGTACGTTATCGTTTGCTGTCATTACGTGGAGAAACTCGCTTGTGTTGCACCTGATTGAGAAAACCACCAGTTCGTTCATTCACATCATGCCTCCCGTGACGTTGTTTGTAATTGTGCACGAATTGCCCGAGAAGTTTGTTGCCGAGCGGTTCCCGGCGGTGGCAGGAATCGACCACTGGAACTTCATCAATGGCATTTTTTGGACTTCTATTTATTACACTGCATGGCAGGTGTCGTACCACTATTTCATTACGATCAAGAGGAAGGACCTGATTGAAAAAGGTAAGGTTACTTCCTTCACGTACTTGAAGCAAAAGAAAAAGGATGGCAAGCTTGGTCGATTTGTCAACTCGTTGCCATATACGTGGATGCAAATTGGCGCGTTCACTCTCATTCAGTTCTTATACCAGATATTGACTATGATTTTTTGTCCTATTTGGTTCCGATACAAGCATGCCTGCGGAGCCTTTTTGGTGTTCATTTTTAGCTGGGCATCCTACAACGGTGCTACCTACTATATCGATGTGTTTGGCAGGAGACTAGAAAAAGAAGTGGAAAGGTTGAAGGTCGAAGTGCTAGAGCTCCAACAACAAAATGAAAAGCACGAGGTTGAAAAATCCAAATCATTGCCTCAAATTAATAGCCTATCTCAACAGGATCAGCCGGTCGTTCCTGTCACAGACCACAAATGAACTGCCTCATGTCCACATAGCCAGGTGTGCCAACCAAGTTTCGACCAAGTAATAGCGGAAAAGCCAGTCCAATCCAATTGGTCAAAGATGAAATACAGTCGATTGCAGACTTTGTGTTTCTCCTTTGTCAAGTGTAGTATAATGTTTATTGTTATGGGTTTATTTTGAGAGATTTGACATGTATAGTTGAATACGTAATGAATAGTAAAGCGCATACAATTTATCCATTGATCTACTTCTTCTCTATCGTTGGCCTTTCCTTTTCAACTTGCTTTCCGCCCTCTTCCTCTGCCATATATCTACTTGCCAATGGCCCTTACGAGGACTGTAGACCCTTTATAGCTATTCATTGGGGCATATAGTGGTTCAGCGAGTCCGGGTAAAAATGATGCTCGAGGTGAAAAAAGTGAAAAATTCACTTATGAGAATTATGAACTTAGATTTAAACCAGAGAATATGGGAAATTTATCACGATTTAGGATGTTTAAATGTACCTTTCGCTCGCCTGGGCTTTTAGGCATGATAAGGGGCGCCAGGGGATTTTCAGCATCTACAATTTCGGGGAATAAAATAAGTAAAGTTGACAAACATTTGGAATTCTTGTCTAAATTTTACACTCCTGAGTTGTTACAAAGCATAAAGATCACCGAGTCGTTGGTGGACCCCGAGACGGTGTTGGAATTGAAAAAACTGGGTGAAGGAGCTAAATCTAAAGTTGCTCCATCAGATTTTGCTTCTGACTACTCGACATCAGACCCTAAGTGGTCAGAGCCCATCATATATCCAAACCAGGCCAAGAACCACTCGCCATACCCACCAATCCCCCAAATACAGGCTGCAGACAGGACGGACTTGGCATTGCAGTTTAAACCAGAGGTAGGTGCAGGCAAAAAATTCTCGTCAGCGTTGAAGGGCAAGCGAGAAATTGCAGAAGGATTAGCCAAATTGACTGGTTTGGACCAAAGATACATCTCCAGCTTGTATGTGCGTCCTATAGTGATGAAGCGGGTGTCGTGTCAAACGTCTAAGGGTAAAATTCCCAACTTCTACGCCTTGACAGTGGTGGGGGACAAAAAGGGCATGATTGGCCTAGGCGAAGGAAAGTCCAGAGACGGTATGAGGACTGCCCTCGTCAAAGCCCATTGGAATGCTGTCAAGAACTTGACTCCAATCCCTCGCTACGATAAGCGTACTATTATCGGCGACATCGACTACAAGTTCCATGCCGTGAAGCTTTTCCTCAAATCTGCCCCTGCCGGGTTCGGGTTACGAGTGAACCCTAACATTTTCGAAGTATGCCAGGCTGCAGGTATCAAGGACTTGAGAGGCAAGGTATACAAGTCGCGGAACCCCATGAATGTCACTAAGGCCTTTGTCGAGGCCTTGACAAAACAAAGACCTTTGGAAGACTTGGCCGCTGGCAGAGGTAAAAAATTGGTCGATTTGAGAAAAGTGTATTACTCTTCCTGATCTCATACATGTATATATTAATCTATTCTGCAGTTTAGTCCCTATAATACTATTCTATATCCATTGTAGTAATTGGTGTTAACTATGGCCATCGGAAGGTCGTGCGCTCTGAACCGGCCTTCTTGAATACAGCTTGCCACAGAGTCGTCTGACTAGAGATATATACACCTTATTAGCTGGGTTTCAACATTGAGTAGTCTCTACAGGCATATTTGAGTAGCAGGATCAAAGGGGTTAGTTGAGAACGATTTGAAACTCAATGGTGGTGGACACAACGTATTATGATTTATTAAATCTCCAGCCGGAGGCTACTTCTTTGGATATCAAGAAGGCGTATAGGAAGGCAGCGATTAGACTTCACCCGGATAAGAACCCAGGGGACCCCACTGCGGCAGCTAAGTTTCAAGAAGTAGGTGAAGCGTACCAGGTGTTATCAGATGACTCTTTGCGATCCAAATATGATCGATTCGGGAAGCAGGAATCGATACCCACGGAAGGATTTGAGGACCCCTCGGAATTTTTCTCCATGATCTTTGGAGGAGAAGCATTCAAAGACTGGATTGGTGAATTATCTTTGTTGCAGGAATTATCCAAGTCGGCCGAGTTGTCAGGATACAACGACGAGGCGAAGAAGGAAGAGGAGAAGAAAATGGAGAAGAAGGAAGCCACAAACAAGACTCAAAATACCGCCAGTGCTGAGAATAGTGACATCACCAAGGACCAGCTGTTTGGTAGCCGTCAAAGTGTTTCACAAAAGACTGAAAAATTGTATTTGGAGGGAGCAAATAGTGGAGACGATGTCAAGGCTGGAGAAAAGGAGTTGACAAAGGAAGAGAAGGAGGAATTGAAACGTAAGGAAGAACTTGAGAAGTTCGAAGAGGAATGTCGGGTCAAGAAACTTGAAACGAGAAAAGAACTTTCCAAAAAATTGGTCGATAAGCTTTCGTTATTCACCGAGACCGATATGCAAGAAGACGTAGCAGAATCGTTCAAGCAAAAACTCAGGTACGAGGCTGAATCGTTAAAGATGGAAAGTTTTGGATTGGAAATATTGCACACCTTGGGGCTCGTGTATAAAACAAAGCTGAAGATCTTTTTGAAGAACCAGACGTTTTTGGGTTTTGGTGGTCTTTGGTGGTCCATGAAAGAAAAAGGTGGTGTAGTGAAGGACACATTCAAGACAATTACCAGTGCGTTGGACGCGCAACTGACAATGCAAGAATATGCTCGAATGCAAGAGGATAACGAATATCATGCAAAGAAAGAGGCTGAAGAGCAAGAGGAGACCAAAAAGAAGGCCGAAGAGGTTGGTCAAATTGAAAAAGAAATTGAGGAGTTGAAGCGCGAGAAAGAACAAAACGCCAAGCTTAAGGAGACAGACGGCAGTAATAGCACAGACCAGAAGTCAACTGATGACAAGAATACAAGCTCAGGCAAGAAACTGGAAGAGAAAAAAGAGGAGAAAATCCCTGAAAAGCACACTGCTGAAGACATTGCCGAAATGGAAAAATATTTAATGGGTAAAGTTCTAGCAGCCGCTTGGTCAGGATCAAAGTTCGAAATCCAAGGTACTGTGCGTGGCGTATGTGACAATATCTTGCAGGATAAAGAAGTGGACTTGAATACTAGAATAGCCCGAGCAAAGGGCTTGAAGCTTATAGGAGAAGTTTTTTGTAGCGTTACCAGAACTGAAGCAGAAGATGAAGAAGCCCGTGTGTTTGAAGAGTTAGTCGCAGAAGCCACTAAAAAGAGAGAGAAGAAGAAGACCAACACATCATCTTCTGATCAAACTTCTGATCTGACCAGACCCCATGCTTCTGAAGCTCATCCTTAATGTCTATAAGTATGACAGTATATAATATAGCGATTTAGACACTTTGAGACTCTCTGTCTTAATATTGAGATATAATCAACATTATTTGCGCCCTGTATTTATATTCTTCCTAAGCAATTACCTGGTACTTCTCGATGAGTATTGATTTAGTAAACAGAAGGCGTCTATCGAAAAGCCCCGAGGCAGACCCTTGCACGAAGTCGAATTATGCCGACTTTGATATCTCCAAAACTGAGCTAGATATAAAAGTTTCGTTTGATGAGAAAATTGTGCTGGGCTTGGTTACTTTTACGCTAACACCTCAGCATCCCAATGTTACCAACGTTGTCTTGGATACATCCTTCATCAAAGTAACCAAAGTGAGAATAAATGGAATTCCCAGTGACAATTTCGAGATAGCTGACAGGCAAGAGCCATTTGGCTCTCCATTGAAGATCGCTTTACCTACTACGATTAATCAAAAGTTTCAATTGAGCATAGAATTTTCCACTACAGACAGGTGTACAGCGTTGCAGTTCCTCGACGCTGAAGCTACAGATAGCAAGACAGCCCCGTACTTATTTTCCCAATGCCAGGCTATACATGCACGTAGTTTCTTCCCGTGCTTTGATACACCGGCGGTGAAAACGCCCTATACTATGAAAGTCAAATCCCCCTATACTTGTTTGATGTCTGGAAGACCTCTCGAGAAAAGTGAAACGGACACTTTTTACTTTGAGCAGCCTGTACCAATCCCAGCTTACTTAGTGGCATTAGCATCGGGGGATTTAACATCCGCTCCCATTGGTCCCAGGTCTACAATATATTCAGAAAAGGCCCGAATCGACGATTGCAAATGGGAATTCGAGAAGGATATGGAGAATTTCATCCAGGTTGCTGAGCATTTGATATTCAAATACGAATGGTTGAAGTTCGACGCGTTGATATTACCTCTGAGTTTTCCATACGGAGGGATGGAGAACCCAAACATTACGTTCGCTACCCCCACTCTTATAAGTAAGGACAGGTCTCAGGTAAAAGTCATGGCTCATGAGTTAGCACACTCATGGCTGGGGAATCTAGTAACAAATTGCTCTTGGGAACACTTTTGGTTGAACGAAGGGTGGACAGTCTATTTGGAAAGGAGAATACTCGGAGGTGTTGCTAGTGCCGAATGTAAGGCTTCAGGAAAAGACGACTATGCTGAGTATGGTGAAAAAATTAGACACTTTTCTGCAATCCTTGGTTGGAATGCGTTGGTCGAATCTGTTAAACAAATAGACCCTAAATTTACCACCTTGGTATGGGACTTGAAGGGTAGAGATCCCGATGATGCTTTCTCTCGAATTCCTTATGAAAAAGGTTTCAACTTTTTGTTTTACATCGAGCAAGTCGTTGGTGGTATCAAAGAGTTTGATGCCTTTATTCCATACTATTTTAAGAAGTTTCGCTATTTGTCGCTAGACTCATACCAATTTGTGGATACTCTCTATGAGTTTTTCACACCCCGAGGAAAGAAGCCTGAATTAGATAAAATCGACTGGCACGGTTGGCTTTTCGGTGAAGGATTACCTCCTGTTTTGCCCCAGTTCGACAGGTCTTTAGCCGATGAGTGCTGTCATCTTGCTGACAGGTGGACTCTGTTTGTGATGAATGG
This sequence comes from Debaryomyces robertsiae, assembly GCA_030566065.1. Taxonomy (NCBI): domain Eukaryota; kingdom Fungi; phylum Ascomycota; class Pichiomycetes; order Serinales; family Debaryomycetaceae; genus Debaryomyces; species Debaryomyces robertsiae. The sequence goes on from JAJMHL010000003.1 coordinate 1,048,120, forward strand.
TTCTAACGATAGTTCTCAATTCAATGAGGCTAAGGATATTGGGGCCTTTGAACCGAACCAACATCTTCTCTTTCTCGAAACATTAACTGAAAAATTGGAAAAGACTTCTGCTGATACAAGAATAATCCGAAGCTTATCCGAAGCTTATCCTTCTTACTCTGCGAGCGCAAATGGAGAGATAAAATTTCGTTGGAACAAGCTAGTTCTTGAATTTGGTCAACTAGACTCACATGAGGAAATTGTTCGTCAGTTTGCAAACTGGTTGGGGACAGTTGGAAGGATGAAATTCGTCAGGCCCGGTTACAAACTCTTGCAAACCTATGTCAGCGAGCAGTATGCAATAGAGGTTTTCCGCAAATATGAGAAGTATTACCATCCAATTTGCAAGACAATGGTTAGAAGAGATTTGGGCCTCGACTGACCGAGAATTGTATACACTAGCCTCATTTATTTCAAAGCATGACAAAACAAAACAAAAATAATAGTTTATTAAGTACAGCTCTAAATAGAATACATACTCTACAGTATTATGTGTTGTGTCTAGATTTTGGCCTCCTTTTTGAACACATCCAATCTTTTTTGATGGTCCTGAATGAATTTTATGACTTTTCTTCTATTGTCTCTCAATATTTCATTGCCAGCAACATCAATGCCGTCTAATTTCATCAACTCCTTCAATAGCATTTCCTCAAAGTATTTGTACTTGAATTGGACGTCCTCAGAGCTCAAAGTTTTGTAGTTCTCCAAGTAACTGTCAATTTGGGGTACGTACTCGTCCTCAACAAAATCCAAGATTGACTGGATGTCTTCGTTGGCCTTTTGCGCCTTGGTCAACTTCTTCTTCGACTTCTTCTTGGTGTTCTTCTTAATGGACTTCGTCTTAGGCTCGCCTGCTCCCGAGCCCAAAAACTTGCCTATAACTATCACCGTGGTGAGAACCACTAACGACAATGATACCGTGACCGGGGTAATCTTGAGCTGGCGAAAGTCGTCCGCAATATCCTCCTTCGATACAGTTTTCAATGCCAGGACATAACTCTCAATATCACTATAACTGGTTGGAATTTTCTCCTTAAATCCACTGATATAGGCTTCAACATCTTCCAAACTACCTGAGAGCTTGGACCTTAGGCTATTAAAGTGTTCTGTAACAGATTCCATCGTTGTTTTCCGTTTACCACTAAAAACTAGAAAAAGCTTTGGTGATAGTATTGCTGGACGCTATTGTTAAGTCCAGCCACTTGTGCCAATATGCACCGAAGAACAAAATTACACAAAACTACAATTATCTTATGAATGGAAGTTATACGATTATACAATTATTAAACAAATAAGTCCCCGCTGAAATTGCGGCTTGGTTTTATGTTTTCTAGAGCACGACGCTTAGAAGCTTTGCTTATGGGAGGGGGAAGTTTCTTTTCTTTGAGGTCTATAATATGCTGTGGGCCGTTATCAGTAGGTGAGGTGATAGCGTGAGTAGCGGAGGGATCGGGTGTAGTGTTTGGTAGAGTGCTGACAGGCGTAACTGATGCATCTGCAGGCGTAGCAGCCGCATTGGGCGTCTTAGGATTCACGTTTGTGGCCATTTTCTTAGGAAGCCGTCTTTTCGGTCCCTTGGAACGGCCCTTATTCGGATGTGCGAGCTTCTTTGACTCAGCACTAGTCTTTTCGCGCACGGGCTCTGAGTTCGTTCGTTTGATCGTAAATGAAGGCTGGGAAGAAGCAATAGGAGCCGTGCTCGACCGGATGACGGATGACAACTGATCCTGGAATGATTTGTGGCCCGGCGTCACCGACGAGGGCGTAAGATCTGACGTCGAGCTGCTTTTACCATCATGCGATTGTCGCGATGCGGCTGGAGCCACTACGTGGTTAGAATTGCGCAGGTTAGGGTAGGGCTTTACTGGCTTCAAACGGGCTAACGCCTTCAATGCCTCCGGGTCATTGTCCTTTTTATCTCTGTTTGAATCGGGTACTGTTGTATTAGCACCCAACCTCTTGATTTGGGACCGAAGAAGCTCATTGTCAGCATTTCGGTATTTGGCAAAAGACGGTTTTGAGGGTTTTGGTGGAGGAGAACTCGTAGAACCAAGTTTTTGCATTTGTAGCTTTAGTTCCTCGGTATCCTGCTTCTCGTATTCAGAAAGTAGTGCTTTGCTAGGCTTTGATGAAGCCTTTAACTTACCTACCGGAGACAACTTATTCTTTTGCGACTGCAACTGCTCCCGATCTTTTTGCAAATATTTGTCTAAAGAAGGTTTGGGCGGCTTAAGAGGCACTTTAGAGCTAGTGACTTCAATTTTGCTGTTTTTTCCAAGATCCGGTGACCTAGAGCTGGCTGCTGTTGCAGACGACTCTTTGCCGGCATCGGTAGTGTCCTTCTTCTTGATAGCACTCTCTAACCAAGAATTGGGCTTCTTCTCACGTTGCAGGGATACAGACCCTTGAACTTTGACATCCGCGGGACTATTTCTTTCAGGAATGTACTTTTGAGTTGAAGCTTCTGTAGGAATTTGCTCAAGCTTTTTCCCGCTATTGTGCGTGGCAGCTAACGCACTAAGATATGACGGTTTGGGAACATTGTTAGAAACATTTTGTGTCGTCGTGGGGCTCCTACCTATGTAGCTTGATAGTTTGTCCGATTTTGCAGGTTTAAGCGGCTTTTGCCTTTCATCGGGACCAGCGGTATCATTCATCAATTCTTTAGTCGTATAGCTAACCTCGCTTCCGAGCCTGATAGACTTCTCTATATCCGCAAAAGATTTGAAGCTGTTCTCTTCCACATTCGCTACTACCGGCTTCAAATAGGCTTGCTTGGACCTCGAAAGCGCCGCTGTCTTCGGCTTTTGGGCCACCGGATGGATCAACTCAATGTCGAACGTTGATCTGATCGACGAAGGCTTCGCAGGCCTGACAGGACCTACATTATTCTGACGCCGGGGCGGCATTGGTGGTGGTGAGTCTTCGTTATCGTCTGATGCCGTGGCAGATTCAGCATCGTTGCCTGGTCTTTTTGGCATGGGCGGTGGACTATCCTCAAGTTCATCCCCCGCCAGATCCCCGTGCGAGACCCTCAATCGTCGATTAAACTTAAGCAGCGGTACTGATCCATAATTCTTCTCTGGAAAGGGTTCCGTAGATCTATGCAGCCCCAACCCATCCCACTTTACTGGGGAAGAGCTATTCAGCCTCAGTCTCAATTCATCGATATTCCGTTGTAGATCGCGTTGTCTTCGCTGATCTTCCTTCAATCTTTCTTGTGATAGTTCTGATATGCTTGACAAGAACTCATCCACTTTTTTAGACGAAGGAGATCCATTCATACCCATTAAAGACCCTTAAAACCCATGTATACGTAAATATATATACCATTAGTGGACGATAATATGAGCTATACTTAAACTGTAACTATTGAGATCTAAAGTATTTTACAGGTTAGCTTTATGGTAAGGCTTCCTTATACCTGCTGGCATAGTCCTACTTGGAATGGTTTTGGCTAAGTTGAACAACTTGGGGGCGTATTGCAGGAAAATATGGTTCAGACAGATAAGAGGATTCAATTTGTTTCATTTATATCGCGAAATGATGTTCCTTTGTACATTCAATCGTTTGATATTGAGCCCACAAGGTTAGAAAATGCCAAAGATGCCAATAAGTTTCTCAAGTACAACTTTCTATCGCATATGGCGCTCGATATTTTTGCATCACCTTCTTCAACTAGCCTTCGTGAACAGCAGCAGGATGTACAGGACAACGGTGGTGCCATACTACTTTTCATTCAGGACGACACTACGGTGTACGGCTACGAGAGTAATACCGGGTTAAAAATTATCATAGGGTTTGGATGGACCAAGGACACGCACAAGCCTGAAGAAGAAGTAAAAGCACATCCAGAGGTTAGCGGTGGCGATGAGCAGCACAATAACACTGCCACCGACGGTCGACCTACACGAAAGACGACAAACTTGAAAGATCTCTTCTCCGAGTTACACAAGTGCTATATACGTACAATATGCAATCCGTTCACCTCACTTGCAAGTGACTCAGAAAACCACGAGTCCATATTGCAGTCTGCCAAATTTGACAAGAGCATCAGCCAGATTGTGCATTCGTGGAACAGTACATAATTTAGACTAAGAACTCATTTTAATATCACATTAGCGCCCCTCAACTCCAAGTACTCTTGGTCCACGCCTGGAGGCATATTTCTGATCACTTCCTGATATATTTCCACGTCGTGAAACCGCAAGTTATTGGACGGACTCTTGTATTTTCCTGGCAATCCGGTGATATCACAGTAATGCTTCTGGGGCTTCAAGCTGGGTGGTGCACTTATGGAAGTGTACGTGGGAGTATCCACTTTTATGTTGGTCTTTGTCTGAAGATATTTGACTTCATCGGTAATCAATTGTCGGGTCGGTTTGTATCGACGGGGTGGTGCTTTTCGGTTTGGATTATTTTTGAAGGAATGGAATTTTGTTGTCACCTCTGAGAGCGCATGCAAGTCCACATCTGGCTTTCCGGGCGACTCTGAGTGGGACGTATGCACGGGAGCCATTTTGCGTTCGTGCTACTGGAAGAAAAGCGATAAATCCTACTTAGCGTACTAGAAGATATAGATGTACTGATCAATGAAAGCCTCTTTGAGACTATTTCCGACCATTTTACCGGTTTATGACCGGAAATGAATTTTTTCCAGCGGGAGTGTCTGCCATTTTAACCCTCGACAAATTCTCGGTAATAGCTCAAACTTCCGACCAGAAGTTTAATCGGCCTGCCAATCTACCAATCCATGCTCCAAAACACATACGGCCAGTTCCCTGTTGAAGCTCTTCTGCCACGCATATTCTTCCATACTCTCAGAAAAGGTCTGCGCTCTTATCCAATTCTTGTCGCGTCTCATACTACAATTGCATCAAATCTGTCTACATGAAGTTGCCTATCTCATTTTTTTCACCGAACATATACCTATCCGACACAAATACGCCATATCAGGTCATTAGATCACTCAATTTACACTCAACGAACCCTCAGTTCTTACTCGGCTCTTGCTCGGCTCTTACTCGGTTCACCCTCGATTCACGCTGCCAGTATCCTGGACTTGCATTGTAGATTACCACTCTAAGTATTGTCGCACAATCGTGCTTCTACATCTCGCTCCTACTACCATTGGCCCACTTGATCCGAAGAAGCTTTTTCTTTTTTTTTCGCAGCTCTCTATGACTGCACGCCGTCAATTTTCACCCCATCGGGCAATCATCGCTCGGTTCTCTATTCAAAAGAAATTAAGGTGTTTTGCCCATAACGGTTTTTGATGTAGTTGATGGCCCATTCACCCATAGTAACAAGATGTCTAATACTTATGTAATCTTGCGACTATGATTAAATATCACGTGCTTTTTGATAACCAAAAAATTCTCTTACCTTTACTCTAGTGTTTAATTGATAGTAGTTCAAAAACAGTTCTGACGGTATAAGCGAGACTCAAGAGCATTAGTGTGAAAGAACTAGTAACATCATGGCACCCCACGCTGTTGAACCAATATCACAGAACGAGGGCGTTTCTGGAAGCGTCAGTGTCGCTGAAAGCCTCGCGAGCCTTTCCTCGGTCAAATCAAGCCCATTTGGGGCGGCAGTCGATCCTAACGAAGTCAAGGGCACAAGCTACACGTCTGCGGCGTGTATTATCGGGCAGACGATCTACGCTATCCTGAGTAAAATTTTCAGCTACGAGACTGCGGGAGCTGAGGATTTGTTGGATGGCCATTTGCAGCTTTGGTCGCAACAGTACCAAAGAACCAACTCGTTTGGGGTGGTACCTTTTTTTTACAAATTTCAAGTCAGATCAGGAGCCTCGAATGCTATCTTAGGTTACTTTGGTAAGAACGGTACCGGAGGTCAACCCTTGACCACTTTGGTGGATGCGACGGGCTTGACGTACATGCATCCGACTTTGGCCGGCCAGTCGGCCAGATTGCCCTTATCTTTCAATGTTTCGGCAGTTGACTTTGACAGCACCTCTAATTCGTTGTATTCGAACTACAATGGCCCCTTGAGTGTTGCGCGTTCTTTGAATTATCCCGTATTGACACCGGTGAATTCGAATAACGGCTTAGAATTGCAACATTTGACTTTGTTGAATCACTACTTGGCTTCGCTTACCGGGAGCCCATCGTTGAATCTTTTTGACGGTCCCGAGTTTGCCAAAACATTTACTAAATTTGAGAAATTATTGGCGGTTCCTGAATTAGGACAGTTATACCAAAAATTGTTAGCTAGCTCGCAGGTCTCGCCTTCGAACTTGGACGATGCTGTTGACGGTGCTTTCAAGGTTTTGAATGAAATTGCGGGAACCAACTATTCCCAGTTTGATTACGTTGGCCATACCTCCGCTGAAACCGTCTTTGTTGTATATGGGTCGCATGAGACCACCCAGTTAGCCCAGGTTATTGAGAAAATTTCGAATTCGAAAGTGGGGCTTATCAAGATTCGTGTTCCAGTTCCTTTCAACTCTGCCAAATTCATTCAGCTGATCCCCTCCTCGACTCGCAAATTAGTTGTCTTAGGTCAAGGTAGCACCGGGTTCTCTAAGTCTTCCGCGTTGAAGGCCGATATTACTGCAGCTTTATTTGTCGGTGGTGTTTATCACAATTTGGTTTTAGACGAATTCGCCTATTCATCAGATTTTGTTTGGACGCCTATCACGATTACGAAAGTGTTGAGCGAGTTTTTACCCGCATTAAATCCTAGTGACGCCCTTGCTGAACCGGACAGAATTATTTCAACCTCACCAATTACTGCAAACACTTCGCCAGAAGGAAAGTTTTTAATTTGGGGTAGAGACAATAGTTCTTTCTTGGACATCGCTAATAAGCTAGCGTTGTCCTTGTCTTTGGATGACTCCAAGGCCGTGAGTGTTAGGACCAAGTTCGATAATTCGGCGAGCGGTGGCCTATTCCAATCCCAGATTTTTTCTGCCACTAAAGGTTATCCTTCTTCCGTTATCGACTCAGCTGATGTTGTCTTAGTTGAAGATATCTCAGTGTTATCGAGTTTTGACATTCTAGCCACGGCCAAGCCAGGTGCTTCTATCTTGCTTGTTAATGCTAAACCTATCAAGAACTCAATTGAGGAAGATTTTATTCCTAAGTTGTCGGTAGATTTTAGAAGCACATTGGCTAAGAACCATAACAAATTGATTTTAATTGATTTATCAGTATTGGAAGAAGTAGACTCTTCAAATGACTCTACAAAAGGATTTTCCGGTGATTTCTTAGTTCAGTTAGCTTTTTGGAGAGCGTCGTTGCCGGAATTGGACGGTTTCATTGTCAACAAATTATTACAAGCAAACGGTAACGGTTTTGAATTATTAGCATCTGTCTTGGATAAGTTCATCAATACAGTAGATGAAAAGAAGGGTTTAAAAGAAATAAATGTTTTACCCGAATGGAGTGACTTGAAAGATAAGCGTGAATTGACGGACGAAACTGATAAGAAGAGTGAGCTATCTGATGACGGGAAAGCACAAGAAGCGGATCCTGAAGAGTTAGTGCCTTTACCCTTCTTCCCTACCGAAACTTCTTTTGCGCCTAACCCAAGGACTAATGTATCTGGTGCTGAAGAAACCATCCACGCAGGATACAAAGATTTGGCGACCAAATTGACTTTCCCAGAAGCTTTTAAAGTAAAGCAAGAATTGAGACCCGATTTGCCTGTCAAGAATTTCGTTGTTAAGGTTCAAGAAAACAAAAGGCTTACACCTAAAGAATACTCCAGAAACATTTTCCATATTGAGTTCGATACTACTGGTACCGATTTGAAATATGAGATTGGTGAAGCCTTGGGTATTCATGGTCGGAACAGCTCCGCATCCGTTGAGGAGTTTTTAAAATTCTACGACGTTGACGGAGACTCTTTGGTTGAGATTACTAATAAGGATGATGAATCTTTATATGAAATTAGGTCTGCTAGACAGGCTTTAACGGAAAGTATCGATTTCTTAGGTAAACCACCCAAAAGATTTTATGAGGCCTTGGCGGAGTACGCTACGGATTCTAAACAAAAGCAACATTTGGAGAATCTTGCTAGTGGAGCTGGAGCTGAAGAGTTGAAACGTAGACAAGATGTTGACTTTGCTACGTATGGAGATATTTTAGAAGAATTCTCTTCTGCGAGACCATCTTTTTCGGACTTAGTCAAGATTATTGCACCATTGAAGAGAAGAGAATACTCAATTGCTTCATCTCAGAAACTTCATCCTAACGCTATCCACTTGTTGATTGTCGTTGTAGATTGGGTTGACCCTAAGGGCCGTGAAAGGTTTGGTCACTGTTCCAAGTATTTGTCGGACTTGGCTATAGGTGATGAATTGGTTGTCAGTGTCAAGCCATCAGTCATGAAATTGCCACCTTTGTCAACTCAGCCAATCGTCATGTCCGGTTTGGGTACTGGTTTGGCACCATTCAAAGCTATCGCTGAAGAAAAAATCTGGCAAAAGCAGCAAGGTATGGAGATCGGTGAGATTTACTTGTATATGGGGTCGAGACATAAGAAAGAAGAGTATCTCTACGGTGAAATTTGGGAGGCTTACTTGTCAGCTGGAATTTTAACTCATATTGGCGCTGCTTTTTCAAGAGATCAGCCGCAGAAGATTTATATTCAAGACAAGATTAGAGAGAGTATCGATGATCTAACCGATGCTATTGTTAAAAAAAACGGTTCCTTCTACTTGTGTGGTCCTACATGGCCGGTGCCTGACATCACTGCTTGCTTGGAAGATATTGTTTCCAATGGCGCAAAAAGAGCTGGTGCTGAGATAAAGGATGTTGCAAAGGTTGTTGAGGACATGAAGGAAGATGGCCGTTACATCCTAGAAGTTTATTAGAGCTATATGCTATACTAGTTTTACTTATATTAGAATCTCGTGTAGATACTTCTATAATATGCCTTTAATTGCACTGAGTTTATTCTAATGAATAGTCAATGCTCTACAATAATGGGAGTCGTCAATCTCGCTCCGTGTCTGTCGCCTTTCAGCCCTATGATTGTAAAACAATAAGTTAGTAAATTTCATTCGTTAATACTGTAGTAACATGCTCAGAGCGATAATCGTTATCTTTTTTATACGTCGGACCAATTGAAAAGTTTTCAAAACTACTGGAGAGTCAAAACCAATTACGAATAGAATATATTGGCCACTGAAGATGGGATCCATGACATTTCATCAATACTTCGTATCGACCATGTCTGAATCCAACCCAAACTCGTTGAGAGTAGCAATATCTGGTGTTATGGGTTCGACCTCGTAAGTTTTATTTCAGACTAGACCGTAGTTTAGGAGAGTATACTAACGTGATTAGGTTGGCATGTTGGATAGTGTTGCTCATGCCTCAGTTGATCGAGCAGTGGAGATTGAAATCGGCCAAGGGATTGTCAATTGGATTTATTACTATATGGTTTTTAGGGGATGTTTTCAACTTGATAGGTGCTATTTGGGCAGGTTTGTTAGCAGAGGTGATCTCGCTAGCGGTATGGTTTTGCGTTGCTGATGCAATGATGATATTCTCGTTCATTTATTACACTGTAATATTCCCAAAGCACCATAAAAAGCACCTTCACCAACAAGGAGAAGATCCCGTAAGCCACCTGGGACATCATCATGAACATGACCACGGACAAGTTCACAGACGCGAACACCACGGTGATGAAGAGGCGCCCTTATTGAGGAGAAGAAGATCATCCACACTCGAAGAACTAGCGATAGAACCTGAATACCATGGTATATTCGTCAGATATGTTTTACCTATTCTTTTCGTGGTGGGAGCAGGCTGTTTAGGTTACTTCTTGTCGGGAGCTGAAGGTTCCGACGGGAATCCCGCGTCAGAAATCAAAATGGGGCCCCAAATTGTCGGGTATATGAGTGCCTTTTTATATTTGGGTGCCAGGATACCACAAATCATTCGTAACCATCAAAGAAAGTCGGTTGAAGGATTAAGCTTGTTATTCTTCCTTTTCTCAACCTTGGGCAATTTGACCTATGCCAGCCAGATCTTGTTTTACCGGAGTGATTCCAAGTATATTTTGTTGAACTTAAGCTGGTTGTTAGGTTCGCTTGGGACTATCTTTGAGGACAGTGTAATCTTTTTCCAATTCTACTTATACAAGGACAACGTCGATAAAGATGATGCATTCGACTGAATTTCTCATCTTTGCTGTATACTACTCTTGGCGTTTGCATTTTGAGATGCCCTCATAGATAATATACACTTGTGAATTAATGCTGAAATGTAAATATTCTATAATGTTAATTGTTAGCTACTTACGGATTGAAATCCGCCAATTGTTTGTCGTCCTTAGACTTGTCGATCTCCCAATCATCAACACCAGACCAATCAATTTTTACTGGTTTAATGTGGGACATTTCGGTATTTTTCAAAAATACGGCTCGTTCTTTATCCCAGTGGTTCTGAACATCTTCAAACGCCTTATCCCAAACCTTATCATAAACCTTCTTAATCTTCGCCTCTTCCTTTTGTCTTACCTCTTCTAATGCCATATATTCCATATGCTTTAAATCGTCTGAGGAAGGCTCGTAAATGTGCCAGATAACGTAGTGAGGTAATCCTACGACCGAGTACCCCATTCTCTTGGATAATTTCCCGAATGCTTCCGTTTCGGCATGCTTTTCGAATGAAAAAGCCGGGAAATGGGATCCAGAACGGAAAACTTTTGCCTTGGTCAAGATTGAGACCCCGCCAATACCATCGAGATCCATTTCAACTTCTGGATCACCATAAGGATCTCTCAAATAAGCCAAATGGGGCCTCCAAGTTTGATACTCAACGTACCCTTCCACAATACACGCGTCTTCATCCAAGGTATCGGCTAATTGTAAGCCGCCGTCAGACTCCTGCCATGAATTCAAATCGTAAGGCTGTTGGTTTCCTAGCCAATCTGGTAATGGTCTCCAGACATTAGGCACTATCACGTCTTTGTTGTGATGCATGAGATCCTCCAAGATAGTGCGCGGCGAGGTTTCAACATCAGCGTCTCTCCAGTAAACGAATGAATGGTGCGGTTTGATTGCTACGGACCATAACCAGTTTCTTGCACGCGCCATTAATTTACGCCTTGGCCCCTGAGCAGCAAATCCGTGTCTGTCAGAGAAACTCTGACTGATAGCTTGGCCGAAATCCTTTTCGAAGATCTCGATCTGACCGAATCGCATGGCCGGGTTCGGGTTGTTCTGAATTTCGTTCAAGTGCTTTTTCAAGTTTTCCATGGTGCCATCTGACGAATCACTGACAAGGAACGCCAAGTCAATTAGATTATGAGGATAAGTCAAGTTCTTCATGTGGCCAAAAAACATTGGCAAGTGGGCGGAGGCGTCTCTCAACGGCACGCAGAATAACACCCTTTCTTCCTTCTGCCACCCGTTGTCGCTCCCCTGATAGTTCTCCAAATCGTAGTACTCCACAGTGGGGTAGTTTGTGAAATTAGGCACGTAGATCTGGCCCAAACTGGCACTTACTATCTTGAATAACGTAAGTACGGCTAGTATTATCCCTGTCGCGTATATCTTACCTCGGTGCTGTCCGAGCTTCAGCGAAGCCGTTTTCAACTTTTCTGGCCTATACCGCGTTAGTATTCATATATGGTTATCCCTGATGTTCCTGGCCGCCTGTGGCGGTCTCTTGCCTCCCGAATAAAAAACTTACTGGTAGTCGTACGGCGTCATCTGTATTGACTGTGCCATCTTCGGCCTATGCTTTGTTACACTTGGATCACTGTCCTTGTGATATCAACTGACTCAAAGTGCTATGACAACTAACGGAATTCTAGTTTAAAGGCTTTGATGAATTCCTGTGATCACAAAATGCGTGGTACTGTTCCTGGCCTCTCCAGCGGTCAATACTGTTTATCAAAACCGTGTAACAATCCTCACTACGACCCACAATAAGCTCTATCATGGAAGAATTCATCGGTAAATTTTTCCTCGAGAATTGTAGTCACGTGCACCATACCTTTCACCTTCACCTAGGCGACTTGATCCTAATTCGATCCCGACTGGGACGCCGGACACAACGCCGCCACCGGGGTAGTGGGGGACGAGGCAACATTCCAGCAAGGTATATGAAACCACGATGGTGTCTTACAGTCGCCTTTATGTGTTTGTGGAAATTAGCCGCTGAGGTTCGGACCTTCAATTGGCAACCATTAAATTTGCGAAACCTTAAATACGATCCTGCAACAAGCGACTATTGCTCCAATCGGTATGCTTCAGCGAGACAAAAAATCTGTTCTAGACTTCTGAAGACGCTGGTGCATTTGATGTCCGTAAGCTGCAGAATTGCCTGCAAGCGCTCAAGCTGGGAGAACAGTCAGTAGAAACATATCAGGAGCACTACAGACACCAAAAAAAATCAAATGTTCAATAAAGCTTGAAAACTCACATATTTCCTAATATGGAAGTCTACCAACGTAAATATTCGATCGCGTAAACATCAACAGTTTGAATCAACATTAGTATGTAAGGGTGTCTTGAAATCTAGCGGCTAAGGTCATCCAAATATGAAGGTGGAGGAGTTGATTATCGATGGATTCAAGTCATATGCCACCCGTACGGTGATATCGGGCTGGGATCCGCAATTTAATGCTATCACCGGGTTGAACGGGTCGGGCAAATCGAACATTTTGGACGCCATCTGTTTCGTGCTTGGAATAGCTTCGATGTCGACTGTGCGAGCGTCAAGCTTACAGGACTTGATCTACAAGCGGGGCCAGGCCGGGGTTACGAAGGCCAGTGTAACAATTGTGTTCGACAACAGCGAAGTGTCCAAATCGCCCATCGGGTTCGAAACGTGTCCCAAGATCAGTGTAACGCGACAGATTATACTTGGGGGTAGTTCGAAGTATTTGGTGAACGGGCACAAAGCGCAGCAGCAAACGGTGTTGAATCTCTTCCAGTCGGTGCAATTGAATATCAATAATCCTAATTTTTTGATCATGCAGGGGAAGATCACCAAAGTGTTGAACATGAAGCCATCGGAGATTCTCTCGCTCATCGAGGAAGCCGCCGGCACTAGAACTTTCGAAGAGAGAAAAGATAAAGCTCAGAAAACAATGGCAAAGAAGGAGTCGAAATTGATTGAAATACGAAGTCTTTTGCAGGAGGAGATAGAGCCCAAGTTGGAGAAGTTGCGGAACGAGAAGAGGACCTTCTTGGAGTTCCAACAGATCCAAACTGACTTGGAGAAAACTTCACGTATGATAGCCGCTCATGACTACGTGCTATACTCTAAAAAGTTTGACGAACACTCAGTTTTATTGGCCGAGCGGGAGACCATAAAGTCAGATTTGAATCGAGAAATTGAAAAATTGGAGGGAGAAATCAAGAATTTGACGGACGACTTAAATCAAGTCAAAAGGCAGCGAGAGCTTGAGCTCAAAAAAGACGGGAAGATAAGGGAACTAGAAATCCTTGAAAATCAGTATTCTGATGAAATTACTCGTATGAATACTTCAAAGGAAATTATTCATGAGAACATAGCCACTGAATCAAAGAAGCTTCAGATGTTTGAACAGCAAATATTGCTGCTACTGCAAGCTCTCGAGAATAATGCAGATATATATAGTAATCATGAAAAGCAATACAAGGCTGCTAAACAAAGCTTAAGTGAGTTGAAGGAAGAGTTTAACAAAAAAGAGGAGTTACTATCCACCCTTTCAACAGGTGTTTCTTCCAAGGGAAGCATGGATGGGGGGTATTTGGCTCAATTAAAGGAAGTTAAGGAGAAATTGAATGAGTCGAACATCTTTATACAACAATCGAAATTGAAGATACAACATTTGCAAAAACAAATTAATACTGATAAACCAAAGTTAGCATCGGCGAACGAAAGCAATGCCTCCGCACTCAAAGAAATTGAATCCTACAAGGACGAAATCTTCAAGAAAGAAGCGAAGCTCAATGAATTTGGATACGATGCCAAGAGAGTAGCAGAACTAAGACACCAAGAATCGGCTGTGAATGACCAGATTAACAAGTTGAATAAAGAGCTCAACTACGTCAGGCGAGACGTTGGAAACGTTGAATTTCATTATACCAAACCTTACTCGAATTTTAACTCTAGCCTTGTGAAAGGTACTGCAGCTCAACTTTTCACATTGGAGGACAAAGAATCTGATAAAGCGTTGGCTTTGCAGGTTTGTGCTGGAGGTAGGTTATATAATGTGATTGTTGATACGTCTGAAGTGGCATCACAATTATTGGAAAAAGGAGAGTTGAAAAAGAGAGTTACAATTATTCCATTGGATAAGATATCTGCGAAAGCCATGAGTGAGCAATCGATTAAAGCAGCGAAAAGCTTGTGTCCGAATAAGGTGGAACTCGCCCTTAATTTGGTCAACTTTGAGGGTGAATTGTTGAAGGCGATGCAATACATCTTTGGGAACACTTTTATTTGCCACGATCCGGATACTGCTAAGATGGTTACGTTCAATCCTCAAATTCGGGCTAGATCGATTACTTTGGAAGGGGACATATACGATCCTGAAGGAAATCTATCGGGAGGATCAAGGAAAAATAATTCTTCAATTTTAATTTCGATGCAGAAATATAATAAAGTGCAAAGACAGCTTACAAAGTTACAAAATGAGTTATATGATATCCAGAACAACTTGCGAAGCTTGGAGAAATTGAAAAATGAAACGCTGTCTTTGCAGAATGAGATTAACTTAAAGAAGCACGAATTGACATTGTTAATGAGAAAATACGAGAACAATCCTTCATCGTTGATACTACGTGAAAACGAGAAGAACGAGGAGGAGATCATAGCTTTGACCACCAAAATGAAGGAGGAAGAGGCAAATACCGCTAATTATGAAAACGAAATAAACGGGATTGAAAAGGACATGAAAGAATTAAGCAATGATAAAGGTTCCAAGTTGAGAAAGCTAGAAAAGGAAGTCTCTGACTTAAGAGAAAAAGTTTCAAATAAAGAAGAGGAGATTAATCAGATATCAGATCAGTTTCAAACTATTCAGTTTGAAGCGGATCAGCGAAATAGCGAATTGGCAACCTTAGAAGAGTCATTAAATTCGTCTAAAAATACGATTGCTGACTCTCACCAAGAGTTGCAAATCATCCTGGATAAAATTGACGGAAACACTCAAAATCTTGACCGAGTAAGAACCGAGCTAGAAGAAGAAAAGGCAAACTTGCTAGGTCTTAATGAAGAAATGAACGAGCTAGGTTCGATTCTTCGAGTCAAAAATGAAGCCCTCAATAACTCTAGGTTATCAATTCAAAAGTTGAATCACGAGCTTGAGAAGTCTTCTTCTATAACTAATAATTTGAAAAGTCATATAGATGCTTTAGTTCAGGAACACTCATGGGTGTTGGATACAAATATTTTGGACTCGATTGTGAGCCGCTCCCAACATATAAATTTGCAAGAATGCCACGAACAAGTTGAGGTTTTACAAGAGAAATTCAAAGGTATGAAGCGTAAAGTGAACACCAATATTATGAACATGATAGACAACGTCGAGAAAAAAGAGGCATCTCTAAAGCAAATGATAAGGACCATAGAAAAGGACAAGTCCAAGATCGAAAATACGGTGGGCAAATTGAATGGCTATAAGAGAGATACGTTGAACACTACGTATCAAAAAGTTTCAGTGGATTTTGGAAACATATTTGCGGATCTTTTGCCTGGCTCTTTTGCCAAGTTGGTGCCCGTTGATATGGATGATGTGACTAAGGGTTTGGGTGTTAAAGTTAAGCTAGGCCCTGTGTGGAAAGAAAGTTTGGTAGAATTATCTGGCGGACAGAGATCGTTAGTGGCGTTGTCATTGATAATGGCCTTGCTACAGTTCAAGCCAGCTCCAATGTATATTTTAGACGAAGTTGATGCTGCGTTGGACTTGTCTCACACCCAAAATATTGGGCACCTAATCAAAACTAGGTTTAAAGGTTCCCAATTTATTGTCGTTTCCTTAAAAGAAGGAATGTTCACCAATGCAAATAGAGTTTTCAGGACAAGATTTCAAGACGGGACATCAATTGTGTCTGTCATGTAACAGGTATAGTCATAGGAAGTATATAGAAGTAAAAAAATTGTAATTCACGTGATTTGATGGGCAGCCAATTTGAATACTTCTATGCATTTGATAGTCTTCAACCTAGCAAAATAGACTTCATTGGCATTGTTCATGATTAGTTTGTATCGTTGCAAGAGGTTTCTACTGAAAGATGCTAGGTTCTATTCGAAGGTAAAAAAGGAATCGCTGTCTGTGTTGGATATTCACAGACTTCGAAACGATTACCAAAAGAGAACAAAGACGGGCACGAAGGAGTCAGCGGATGATCTTCTACGAGGCCCGACAGACGCCACTGAAGGCACCAGGTCGATTCTCAACAATAAGAAGGCTCTGTATTTTGATCCCGCCAATGCATCGTTGAATTTGGCTTTGGACAACTCTACATTATTTGATAAAATTCGCCAAGATGCAGAAGATCGAATGAGCAAGAGGTTCAGAAACGCATCTATTGCGTGGTCGAGAGAGTTTAGTAGGCAAGCGAAGCAAATAAGAAAGGACAACGGGAAGTCTTTGTTCAAGGACATAAATGAAGAAAAGCTAATACAGGCAGAAATACAGAAGTGTTTGAAGAACGCAACCATATCTCCGGATAAAGCAGGTAAAGCGATCGGTATTGGAGACTTAGTGGCGCTCAATAACGACAGTGTTAGTTTGTACATCATTGCTTCATGTCCCACTGATCTTGAGTCTAATTCGTATACTTATGTGAATAGCGAAGGTGAAATTGTCTTTGGACCAAAACAATTAATAAAGATGAGGTTTCCCGGCGTTATTTCAAGTCATTTAACAAGCATCATACGACAGGTTGTACGTTTGGAGCAAAAATATCTCGATATGGCTCCCGTAGGTGTTCCCGATGCCACCTTTTCGAAGTCCGAAAAATCGAAACCAGAAGAGACAAGATCAACATATTCGAAAACTAAAACTAGCGATGCGAGCGAGGGGTACGTGGACTCGTCAGAGGTTGGAGGAGATTTCATTGTTGCGCAGGCCTCTTCTCAATTGTTGACTAATTCAGATGTTAATACTTTTCTGGTTCCCGTGAGAGCTCGTGAGCTATATTCGAAATCATTGACTCAGCTTTCTATAAGTACTTTTGAAAAGATTCCAGAAATGGCGCAAAAGCTTGAACTTTTACATCGTGTTCTCCAATATGATGAAAACGGTGACTGCTTGGATTCTCCAAGAACAATTTCCATTTTTCAGCTTTTGGGCTACACTGACATGGTCAATTTAAAATCCATTAGCAAGATTGTAAATGAACACAAAGGCGATAGCGGGTTTCAACTTTTCAAGACATTGAATAAACAAATGAATAGAACTTTTGTTAACGGCGAATGTGAATCTCGTCGTTCGAATCTAGGGAAAGCCGTGCCCGAAGGCTTACTTTGGGAAACCTTCGAGGATAAGGAATATTCAGTTTCCACTTTTATGGCTTTAATCCTAGCCTTAAGAACTCAAGGACGCTTATGGAACATAAATCAGCAAAATAACACGAATCCACCCCTTAGCGTGAACATTTTACCTTTACGTAACGTGGACTTGTTAGAAAAAACAGTTTCCTATTTGAAGTTTCAAAATGGCGACAGTATTTTTTCTAATTTCTTGGTGCAAAGATTGAAAAATAATGTTGTTGGAAAACCTGAATATTACGATGAAATTGTTCAACTATTCAAAGACTACGCGGCTGGTAACTTCACAAATGATCATGCTGCTGAGATAGCACTCGTTTCCGTTATAAGGCTAGTTGATAAAGCCTTACAGGATGAAAATATGTATCCCGAGAGGCATGCCTCTCTGACTTATGATTACTCAAGAGCGCGGGGATACGAACTATTGCAACTTTTAGAGGACCCTTTGAAAAGGCTGTCATGCGGTTGGCAGAATCCTTCTGATTGGTCCTATGCCTTGCAGATGCCTGATAATGGGGTACTGCTAACATCTGACTTAGCTGAGAATTACTACAATATTTTGGACAACTCAGGCAATGACGAGACCAGAGATGGTCCAGTTTCTTCACACAGTATAGAAAAGACAGGTGAATTGCCCCGCTTAGATAAGTTTGATTTTAACTTTGATATTGGTCAAAGGAAATCGAAGTTGAGTGACGACTTTTATGATGTAGATCCATCGGAGTCAATTAGGGAAGATTTTGGGGACACACCGATATATTGTATAGATTCTGAAACCGCTCATGAGATCGATGACGGTATATCCATTAGTACAGACGAAGGTGGGAAAAATTACATTATATCCATTCATGTGGCGAACCCGACTTCTTATATTCAGCCATTCTCCACTGTTAGTAAAATAGCGTTCGCCAAGGGCTCTACTACATACTTGCCTGAAGGCCCGTCCATGATGCTTCCTAATTTAGTTTCAAAAATAGCTGGCTTGGGAGGAAGTTCGAAGACTAGAACATTTGTTGTTCAATACAAATTAGATAAAGAATTGATTGATAACTATACGAAGAAAACACTTACTAACCCTTCTTGGAAGCCTAGTAAGGAATTGTCTGAGAACCTTCTCAAAAGTCTTGAGTCGACTGTGGAAGTGAAACTTTGCACAGCTTCCAATTTTCCCAAGAACTATACGTACAGTAAAGTCAATGAAGTCTTGAATGACCAACAAAGCAAGGACGGTTTTAAAAACGGCTCACTCAAAGATGTCGATGTGTCTAATTTGTTCAAGCTTTATAGTATTTCGACGATCTTGAAGGATATAAGGATAATGTTAGGCCATGGCCTTGAGATGAGTATTCCGCGATCGTCTGTAAATGTGACCTACGTTTCAAATGCAACCGAAAAATTTAAAGAAACTGCTACCGGTTATGAGTTGGCAGTAAACAAACCTCTGAATTCGGATAAATTTGCTTTGGTTTCAATCAACAATAATATGGATCAAGGTGATCAATCCAAATCGCAATTGTTGGTATCTCATTTCATGATTAGTGCAAACTATGCAGCATCCATTTTTGCGACAAGAAATAACATCGCCCTCATCCACAGGAGCCAAGAGATGAATTTAGATAGTACTATCCTAGAGAAACTTCAAGAAATGTCGAAACACAAGTATTTAACTAACAAAAATTTAACTATTGAAGACACTTCAAAGATTTTGTCCGTCCTAACGTCCGCCAGATTTCAGGTAGATCGAAAGCGACATGAGTCTTTGGGGTTAGATGGTTACGCTACAGTGACCTCACCCTTGAGGAGATTTGTCGATATGGTCAATCACTGGAAGCTAGAAGAATTTTTGCTTTTTCGAGCAGGTAAGAACGTTACCAACATCAAAGATTTTCAGCTCTATTTTATGGGCAATCACTTACAAAGCTGCGAGCTAATTAATAAAAAGATACAAAGTTTTTCAAACAAATTCTGGGAAGGGGTTTTTTTCAAGGAATATTTGAACCTTTTAAATGCTGGAGGTGTTGCAAAACCCATCAGGTTTAAATTACTACTTAAAAGTAAACCCATGTTCGGAAATATCGGAGTGCATGTTTTGGGGTTCAACAACCTTCGAGCCACCTTGGAGAGCACTCCAGACGTTGTTGAAAAATTTAACGAAGGTAAATTCAAAGTGGGTCAAATTATTACCGGTGACTTCGATATCATCAAGCTAGACTACATCGAAGACGAACTAACATTCCGCTACAAACAACCAAGCATATAATTTCTTTTTCGGCAATAACCTTGCCAACCTCTTGTAAATAATCTGTTATTATATATACATATACGAGCATTAGTATCATGGACTATTGTTATACGTGATAGTAGTTAATGCAAACCACTAGTTGATTGGCATTGATTGGCACTAAGGAACTCGTGCGTAAACATCTGAACACTCCAGTAATTTTCAGTATAGCAGATATAGTTCCAAAATTCATGGAAAAAACTTTTTCATCAAGAAAAGTTATTTTCATTTTTTGTTTAACTACTAAACACCACAGTAATATCCATAATGGTAAGTTCGCTTGTTTAAAAGACGTTGGAACACCTCCGCATGTACCTCTCTTACCAGATTTAAAAAAATATGAAGGTTGTGCACAAGGAGTGTTGTTATTCGTTCTTTTTCAATTAGAATCGGAGTTACAGTGTTGCGTCACTGTGCAGACTTTGAAATTGAAATATAGTTAGCTTGCCTCAAACACATGTGCTTGAATGGTAGGTGACTAGAGAATGTGCACACACTTCTTGTTGCACAGGCTGAGTATCTTTAGATACTGTAGAGTAAAGGTGATAAAAGGGTAGTTCGTTGACATCTAATATCGAGAACACTTTTAACTAACTTACTCAATGACACAGCCTGCAAAGAAAGTTGCTCCAGCCCCATTAGCGTCTAAATCGGCCAAGTCGAACACTCACAAGAACCCCTTGATTGAATCTAGACCAAAGAATTTTGGTATTGGCCAAAATATTCAGCCTAAGAGAAATTTGTCGAGATTCGTCAAATGGCCAGAATACGTTAGATTGCAAAGACAAAAGAAGATCTTGT